>OX333076.1:27330905-27821852 GCA_946863875.1 Alloplasta piceator | reverse complement strand
GAAAAGCAATCGCCAAGGGATCAGGATGACTTAATGAAATGAAGCTTCTTCTAGATGGAATTTCATCATCACCGACCGTAACGATTTTCCACAACAAAGACTTTAGAGAACTATTTATTGAGAAGAGCAAGATACGCCGCTCTCGTTAATTTCTGTTCGCTCCAGTGAGTTCATACGGAATCTATTGTTTTTCTGTCTGGATCTCTCTCATCATCTCATGTACGCGTTTGAAAATCGTTTGCTGCGTTATTCCGAACTTTCTGCAAGCTCTTTTTGCGTTTGTCCTGAATTCTCAGCGAAAAGTTGTTTTAATTCATCGTTGTAGCGCTTCCGAGGCCCTCCAGGTTTGGCAACTAGACTGAAATTACCTTTTTCAAATCGTTCAAACATGCGTGCACATCATAGGTTACAACACCTCTGCCGAGAAAGGAAAATTCGATTCGCATGCTGTTGCAGCATTTTTTCTTTGTTCGAATTCGTTAAGAATGCAGTGTCAGGTATACACCTTATCTGTTTCTATTTTTACCCGCACTGAACTGAATTTTATTGAAGGTCACGTTGGGCTTTCCGTCAAAACACATGTTATATTAAAGCTATATGTCAATATTGCATAATGACAGAAGAGTGGAAAAATCTATTCAATTCAAAATTGATTTTATGACTGTTTAAAATAATTCAGATTATCTATTTGTACACCTAATACTTCTATTCCTGGATGTATTGGTCAAACGAAAGAGTAATGGCTCTCTAGGACATTAAGTATACTGGAAACCTACACACAGCGAAAGATACCTTCATGCATCCTCACATCACCATTGATTTCAAAAAAACTCCGCAATCAGCTCATTAGTTTACAGGTCTCTAACCACCTCCCAACCAGAGTCGGTAGAAGCCGAATTAAAGCATCTAACCTAAGCACTGAAAAAGAATAGTTATAACCTTAGAAACATTAACTACACCATCCAATGCTTTGAGACCAACCTCCCAGCTGGGTTCCATTATGATCAACCCACTGAATGGAATCAAAAGAAGGAAAAGATTACAACAACGGTCTTTCCGTATATGCAGGGTATATTGCAAAAAGTCGATAAGGTACTCGGAAAACACAACATTCGTGTAACTTTCAAACCTCCTTTAAAGATGGCACAATTCTTCGCTAATCCTGAAGACAATAGATCAACCTTGGACATTCCGGGAATCTACAAAATGCCATGCTTATGCAACAAAGTGTACATTGGAGAAACTGGGAGGAGAATTAGTGAATGCCTGACAGAACACGAACACAGTCTGAGTATCAGCCACTTCACTCAGTTCGCCCTGGCAGAGCATAAGATGGACACTAGTCATACCATTTGATAAAGTTAATAACGTTGAAATCTGTTTAATGAAGATGAAATCTTAGCCAGAATAAATAATTATATCCCTTAGAAACAGCACGTGAGAATCGAAATCCGGTTAACCTGATGTAACGAAAGGTCCTCCCGGATTTTTAATTAACCAGCTAATTCATTAAGAACTCTGATTGGCTGACACATTATTCCGCTTGACTGAGCATTGGGTACATACAGTAAAACGGGGCTACTTTGGACTTTTTCAAGGCTACTTTTTACGGCTTGGAACGGCTGGAGCTACTTTAAAAGAGCGCCAAAAGACGCTTTAAATATGTGAGTATCAAACCCGCGAAATATTGTGTGGCGTGAGCGGGTGGGGGGAGTATTTTAGCGTTTTGTTACGCTTAAACTTAAAAAAGCAACGTAGCCCGACAATTCAAAGTAGCTCCGTTCTACCGTAGGCCCTTCCTGAACCGATCAGAGCCTCCTGAACAGTATCAGAGCCTTTCAGCCCTGATGATGCAGACTGCGACGTTTGCGAAACGTTGGCACATTGCTGAAACCAAACGCGGCATTTGCCCTAAATCCAACAAGCTGAGTTATTATCGTACATAACTACTATAAACTACTATAAAATGTTGCAAAATTTCATAAGTATAACGACATGAGAAATTTAAATACCACTGCCCCTGATTGTATTACACCTTATTTTCTCGTCCTTTTGCAATGTAAATGTTTCAAAGAGTCACACTATATATTACCCAATACACCGTATATGTATTCAAGTAAAGCTGCACCGATGCCAGAGAAGCTTTTATAAAAGTTATGGCTGTTTCATATACGTCGTTTTATACTCGCATCGCTTTTATTGTTATTGTATATCATGATTTGTAAGTCCATAAATGTATTGAATATCGATGGACTTCCTTGAGTAGGATAAAGTCATAGAAATAACATGAGGGAGGCGTCGGTGCTTGTTGTCGAGTAGCGAACGTATCTTTGCACATATACCGATAGTCAGCGAAGAGAAGGGCATAATATACGAAATTCAGAGATACTTGTTAAAAAAGCCTATGCTACTTAAAAATCAAGATTTCTACCTTTTTGGCACAGCTGTTTTAGAAAGTAAATAAAGTTTAGCTGCTAAAACTTTAATACTTCTTATCATTGAATAATTATTATAACATTTTTCATGAATGAACACGATTTTCTAGGAAAATACTAAGTTTCAAATACTTTTTTGATGACTGTTATTACTGCACTTCCTACAACGGCTAATAAAGCATGCGATTATATATTTGCTCCTACTTTTTGTTGTGGTGATTATTTTGTTAGACTGTCGATTTATCATCAATAACAGATCCAACCATTTTGTGTGCTTTTTTTGACTACACAGTTATTCTATTCACCATCCAGAAACTTGGTTATTTCATCCGAAAGGAATAAGGGTCAACGCTTATTATATGCCTATTTTACTTCCCTAAAGAAATACTTCCATTTTCTAACATTCCATTAGTTTCCATTCTTGCATTTCGCAGAGCAGGCAGCGACTAGGACACCTATAAACTTAGCAAATTATCGAATCGAACATTTTGATTACCTTAATATTTAGAATACAGTTATTATGTTTGAGTTGCTCCCGTAACAAAATACAGTATGTTCTGTCATTAAACATGAAACCGAGAAATTTATATTGTTGCGAAGGTATCAAATTGAATTTTTCATTGTTAATAATAAAACCTGAAGATTTAGCGGTTTTTAAAGTGGTTTTTTCGTCTCTGATATGTTTTTTGCGCGGTTAGTTTTTTTCAGTAATAATATGCCATTCAAGTAAGTATATAACCCAGTCTAAGATTACGATATCAGTTGTCGTTTGTTTCCAAACTTGCAGAAAATATCATAATCTTTCAGCTGTTCTACTTACGTTTAAAATTTTTCTCGTTTCGGTTGGGTCTGCAATTACTTCGTGAACCTGGGTTTTTGCTGACCCTGATGACGATTCGTATATGATTTTCCGGACAGGTTTGGCGATTGGTTTGAACATTGATTAAACGATTGGTTATAGCGTCGATTATAACAGTTCCTCGGACGATTTTTCGGTTTGAATTTTTCCGACATTAGTCGAAGAGATACTCGGCTTTATGATATCCTTGCATTTCTTTTCTCTGGATTCTGTAGCTTTTAATCATTGTGGAAAATCACTTCAATGAAACAAATCGTCTACTGGTAACTTATCAGAGAGGGTCTTGATAACTCGTTAAACGTTTGGCGATATATGGAAACGTCTCGATATTGATACAGAATAATGCACATCCGCAGTTATTCTTGCAGCATTACTGAAATATGATATCGGTAATGATATATCAGACCCAAATTTTGGCCCATGTTGGACCTTAGTATTCGAGCTAGAGAATAACTAATAGCTGAAATTACAGCGGCAAGTTTTTTTTGGTTACTCCTTTCATAACCATTCTTTTTTTATTCATGTTTCGGTCATCGATACTTTTATTTCGGGGTTGAGATTAGGAGCTTTACCAGGATTTCAGTATTTTTTCAAAATCGTTTTTTTTTTTATCCGTATCGAGTCCTTTCGTAATATTTCCGCCCCTCTGCTAGCTAATGCAGAGTGGATATGTTTCCCGACATGTATTCTTCTCTGACGGGTCATCTCCAATATTTGTGATGACTTGTCTTCAAGGCTCTCAACATTTACCTTAAGGGGACTGAGTCGGTTAAGAAATTGCAATTGCGAAAATGCAAGATCTTTTTTGAAGTGAATACTTCTCATACGACAAAACCCAGACAAAGCGTTAAACGTGGCTGTCCGTTTCGGGACAAGAGATTGGAGGAATACAAGAAGAGAGAAAACGTGATGTGTGAGCGAGAGAGAGAGAGAGCGATAGGCCATCAATAGTATGCCCGCGTATACGTGTTGGTATGTATATGGGGCATTCCATGTCAAATCGGCACTTTTGAACCCGACCCCTTTCGATTTGGCTGAAAATTTTTGTCTTTCTTCTACCCCATTAAAAACATTTTTCAGGAAATTTTCAAATGTTCTTAACCAACCCAAAAAGAGTTATGAATTATTCAAAAAAAAGGCTTTCGTTTTTTCAAATAGCCATGACTTCTTCAAAAATTAATTAATCGGGACGTTTTTTTTTCGAAAATTTTCGTTTCTAAATGTTCTTTTCGTAAAAAGATACAAAAAAATTCAAGATATCAAAGTCTATGAAATTTTTTACTTTTTCGAGAAAAATCTTCGTTTTCTCGGAAGCGCATTTTTATTTTAGTTTATTTTTTACTAAAAAAAAACTTCGTTCAATTCTGAAAAGAATGCCGCCCAAACTGGAGTGGGTGGAATTTTCCTTCTATTTTTTTTATCGATTGGAAATTTTTTTTTTGCAACTGGGTTTGTTGCACAGAACACACCACTCTATAAATTTTTGAGGATTTATGAAGGACCTCAGAGTTTGTAAAATTGAGAAGAAAAAACAATCGAAAGTGGTAATCCGTGAAAAAAAATTGATTTTTTTCAAAAAGGTTAAAGAAGAAATAGAAGACCCCTTTTTATAATTTTTTTGTAGTTTTTTCAAAAACTACATTCAAAATAAAAAAGAATGAAAAAAATTGCCATCTGGGCCCATTTTTGACCAAGTCACAGGCTTTTGAAAAAGTCATCCAACGCATATCATTTTAAATCCGCCATTGTTTTATTATGGCTCGTCTTTACTTTTTATATTTCTTCTTTGATTGAAAAAAAATTCTTATCATTTATTCTATATTTTTCACGTTTTCTGATGATTTTTGAAAAATTCTAAATTAAATATGAGAAAATGTTTTAACGGTGCTTACGACGAAACTTATAATCTAGCTTAATGATTTCTACAAAGGACTTCCTGGTTATATAATACGATTAGTAAACATTTATTTAATACTTATTCGAAAACTATTTGATTTTCCTTTGGCGTTTAAAAATTTCATATGTCCTATATTCTTCAAAATTTAATTTAATACTTGAATTCTCTATATTTCAAAAGCCTGTGGCTTGGTCAAAAATGGGCCTATATGGCAGTTTTTTTCATTCTTCTTGTTTTTGGATGTAGTTTTTGAAAAAAAATACATAACAATTATATATAGGTGTCTTCGATTTCTTCTTTATCCTTTTTGAAAAAATCAAATTTTTTTCGTGGATTGCCACTTTCGATTTTTTTTTCTTCTCAATTTTTCAAACTCTGAGGTCCTTTATAAATCCTCAAAAATTTACAGAGCGGTGTGTTTTGTGAAATAAGCCCAGTTGGGGAAAAAAAATTTCCAATCGATAGAAAAAATAGAAGGAAAATTCCACCCACTCCAGTTTGGGCGGCATTCTTTCCGGAATTGAACGAAGTTTTTTTTCATTAAAATTAAACAAAAATAAAAAATGTGCTTCTGAGAAAACGAAGATTTTTCACGAAAAAGTAAAAAATTTCATAAACTTTAATATCTTAAATTTTTGTTGTATTTTTTTCGAAAAGTTCATCTAAAAACGAAAATTTTCGAAAAAAAACGTCCCGATTAGTCAATTTTTGAAGAAGTTATAGCTATTTGAACAAACAAAAGCCTTTTTTTTGAATAATTCATAACTTTTTTTGGGTTGGGTAAAAAAATTTGAAAATTTCCTGAAAAATGTTTTTAATGGGGTAGAAAAAACACAAAAATTTTCAGCCCAATCGAAAGGGGTCGGGTTTAAAAGTGGTCGATTTCACATGGAATGACCCATATAGAACAGAAGCGCGTATATGCGCGTCATTCCATCCAATGTATGTGTGAGTCTACAGCTATGTGTGAGTTCATACTGCATCTTTAACTTTACAATATCAAGAGTTGCGGCAGCGACTCGACGCCAAGTATTTAAAAAACTAAGAGAATCTCAGTCGAGACGCCGCGCACTCTTATATACGCGTATATGCCTCAATCCACGCCACTTTTACACTTCAATTCGATATTACTAAAAATCGAGACAACTTTTTTAACATTTACGAATATACTTTTATTTAAAAAAAATTAGCTTTTCATTGATACCATTATTTTTTTTTTCGCCCACGCGATGCTGAGATATCGTAATATTGGGCGAATAATTCCGAATATTTATCATCAGAAAAATTCTTCAACAGTTTTGTGGGAACGCTTATAGATATACAAGCCCGTATATAAGCGATGTGATAGGGTTTTATAGGGAGGGGCTTGTATGTAGTAGTGGGAAAATATGAGTGTGTGCTTCGACACGGCGCGCGCCGCTCACTTTCGCCTCACTATGCGTAGGCGATCTTATATGCATTATCGATGCATTTATCTATACATATAATAGCATATGGATGAATATGTATGCAGCTTTATATATAGCACAATCTATATATAAAGCATATATATATAGCGTGATATAGAGCATCATCTATATATAAAGCATATATATATATATATATAGATAGCGTGATACATGATATTTCTATGTATATAAACAATATTTATCTATATATGGCATGATGTATATATATAAAACATACCTATATATCCACAGCGTTATATAAAATTAAATAAATGAATTTTTTTTTCAAATACCACGTTTTAAAAAAGGACGAAAAAGTATAAACTAATTTGCCTAGGCTTCATGCAGTATTAAAAACGTACACATTTCTAACCACTTACAGATTGTCCTGAAAATTTGTCATTGCACATTTTTAATAGCTATTAAAATAAATGTGAGATTCAAAACGAAAACTGTGGGGCACATAGAATACATCGTCGCTATCAATGAAAACTTATTTATCAGTTCACATTATTTGCGGTGCAATACCAATTGACAGCTGAACTATTGATGCATTAATTATCTGTTGAATGCGCCCTACGTTTTTCGTTTCAAATCTCACATTTATTTTAATAGCTATTAAAAATGTGCAATGACAAATTTTCAGGACAATCTTTAAGTGGTTAGAAATGTGTATGTTGTTTAATTCTGCATGAAGCCTAGGCAAATTATTTTATACTTTTTAGTCCGTTTTTAAAACGTGGTATTTAAAAAAAAATTATTTGTTTTATTTATTTTCTGATTTTTAGAATTGTGTCAGTGAAATTTTTTTTTCCAAGCGTCACTTGCGTTGGGTCGCTGTCTCGTTGACCATAAGAAACTTTACTCAATAAAGACTATAAGAAACTGAAGATTCGATAACGATTTTCTTACAGGAATTGAAATAATATGTTTGCATCTGTCAGCCAGATGTGGGTTATCAAGGAAATATAGCAAAAACAAAAACCCAAACAGTTGCTATGGCTACCGTTCCTGTACCAGTTTTTATTGAGAAAATGATAAAATTATGAAAAAAATTATAATCACAATTACGATTTTCTTTAACATTTTCTTGCATTGTCATCCAATTCTGAGCTACGTTTAAAATTTCAAGTCTCTAGCTCATCGGGAAGTTAGTTTAAAATCAAATATAAAATTCCACCCGGCATGAGAAAGCGACCTAATAAAAACGTGGTAAAATAATAATATGTTTATATATATATGGCACGTTCCACGAATTATGGAGGAACGATTGTGCGCCTATTTTTCTTTTTTCTTATAAATTTGTACATATGTTGGGGACATCAAGCAAAGCTCTCAAGTAAATTTTTAGACCCCTATCGCTATTAGCACCTGAGATAATTGATATTCCATCTTTCACCTCTTCAAAATTTGTCTAATTTCACGCGTCGTTTACGCGTTCAATTTCGTTCGTAGGATATTTTTGATAGAGGTATTTTTTTTGTAAAAAACTGTAAATTTTCAAAAAAAAAAAAAAAAAATACCAATTTTACTCTATCGATCATCCTTAGGACTAAAATATGAGTTTATTCGTTTAAATCGCGTTTTTATTGGTCTTCCACCCTACAAAATGGTCATTTTTTTTCTAAGCTGAAATTTTTTTACATATATTTAAGTTATTTCGGGAGTGAGACTCCTATAGGAACAAGGCAAGAAAAAATGATTTGAAAAAAGAAAATTAAATTTCCATGCTAAAATGTCCCAATTAGCCTTTTTCCGAAATATTAAATATCGTATGCATGAAAAACTTTCATGTTATTACTCACAAAAATCATTCCCCTAGGAATATTAATAAAAATCGTAAAATAAAAAACTCAAATGCGATGTCTAATCTTCACAATTTTCAAAATCAAAATAGCGGATCTCCCACACAGCAAACTGGGTCCCGGGACCATCCCGCGATAGTCCCATTCGTGTCTTGCCAAGATAGTACGTCTTATGAACATCTATGGGAGGAACCAGTAAGATATTTGTCTACTCGAGATTAATATAGGATGTCTTAAGGATGTCCTGTCGCAACCGTGTTTAGAGGATCCTAGTGCACTTATAGATGTCTCTGGGAGGTACCGGTAGGACATGGTTCTACCCGAGATTAATATGGGATGTCTTGTGGATATCCTGCCGTCACTGTGTGTAGACGATCGTACCGCACTGTCTTGTAGATGTCTGTGGGAGGTACTAGTAGGACATTGGTCTACTCGAGATTAATATAGGATGTCTTGAGGATATTCTGTTGCAACCGTGTTTAGACGATCCCAGCGTACTCTCTTAGAGATTTCTCTGAGAGGTATCGGTAGGATTCCGTTCAACCAGAAATTAATATAGGATATCTTGAGGATATCCTGTCACAACCGTAATTGGACGATCCCAGCGCACTCTCTTATAGACGTCTGTGAGAGGTACTGGTAGGACATTGTACTACCCGAGATTAATATAGGATATCTTGAGGATATCCTCCCGTCACCGTGTGTAGACGATCGTACCGCACTGTCTTATAGATGTCTGTGGGAGGTACTAGTAAAACATTGGTCTACTGGAGATTAATATAGGGTGTCTTGAGGATATCCTGTCGTAATCGTGTTTTGGCGATCCCAGCGCACTCGCTTAGAGATGTCTCTGCGAGGTACCGGTAAGACATTATTCTACGCGAGATTAATATGGGATGTCTTGAGAATATCCTGCCGTAACCATGTGTAGACGATCCAGACGGGCTCTCTTAGAGATGTCTGTAGGAGGTCAGCCATTGCGCGGCGTTAGTTCCAGACTCGCCGTGAGATGGCAAACGCTCTCACATACGGATCATGCAAATAGAATGCTTATAAAGCCGAGCGTAAACACCGACATTTGACACCAAAAGGAGTCAGACCTCAAAGAGGCTATATTACAAGGAGTACTTGCTGTCACCCTCTGTACTGTACCCATTTTATTGAAATTTAATTAATTAATAAAAATTAATTAACATCTAATCGAAATAAAAATTATTATCCACTGCTGTGTTGGCAGTCCAATAGACGTCCCGAATACATCCCAAAGACATCCTGGGACGTCAGTGGGACCATCCTATTGCAGTAATCACTGCGGACATTTCAGAGCCCATGGGAATCCCATGGGACCATCCCATTACCATCACGGGACAATTGACGTGATGTCCGAAAAACGTACTTGGGACGTATTATTGCTATGTCTGATAATCTGGAATATCTTGGTGACGTCTTTAAGAAGTCTCGATAATATCTTATCGATATCTCCACTTTGCTGTGTTTGCAGTCCAAGAGACGTCCCGAAGACATCCCGGGACGGCAATGGGATGATCCTATTCCGGTAATCACCGCGGACAATTTCGGACACTTCAGAGCCCATGGGAATCCCATAGGACCAACCCATTACCATCACGGGATAATTGGCGTGATTTCCGAAAGACGTCCTTGGGACGTATTATTGTTGTGTTGGCTGATGTGGTGGACGACTTTCTTGAAAATCGATACAATTGACCTGAAACTTGTTACTCGGAGGTTTTCAGAGTCGCGGATTACGAATCTAATATCTGATTTTCAAAATTCAAAATGGCGGATTCAATATGGCGGAGGACTGTTCAAAAATCGATTAATTTAGCCGGAAACTCGTCACTCAGGGGTTTTCAAGGGCGCTGATTATGATTTTGATGTTGGTTTTCCGAAATTCAAAATAACGGATCCAAAATTTCGAAAAATCAACACCAGACTTGTGAACAGTGACCCCGTAAAAGTTGGAGTGGTCATTTTCTGAAGCGGAAGTGAACCCAGTGGACACAGTAATATTGCAGCAATATAACGGCAATGTTACCGTTTATGACATATTACATTACATGGACGTTATATGGAAGTTACAATTTCCTACTCAACAATATAACATTGTTATATAACAGTTATGTAAATGCATTACGCTACCGTAAATAGAGTTAATTGTTGTTAAACATGTTATAAAAAATATATAGCTCTTTCAAAATAATGTAATATGCATAGTTCACCGGCCCAAAGAGATCCATAAGAAAAAAAAATCTACACGAATTGTCCTATCTAATTCTTTCTCAAAGACCGGGAATCGAAGCCTCGACCCCAACTACCATCCTACCCATCTACTTACATGCTACCTATTACGCTATTGACGACTTATGAATTCCTTCTACTTGTATAATATATGAATGCTGGAGTACCGAAAAAATAATCGTAGCATAATGAAAAATAGTAAAATAATAATAATAATAATAATAATAATAATAATAATAATACAATATGCATTAGAATTAGAATGAGCTGTTACGTCCCAACCGGCGAGTTTTCCATCTCGGTCAAGAAGAGGCAAACCCTTCCTTTACACGTTTTTCGGAAGAAACTGCGTTATGTTGGACAGGTGGCCTTTTCGAGCCTAACCTCGCGGAAATTTGCTCAGGACGGCCGTGAGAGTGTATTTTATTGAGCTCGGTGTCTTAAATAACGAATTGTAACTGAGGCGTTTGAATATTGCGATTTCCAAACTCGGAGATTTGATGCAAATGAAATGGAACAACATAAAAAAAATAACATATTGAAAAATTGCATAGTCGAAAATTGTAAATGCCGCGTATGAACGGGGATCGTGATTGAACCGCTGTCGCAATTCCTTCAGATTGGACAGGGTGATTTACCCGCGCAGAAAAAAAAGTATGGCAACCAAGTCTCGGAAAGAGTCTCAGGAACAGTATCGGCTAGCGTCTGGGAAACAGTCTTGGAAAGAGTCATGCATAAGATCCGATCCCATACTCTTGTCATAAATCTATCTTAGACTCTGTACAGCTCTCCTAGACTCTCATTGACGTTGTTTTCGAAAAAAAAAAAAAAAATTATTGAAAGGCATCTTCATCGTTGTTTTTTTAGATTTTTGGAAAAAATCGAAAATTTCTCGAAGATTACCACTTTCAATTTTTTTTTTCATGTTTTGAAGTCTTCTGAACACCCTTAAAAATTTGCAGAATGGTGTTATCAGAAATAAGGCTAGTTGATTTTTTTTTTCAAATGAAAAAAAAATAGAAATAAAAAAATCACCACTCAGAAAAAATTTGAGGATTTGCAGAAAATGTCAAAGTTTGATTTAATAAAAAAAAAAAAAATCAAAAATGGTAATCATCGAGAAATTTTCGATTTTTTCCAAAAATCTAATAAAAAACGATGAAGATAGGTTTCAATAATTTTTTTATATTTTTTTTTTGAAAATTGTTTTTGTATATTGTTTTCGAAAAAAATACAAAGAAATTATTGAAACGCATCTTCATCGTTTTTTTTTCAGATTTTTGGAAAAAATCGAAAGTTTCTCGATGATTACCATTTTCAATTTTTTTTTTTTTTTTAAGTTTGGAAGTCCTCTGAACCCCCTTAAAAATTTGCAGAATGGTGTTCCGAGAAATAAGGCTAGTTGAAAAAAAGTTTTTTTTCAATTGGAAAAAGAAAATAGAAATAAAAAAAACACCACTCTGAAAAAATTTGATGATTTGTAGAAAATGTCAAAGTTTGATATAATAAAAATAAAAAAATAAAAAATGATCATCATCGAGAAATTTTCGATTTTTTCCGAAAATCTAAAAAAAACGCTGAAAATGGGTTTTTATGATTTTTAAATTTTTTTTTCAAAAAGTACATTAAAAGACAAAAATTTTTAGAAAAAAATCGTCCCGATACGTCAAATTTTGAAAAAGTTATAGCTATTTGAAAAAAAAGAAGCCAATTTTTTTGAAAAATTTATAACTTTTTATCGGCTGGGTGTAAAAATTTGAAAAAATTCTGAAAATTGTTTTTGATAGAGTAAAAAAAGGCAAGAAAGTTTCAGCCAAATCGAAAAGGGTTGGGTTCTAAAGTGGTCGATTTTGGCGTGGAATGCCCCATATATATTAGGGTGACAGTTATTTGAGCTTTGGCGGAAAAAGTTCGACGCCACCCCAAAAACATAATCAAGGTCTATAAAAAAATCTGTGTAAAGTTTGGAGGCACTCGGAAAATTGAAACATGCGCCACCGAGTGATTAAAATTTTAAAGGTAAAATACTTGTATTCATCCCACGCATCAAGGACTTTTTTTTCTGACGATAATATCAATGAGAAAATTTTAAAACTTGGTACACTTATTGTGCATAGTATGATGTATAAAACCGAATTATTTTAATTCTTTTCGTTCATCATTTTGTTAATGACAAGCTCTGTAATGATGCCCAAAAAAACGAAATATGGGCATATCTACAGAGCTTATCATTAACAAAATTATGAATAAAAAAAATTGAGAAAATTCCGTTTTTTACACCATACTATGCACAATAAGTGTACCAAGTTGAGGAAAATTTGAAACTTGGTATACTTATTGTGCATAGTATGGAGTATAAAATCAAATTTTGAAAATTTCTCTCGTTCATAATTTTGTTAATAACAAGCTCTGTAGAGATGCCCAAAAAACGAAATATGGGCATCTCTACAGAGCTTGTCATTCATAAGTACAAAAATTTGTGCAAAAAGGGGCTTCGGGTAAAAACTACTCATTCAATAATTATTTTCCCCAAGTTAAGAAATCGTTGAACAAACATAAATCATATCTCGAGGAATTATTAAATAAAAACTCATAATTGCAAGAAAAGGAATCCCGCACTATCCTCAGAATTACGAACTCATCCGATAAATAATTTAATGTTAAATCCGATAACCCAACCCAAAGAGAAACAAGTAAAAGCTTGTATGGTTAAATGGAAATAATTCAAAAACTCGAAATAATATTTTCTTGTATTGGAATCTAAGGAAAGAAAGAATAAGCCAAACGCTCAGAGGCAAGACCCAGTTACATAAGGCTCCCACCCCTCTTTCGACGTTCCATGGGGCTCGCGTGGCGAAATGAGAGACTTGGCTCTAGTCGCTACCCGGAGATTACTCGAATGTCTCCCCACTCTAACCCCTCACTCTAGTCACCCTCCTTTTTCAACCACCCTGATATTTTCCCTATCTTTTGCTCGGAGGAAAAAAAGGCACAAAGGGGACTTGAGATTTTTTTAGTCATGCGCCGTAGTTATCCACCTTCCCCTCTTTTCCCTCTTAAAAATGCAATATGAAAAACCAAGAAAAAAACGACGTTTTAGACTCAGGTTCATTTTTTTATCAAGAATGTTTAAACATTGTTACTTTAAAAATTATTAAATCGTCTGACAATTATTTATAATGATATACATTGTAATTTTAAAAGACTTATAAATAATTTTAGAACGCTACTTCATACATTTTATTTTTGAATAAATAATGGCATAATTGAAAATAATTAAGAAACAATAGAGCGAAAGGAAAGAGCAACTAATTTAACAATATGCACAAAATATTAACTATACAGGAAAAGAGACTTTATCGATGATAGAATAAGCGCGTAAAAATATTTATAATGTTAAAATTATTATTAATATAAAGAATAAACATTGTCTACGAACTAGGAATGTAAAAGCGTGGGGCACATGCATATGCCTGTGTATGTGTTCAGGGATACCGACACATGTATAGGGCCCACTTAGCGATCTACGCTAGTGCCCTCACCGCGCCCCAATCTCTAAGGGAAGCTCGCGAAAGCGGGGAATAAATTTCATAAGGGGAAATGCATCTTCTATCTTTGTCACACCATTCCCACCAAAAATCGATCGGGGTGGTGGGGATCGCTGGGTATATAAAGCGCGGAAAAAGCGCTCGGGAAAGACTTTTTCGATTTTTTCTGACCTGGAAACTTCTAAACTCATCGTCCTCACCAAAACCATTCTTGGGTTGAACTTGTGAAATTTTTCGACAAAGACGTTTTTGATTCAAGATTTTTCCAAATCAATTCGCTTTTAGACTTAGAATTTTCCCATCGATTTTTCGAAGGAAGTTGGTTTTTTTCTGTTTGGAATTTCAAGTCTTGAGTTTCTGAATCGAAATAAAATCGACCTTTCATTTTATTTTCGAATTTTCGAATCGACTCTTTGAATGTCAGAAAAGACTTTGGATCGTGTTTTATTCTACTTCATATTATTTTGTCTAGTTATTATTTTCTGTTTAATGATTTTCATTTATTTTACTTTAACGACCGCAATCTACGAATTATTGGAAAAAGTACAAATCGAGCTTATTGTTAAATGAATCGCGGAATTTGAGACTGATCTTATTGTGTAAACCATTCTTTTATTCTTTTAATAATTTCAAATAAACATTAGATCTCGAAAAACTAAAAGCTGTGCATCAACATTTTTTTCGATTTCGTCATCAACCTAGCTGCCACGCCCTTGATCACTCGCTGATCTCTTCAACGCTTCACGTTCAGTTCGTCGCTGCAGCTACCAATGTTATCACCCTTTCTATCAGGCGAACATCTCACCGTGTAAGTGGAATTCTATTTAATTACAAATTGATTTTTCTGTGGTTGTAAAAGACTATTCACTTTTAGAGAATATAAATTCAGTGAACATCATCAATTCGGACAGAAATTAATTAATTGAAATAAACCGTTTAGTCGTTTATTGGGGAAAAGCCCAATTTGATTCAAGTGAATAATAACTATCGATTACTCTCACGGCGTTGGCGACATAGTCCTTTCAAAGTTCGATTTTTAATTAATGTCGTTAAATAACGTGGATGAAGGAAATTCATTTCTGTTAATATTGACAAAAGCCTTACGACTCTTTTTTTCCCTTTTATTATATTAATGCAAACGCACTATCTAATATTTGCCACCATCTATTTCGATCTTACTACCGATTCAGTGCAAAAATCGTGAAAAAGAATAAAAAGTGAATATCGTGGGAAAATAAAATTCAGGGAAAAGTTAAATTATAAATTGGCCAATTTTGAGATTCTCGCAACCAGTGACGCATCCGCAACCGCAAATAATTATATAAAACGTAACGTCGAGTTCTCCCAGCCCCGCGAGCGATAGTTCTCCCAGTGATTTTTTTTGCAATTGTGACGGACGGGTGCGTCTCAGGGCTACCATAGCCCTACACCAAGAAGTCATAATTTCCTCCCAATTGTGACGGACTGGTGCATCTCAGGGCTACCGTAGCCTTACAGCAAGAAGTCATAATAACCCCCCTCTTGCGGAGGATTGGTGCGTTTCAGGGCCACCATAGCCCTACACCAAGAATTTACATTTGGGTAACCAATCCAATGTACAACAATTCTCCCCTACCTCTCAAAAAGGAACGATCGCATAGGGCTGGAAGAAGGTATCAAATAAATACACTTCACGCGATAGCAACGAATCCCTGGCCAAGTAGATTGAAGGCACGTGCGGAGTCTCCAACGTGAATTTTTGGACTTGAAACATTTTTCAAACAGGTGGAATCAACAAAGGAACCCTAAAAGCCTAAAATCATTACTGACAAAATTATAAAACACTCCGTAATTATTTACAAACTAAGGCCGATCGATCTTCCCCCAATCACCCCATCATTCAATAAAAGTAACGATCAGGATCCCCGTGGTAAAGTTAACAGTAAATTATATCGAAGCAAAAGATCCGAAAATTCAATGGACATCAACGCGACTAAGAATTGAACATTGATTCCCAGCCCATTTTCCGACTAATTTTCCGAAAGGTTCGACTTGAAAACAGGGGCAGATGTGTTCGAGACTGATTCCAGGAGTAGTACTAGAAATATATTCCTATGACTAGAGAGTCTCAGTCAAAGTCAGCACGTCATACGTCGAAAATTATTGATAGTTCGCAAAAACTCCTATTTTTGACGTAACACTGCTATACGAGAGCGTTTCAATATCCCTACCAAAGAACAAGCCCACTAGAATTAATCTTTATTAAATAATAACTCTCCCAACTAATATCTCTACTAAAAAACAAGTCTACAAGAAAACAACTCTTCGGTGGAATCTCCACCACAAAATCTTTCTACCGTGTGACAGCTCTTCCATTTCACAAGTCTACCAAATGACAGGTCTCCCAAAAAAAGCACAGTCACTGTAGCGTCGATAAGGAAGCTATCGGAGAATTGAAGGCCAAAGAGTTGTCATTTGGTAGGCTTGTAAAATGGGAGAGCCGTCACGCGGTGAAGAGATTTTGTGGTAGAGATGTCACCGGAGACCTGTAATTATGGTGACTTGCTTTGTGGTAGAGATATTATTTGGGAGATTTATTATTCGGTGAAGATGATTTCAACGGCAGTATGGAAGAACGTGCTATCTTAAATTCTGCTAGAAGAACGTGCTATATCTCAAATTATGAGAGAAGAAGGTGGTATCTCCAATTGATCACAATTGGAGATACCACCTTCTTTTCTAATAATTTGAGATAGCACGTTGTTCTGTTTGTTGTTTGTCTTGTTTTTTTGGTATTAATATTAAAACGCTCTCGTAAGGCAGAGGTGTTATATGGTAAACTTGTAATCTGGGAGTCATATTACGGTAGTGTTTTATTGTAGTAGAGATGTATTTCTGTCAGCAAAATAAGTCGTAGAGTTGTAAATGTGCCGCTATCGTCGAGAGGCATAAAAAATGCATGAACTTTAGGAGATTTTTTTAAAATAGAATTTAATACTTTTCAGAATGAGTTTTCTTCTATCAATGGAGAGCAAATTCTAATTTCATTTATTTGAAAAAATTACAAAATGGCGGCTCCAGCTCCCGTCAAATAAACCCGTGCACGGCGTGTTTGATGTGCGCGGAGTGCTCCACAGCTCTACTAGTTTATCCGATACAAAATCAGGTTGAAAACTATTAAACTAGATTAAACTTAGGGGGCCTTATCGATTTTCGCTTTGAACAAAAACCTCTGAATAACAAAATGCCACCCGTAAAAAAACACATTTTTTCGCATTGTTTCTGTTTTTTTCGCAACAACGGACGAAAAAACGATTGCTAAATCAATTTTTGTCAAAAATTGCTTCTTGATAGCCCCGTAAATTGAATTTCCTTTCAATTGCGAAGATTCATATGAATCGGTTCATTGGTTAAAGCTGTAGAATGCCTCGCGCGCTAAAAATGTTATTCCCAGAAAGATGCTTTTGAGTTTAACATTATAAAAAAATCTTTGATATTTTACTTTAGATATAAAAATATTCTTTTACCTACGCTTTCCAAACACTTGAAGGCTGCAAATTATGTAAAAAAAATTGAATTTTTTATTTATATGAACTGTAACCTCCCCTGAAATGGTGACACAGTATGAACTTCGGTAAAAACTATGTGATATCCCGGACCTAGCTCCAAATATTATTATACTTATTATATGTGGTGTATTATACGTAGTTATACACGATATACATATATGTCATGCATACACACCCACAACGCCGTCAATTGTAAGCGTTCGTGTGCCGTGGATCTAGGAAGGGAGTACGCGTTGGACGGTGGTTCAAGCCTATCACTTGTATCTCCTTTATCGAGAATAAAGAGAATATTACAGGCCACACTATTCGGGTTTATTATTTTTCACACTGGTCACGAAGATGACGGAAATAAATTAAATAATTAACAAGTACGCTTCGCTTACTTGTTGGGGGCTTCGCTTACTTCGCGCGACAATGTTGCGTCGCGCGGAGCGCTCACGTTTTGTTGGGGGGCTCCGCCCCCCAAACCTCCCTTAACGTTTTGTTGGTGGGCTTTGCGCTCCGTATTCTTGACCATTATCTTCATTTATTCGGTATGTAAATACTGTATTGTTGTTATGTTATTAAACATTGTTTTTGATAATATTGAGTCACATTTTTCATTCTCAATGGGGCCAATAAGTCAGAAAGTTAAAGACCGAATTTTAAGAATTATATTAGTAGGCACTCACAACTTTAGAATATGAGGATCATACATTTTGTTTTTGTGATATATTTTGAATGTTGGTTAACATGTCCCTTAGGGACGTTTCAATAGGCACTCACACCGTTATTTAGACTCTTTGATTCATTGTGGACATCGAGTAGTCATATAAATTCTATAAATCATAATTAAAAAGACAGATTTGAATATAATCAATATGATCTAAAAGTATCAAACAATCATATCATTTAAATGTTTTGATTAGGAAGTTATTTGAATCCCATTTTCAGTAAAATCTTAAAAATTTTGTTTGCTTACGTAGAATTTTATATATATTTTTTAATCGAAGAGGTCCCATAGAAAGAATATCCAATTTTTTAGCTTAAAACAGCCAAAAAGACATTAACATTTTTTTTCCATATTTTTGTCGACAATTGTAATAGCGAGAATTGAGTAGATTTTATCATGTGTGTGGCGCGGCGCGTGGCAGTGAGATTGCATAGGCTGCATTCATCTTGAACGTTTTGAGTGCTGTGAGCGTCATATCCAGTAGCATTTTATATGCCGATGTATGGGTGAAGGGTGGATTCTGACACGGGCGCACTGCGCTTGAGCACTGCATAATCTGGCGTACCTATTGATCAAATTGAATTTCGCGCGCCACAATGCCACGCCCAAAATTCATTTTGACCAATGGGTACGCCAGATTATGCAGCGCTCAAGCGCAGTCCGCCCGTTTCAGAGTTCCCCCTATACGTGCTGTAAGCGTGTAAATAAAGCCGGAAACACAATGACAAAAATAAAAAATAAGGATTAAAATCAGCCATCTGATTGGCGTAGTTTCTCTAAAATGCGCAGCGATTGGCTGATTCTTATTCCTTATTTCTTATTCTTGTCATTGTGTCTCGGGCTTAAGCATTCTTCAAGATAATGCAGCCAACATTTGCTTTCGTTTATTGATGATTTTTATCTGTCATCGTAATCACGGCCGTTTTATTGTTTACTTAAATTATAATGTTGAAAAATATGACATCTGATTTTTTTCAAGTGACAATTTGTGCAATTCGATCGAGTGTAGTATGTTGTATTGTGTGGGGATGTTTTTTTTTCATAAAGAAAATTGTGTATTTCCGGAACATAAGGTTATGTTTCATATAATTTTTTTCTTTGCATTAAAGTAATAATAATTTTTGAAAAAAAATTAAATACATATCAGTCATTATATTTTAAAGAAAAATAACATTTTATCGAATAGTAAGAAATGTCTAAGCTTTTTGTTCAATCAATGTTTTTTTTCGCCAAACTTTTTAACGTTTGGCGAAAACGTTAAAAAGTTACAAATGAATAAAACTACAATATTAAAAGATCGATGTTAAAATTGTTTTAATCATTTTAAACTCTTGAAATAGTTGAAATGTATTCAACTGAAAGTACACGGTGAAAATTAAAAAATTCGTTCACGCATCTTCGTGCAATGAGTGAAAAACTGAAAAAAAGTTATTTTCGTTAAAACAAAATGGTTCAAAGAACTGTCAAGTCTCAAACTCTACAGGACACTTCTTTATGATCCTATAAAGAAAGTCTATAAGTTACAAGAACATTGGTTCACAGGTTGCGAAGATCTGACTCTGGACGGACACAAAAATGGATTTTTGGCTCAAAAATGGCTGTTTTTTGGAAAATTTGAAACTCAACATTCTCTGAATGGATTGAGTCAAAAAAGGTTTTGAGATTATAGTAAAACAAAACTGTGCCATGAATTTGAACCGGATCCGTTCATGCGTTGCTGAGTTATGAGTGCAGACGGACTTCTCAGGTGACGGAAAGTCCAAAATTTTTTGTTTTTGTATAATATGCCAACATATGTTGGTATAAAGTTTGTATGGTTATTTTTTATAAGATATAGGTTTTTGGAAGGGAATATTAATAGTCACTCCTTACATATAGAGTGAGTGCCTAAAAAGGCGATGTGCAGTGAGAAAGAAATGATCGACTGGGACGGTATCACTACGCTCGTGGCTAGTGGAAAAACTACATGGGTATATACGTTAACGAAAACAAAATTATTAGAAATTTGCGAGAAATAGCAATTAACGGCGAGTGAAAACGAGCAAATAGACGAGATCCGAAAAAAGTAGCAGAGTTTGTCAAAGAGCGCGATCCATCCGACCGATCCGGGGAAAATATAAAAACCACTCCGGAAACCGAAAATCGTTATGAGATGGCTATGTAGCTGAGAAGGATTGAGCCATTCCGAAAAGGAGGAAACTGGAATGTGTTTGCACAACAATTGGAAGCATTCGTCCAATTAACCGGAGTAAGTGCTGAAAAAAATCGGCTCTACTATTAACGCAAGTATCGCAAGAAATATTTGCAGAAATCCCAGCAATCTGTAAAAATGAGACGCCATTAACACTGAAATACAATGTACTTAAGGAAAAACTTGAGAAACACTATAATCCAGCGCTCAACAAACAAATACAAAGATTCACGTTTCGTGACCGAAAACAACAACCAAACGAGTCGATCAAAGAATTCACAACAGCTTTACCAAAATTAGCTTTGAAATGCCAGCTCGAGGCCACTAAAGTAAATAGTCAGCTCAAGTATCAGTGTATAGCAGGCATTTATAATCAACAAGTGAGATACGAATTGCTGAATGCGCCAGGCGACGCTTCATTCGACGAAATTATCAAACTAGCAAAAACAGTGGAACTAGCAGACGCGAAAACTGCGGGATTTGGGATGAAGAGCACCGAGAAGACGGCGGCAAGCAGACCAGCTGAGCACACCACAACAGAGATAGCAGAGGTACATGCAATACAATCGAGACGGTTCAGAGCAGCAAATTATAGAAAGAGAGAAAATATAAATTTTCGGGCAGCGTCAAGAAGACAAGAAACACAAGAATGACCCCACCCTGAAGATCGCAGCGAACGTCGAGTGCAGGGACCCGTTTTCTACTGTTGCGGGGGAAGGAACCACATTAGATCCGAATGCACGTTCCGTAACAAATACTGCAGCGAATTTGGAACAAAAGGCAACATTTACAAAGTGTGCCGACGCAGAAGCACAACGGAGAACACAAGGCCAGCAAAAAGTCAAAACCACATCAAAGCAGAGGATGCATTATCGCTGGATGTCCCGGGTACAATAGTATTTATTGACGATATTATGATATCAGCAACGAATGTCAATGAGAATTCCAAAAGAACACGAGAAGTCTTGAAACGACTGAACGAAGCGGGACTCAAATTAAAATTCGAGAAGTGCAAATTTTTGGGAGACGGAGTTTGTTACCTGGGTTTTCAGATAAATAAAGAGGGCATCCGACCCCTCCGAAAGAAAATGATGAGTGTAATTGACGCACCACGACCTAAGGACGTGTCGGAATTGAAAGTATTTTGGGGTCGATAAATTATTACGGGAGATTTATTGAAAACATGGCTCACAAATTAAAACCTTTCTTAGCGTGCTTGGAAAAAAACAATTTCAATTGGAATGAAAAATGTAATACGACTTTCAAAGCAATAAAAAAAGGGCTCACGTCGGATTGAGTTTTAATGGATTTCAACCCCGACAAACAAACGATTCTCACTTGCGTGAATGATTCTCACGTCTCCGCATGGAATAAGCGTGTTGTTAGGCCACAGAGGTGAATCAAGATCCGATCACCCAGTCTGTTCCGCAAACCGCACTCTCACGTTCGCGGAAAAAAAACTATTATACACATCTCGACAAACAAGGCCTCGCAATCGTGTTCGTACGAGGATCCAAAAATTATGCCGATTGGCTTAGCAGGTTAAGAATATACTCAAGAAGACGTGACACTAAATAAAATAATTCGAAAATGTATGAATGGGTGGGACAGAAAACAACCGGAAGAAGAACCCATGAAGTCGTTTTGGAACAAACGAGAAGTATAAACGGTCGAAAATAGCTGCGTGCTTTGGGGACACCGTGTAATCATTCCCGAAAAATTACGTGTGGTGGTTTTAAAGGGACTGCATCACAACCATTTTGGCGTCACTGGAATGAAGGCCAGGGCGACATCTTTTGTAAGGTAGCTGGGAATAGACCGAGAAATAGAGTCCATTACCCAATGGTGCCGACCCTGTCTAGAGGCGAAAAAAACACGGGCAAAGATATCTTTAACGCCGTGGGTATGGCCCACAACACTATGGCACAGAGTTCATGCCGACTTCCTGGACCCTTTTCTCTGGGAAAATTGTTTAAGTTATCATCGATAGCCACTCCAAATGGCAGGAGGCAATAATATCGACATCGGTGAGTGAAATAAACACCATTAATGCGTTCAAAAATGTTTTCGCTAGACACGATTATCCGGCACACTTGGTTACCGATAACTATTAAACATTCGTTGCGGGGGGGGGGGGGGAGAGTTTCAACGGTTTATAAAATAAAGCGGTATTAGACATAGCACAACTCCTGGGTATTATCCCGTGACAAATGGGGTGACGGAAAATTTTGTTGACACACTCAAACGTGAAATAAAATGCATGGTAATCAACGGTACACCCTTCGAAGACGCGGTCACAAAGTTCCTATTCGATTACCGGTCTACTCCGCACGCAGCCGAACAAAGGGCACCCGGGAGCCTAACATTGAGGCGCGAGTTAAAAATGCGATTTTCCCTATTACGTCCGCCGTCTACAAACGAGCATATATTAAAGCACCAATCGAGACAAATAAAAAATTACCTGGGACATAAACAATCGAATTTGAAAATAAACGACCAGTGATGGTGAAAAGACATAGTCAGCGGGGGAAAAGGGCATGGATAGCAAGCACCGTAAACGAGGTGATGGTGCCGAGCATCACGTATAGAATTCAAATTAACGATCAGACGTGGGAAAGATATGCTAATCAAATGATAAAGTGCGATACAACGATACTCCGTCCGTTAGCAGTAGATGGCAGCCCCCTGGCACTTCCTATGTATCCCTATAGAGAACTGTGACTACGTTTCATAGCCGGACGATAGTTCGCACTGCGCAGCGCTGGCATGCATGTGCTCAAAACCCCTTCGCCCGAACCTCCCCGCCAGCCATGATAGATTATCAGCTGTGTAAACATCGTCGACATCGTCGTAATTTTCGTAATCGTTGGAATCTTTTTATTAATTTAAACAATTACCGTTTAAATTATGTCTCGCGTGTGTGCGGATAGAAGTGCGATCGAAAATTTACAAAAAAAATTGTGTTATGGGATAATAACACAGCCACACAAAAAGAAAACAAATTTCGGCCTGGGGGTCTGACTATGTACACCGTATATTTTTGGTGTCGCTGAATGCGAGTACGAGGTTGGTTTAACCCCAGCATGTCAGGGCTTAGCTATAACCTCCAAAACACTCCAAAATTGAGTTGTTTTTTAAAAATCTCGAAAACTATTATAGTTACGAAAAAGTCGTTCTGGGTTCGTTTTGATGAGTATATTTGTGACTACGAAAAAAAAAATATTTCGAAAAAAAAATTTGAAAAATGACAAATGTGGAGAATTTTGAATTTTTATAAATCTTTTTTTATATATATATTACCTTGTACTGATCTTAGAAGATCCTGAAGTTTTCAGAAAGGTGTTATTTGTTTTTTCAAAACCATTTATTTTTAATTTAAAAAATCGTGTAAATCCATGATCAACATTAAATTTTTGCTTAAATTTTTATTATATAATACTTTGGACTGATCTTAAAAGATCCTGAAATGTTCGGGATGGTGTTTTTTTGTTTTAAAAATTAAAAGATCCTGAAGTTTCCAAGATCATTAAAGATCATTCCAAGGTATTATTTTTAAAAAATTAACAAATTTAATGTTGATCGTGGATTTACACGATTTTTATAAATTCAAAAATTCATATTTTTGAAAAAACAAAAACACCTATCTGAAAATTTCAGGATCCTTTAAGATCAGTACAAGGTATTATATATAAAAAAATTAAACCAAAAATTCAATGTTGATCGTAGATTTGCACGATTTTTTAAAATTCAAAATTCTCCAAATTCATGATTTCTCAAAAAAAAATTCAGAATATTTTTTTTTCGTAGTCACAAGTATACTCTTAAAGACGAACCCAGAACGATTTTTTCATAGCTATAATAGTTTTCGGAATATTAAAAAAATAATCTCGATTTTGGAGTGTTATTTTTTGTGGTTATAGCCAAACCCTGACGTGCTGGGGTTAAACCAACCTCGGATTTAGATTCAGTGACCCCAAAAACATACAGTATACATCGTCAGACCCCCAGGCCGAATTTTTTTTTAAATTTTGTGTGGGTGTGTAATCGAACAATGCCCACGTGTACAATAATTGGGTGTCCGTCCGCATACTGTACGAAGCGTACGAAACGTGAAAAAATTCATTTTTTTAAGTTCCGAGCGATCCAGGAATTCGAGAGCTATGGAAAACTGCGGTAAAGCCTTCGGATACGGTTATAAAACCAGGTTGTGAAAAACATTTTAGTACCAATGAAATTCTATGGCAGCGGAATTTCGTGGCTCCTAATGGGACTGTGCTTGGTGTTGTAAGTACAAAATTTAAATAAATTATTGACAATGTTACTTTTTTTCCTTAAATATAATATAATATTATGAAAATTTAATGAATCATTAATAATAATATATGATTTCAATAATTGTTGAACTCAAATAGAATTACATTTTCTATTCTTCAGTCACAATATAAAGTTCCTCGGCTGCAAAAATGCTCCGCTCAATCTAAATTTCCTTGAATAGACTGGACAGACCCATCAATGCCGCAGGAAGATATGTTGGCTGATAGGATGGTGGAGCCTATTGAAACTCTTGCTGCTGATCCTCTTGGCAAAGGCACTGTATTTCGCTGCGTCATATATCTGCGTCTAAAGGAGCTGACGACGCAATTGGGTCATCAGAGAGTGCTGATTCCGTATCACAAAATTCGGGTTTGGAAAATTCCACTGTTATCCCACCGCAAATAACGTTCGATCCGTTCGATCAATTGATGGCGTCAGATATATCGCTGCCACCTGGATGGATAAAGCAAACTGTAACTAACGAGAATAAGATAATTATGGTATGCTCTATCACTGCGTGCGCCAAGATCAAAGACAAATTGTTGACGTTCGTACTGAAAGAAGCAATTGCTAAAACTGACATGACATTTCAAATCAATGTGTTGGGAAAACCAATTGGAGAAAAGGATCTGAACATTCATGTCAGTCCTCTGCGTTCGGTCCAAGGATTCCAAGAGTTATTATTCTTGCTAAATGATCTGAATATTTGTACAGGTACTGAGTTTTTCCATGAAGAATATCGAGCGGGAAGTGCGGTTTCCGAGACCCGAGTGGAACCCGGTGACACGTGAAGTGTTTTCTAGTGGTTTCGAATGTATCTATTTGCTTATCTTGTCAAACAGCGAGAAAATCGATGATGGCAAAGTATCGACAAATTAAAAAGTGTGCTAAAGCGACAGAAAGAATTCGTCTGCGAATACCTTCCGAGGATAAATTGATCTTAAAACAGCTGAAAGTGAAGTATCAAAATGTTAAGAAGATTGCGTTACGTGCAAAAGTCGAGATTGCCAAACTGAAATCGATAATTGAAGAGTGTAACAAAAAAATTTGGACGGTCCAAAATCTTTGGCCCAGTACCTTGAATTGGCAACAGTTCTAGAAAATGAAATGCTCGCTCTACGAGAAATTGTTGCTGCTGCGAAATGTGAGGACCCAACAGGAAGAAGGTATTCGGAAGAATGTTTGTTATTCTGCATGCTGCTGCACATGTGATCGCCTGCAGGGTACAATTTTCTGCACAAAAACGAAATTTCGCCACTTCCCGACAAGACGTTCGAACAATTCGAAGGTACTTGAAACATAATTGATGTATTTTTTTATGTATTGAAATATTTAAAAAGTAATATTTACAATTATAATTTTTTATTAACAATTTCTTATTGAGAATTAAATATTTTCTATCATATATTTACAACTAAACATTTTCAAGTATATATTAACATCAATGTACTAACCAATTCTCATTTTTATTATGCATCTACAATTTATCATTTTCAATTATAAACATACTCACCTTTCTGCAGACACCTTTCCTCGATTGATACAATGTGCGGTTGCAAACATAGATTCTTTGAGATCCTGAAATTGTCTTTCACGAAAAAAGCGAGATTCAAAAACATGTAATTTTATTAATCGACGAGATGGCAACGAGGGAAAGTGTAAACGTTAATACAAAAATACTTTCGTATAAGGGATTGATCGACTTCGGCAAAGATGGAGAACAGGCGTCTAATTTTAACGAGAAAGTGAACCACGAGTTGCTAATAATATTCCACTCATTGTGCGATGATTACACACAGCCGATAGCTGTATTTGCCTCGCGAGGACCTTTTAAGGGAGATGTTCTTACGAAATTATAGTAAAAACAATCGTAGTACTCGAAAACGCCGGCGCAAAAGTACATGGGGTCGTGACGGATAAAGCAAGCACTAATCGGAAATTTTTGAGTGAGATGGGCATCAGCGGACAAAGGAAAAGCTTACAAAATTCCTTTGAACGCCTCGTCGCTGAAAGACGTCGTGTTTTTGTATTCTCCGATACTCCGCATTTAATTAAAACCATTCGCAATCGACTTTACTGCAAGAAGATTTTGCAGGTTTGTAAATATTGAATCTATTGGCAATTTTAATCGATTTCGTCTTCTCATATTGGAAGCTTTGTGAGAACTTTTCAATTGGTCCTTCTTTTAAGGTTCATTCTTTTTTAGTTTAAAGATCAATTTTTGAAGATAGCAAGAACCACATTCATTTCTCATTACGTTATCTTGTTCGTACAACTGGATGTTTATTTAACAGCGGTATTTTTTGTGATATAGATGAATCCAGCGGAACCTCCGATAAAATGGGAGGATATCGAGGTTCTCCATAAGAAAGATATAGAACTCGCTGCCCCCGGCCAAGTTCCAATGTACCCCAAATTGTCTGCAAAGCATTTTGTGCTGAATTATTCATAAAAAATGAGAGTACGATTGGCTGTGCAGGTACAGAAATCACATTTTTTCCCGGGTGTAATTTTCGTTACCTGTTTATTTGTTGATAAAAAATCTGTACATTACTCCCCTCACATAGTTTTTCAGCAACACTGTCACGGGCGGACTTTAATTTTTCTAAGGACAAGTCCCAGAATTGAAAAACAGCGAAGGAACTGCGGCTTTCTGCGAATTAATCAATAACATATTCGACGCGCTTAATCACAAAGATAATATCGGAGGAGTGCAGCCTGCCAATACCGATTTTAAGGTGATCTATACAACTGGAAATCCTATGATAAATTATGTGACAGTACGTATCTTACGTTAATAATTATTTTACAGATTATCAAGGATTCTATTTGCAAGCTAGATGCGTGGGAGGAAAATGTTGAAAAAGCGTTATTATCGAAAGAACTGTTCTTAACTCCACAAACTGCCGATGACTTGAGAGTAACTCTCAAGTGAACTCTCGATATCGTCACGTATCTGGAAAATTGTTGCGATTTTTCGTACGTTTTAACGGGACGAATCAATCAGGATCCGCTTGAGGTTTATAATTTCCTGTAGCTAAAAAACAAAAAACAATGGCTTGCTATCCGTCCCTCGTTTACTTCCCTATGCTTTTCAAAATTCACGCTAAAAAGAAGCGTCCTTTTCTTGGAACAACGACTCGCGGTTCATTGCACATCAGCTCACGTTTCCGAATCGATTTCGGAAGACGTACTTGCATATGATAAGCTTTCTTTTTCATGCACAAATCACACTGGCAAAATGCTTTTGCATGTTATTCAACATTACGTGACAATGCGCATGCATCAGTACTGCTCACGACTTAATTCTGAGCAACATAAATATAATTAGAACGGGAAGAAGATTTCGAAATTTTGTAAAACATAATCTACTGTTTGGTATAATAATATGACTGTAATATGGAACTAAAATATTTTTTTGGTAATATTCAAACCTCTTGTATTTGTTTAATTTCATAACTTCATAATAAAATGTAATAAAAAATGCGAAGCAATAATTTAACAATTATAACTGGCAATGAATCCAGTAATAGAGAATTTTAACTACTTTATAATAATAATTCGAAACAATTACCAACTTTTTATTTACATTTTTGTATTCAAACTACAATTAGACATGTTTTGAAACATATTTTATTTCATAATAAATTAATACAAAAAAATAGTCAAATATATACATGTGAATTCATAAAATATGTACAGAATTTCTAGCCTGTTTCATATATATTAGACAAATCCTTAAGACAGATCTAGAAATTTAATACATTTCTTTACTTTTTCTACATTGACTTTTATATATTCGATTATTTTTTAGGTATTCGTTATTAAATAAAATGTGTCAGAAATGTCCAACCACTTCTGTCGATCTTTTCCGGCAAGGCTGCACAGCAGCTATCGCGCAAAATTGAGCATAGTAATCTCAGCTCCACGTAGCGGCTGGCGCCTTCGAGAAGGTCTCATTCTCCGTTATTTCAAATGCCGTGCTGCTCAAACTCCGTGGTCAAATGCCGTGTGTATCAAACTCCGTTCTTCATTTTCCGGCGTTTCCCCCTTCTCCTTAATAATCCGAAAGGGTCGCCACTCGCTTCGAGCTCGACCCTCGCAACTTTTTTTTGAAATCGCCCGTGTACCTGCTTTGTCTATACCCCATTACTAATAATACGGTTCGTGGCAACGACGAACTGGACGGCCACGTGGTTCAGTTAACATCTCACGAAATGTCATCGCGCCGCACTGCCTCAGTGAATCCCAAAACTTCAAGTCGCAGTCGTTTTTTCCAATTTTATGGATTAATATGTGAAATAATATTATGATATTAATTAATCACAGATAATAATCGCTTGCTCGTATGTATTCATACACGGAATAATTCACGGTAGATTCCCTAGACTGAATTCTCGTAGTATATTTTGTACCGCATGAAATAATCCCTCCGTGATTATTAACATTCATGTTCTTGTAAAAAGAATAGAATGAAAGACGCACTGTTTTTGTACATATATCACTGTTGTGATTCTATCAGACCATACCATACTAACAGATATTCATATTATATGAGGGGCATTCCACGCCAAATCAACCACTTTAGAATCCAACCCCTTTCGATTTGGCTAAAACATTTTTATTTTTTTCTACCCTTTCAAAAACGTTTTACAGAATTTTTTCAAATTTTTTCACCCAACCGGTAAAAAATTATAAACTTTTCAGGAAAAATAAGCTTTTTATTTTTCAAATATCTGTAACTTTTTCGAAAATTGACATATCTGGATGTTTTTTTTTAATGTGTGTTTTTCTATGTACTTTTAAGAAACAAAATAGAAAAAAATATTCGGGCCGATCTTCAACGTTTTTTTTGCGAATTTTCAGGAAAAAAAAATTTCTTGATTATTATCATTTTTAATTTTTCTTATCTTTTTTTTGATAGAAACTTTTCCATTTTCTGCAAATTCACTGAAATTTTCAGAGTGGGATTTTTTCGTTTTCTATTTCTTTTTTCAATTCAAAATTTTTTTTTCACTCAGCTTATTTCTTATAATAGAACTCTGGGGATTTTTGAGGATGTCGAAAGAACCTCAAATTTTGAAAAAAAAATAATAATAAATGCAATCGAAAGTGGTATCCATCGGAAAGAAAATTTATTTTTCAAAAATCTATAACTTTTTTGAAAATTGACTTTTCGTGACGTTGTTTTTTTGAAAATTCATGTTTATCAATGTACTTTTCAGAAAAAAAACGAAAAAAAATATTCGGGCCGATCTTCGACGTTTGTTTTGCGAATTTTCCAAAAAAAAAAAACAAAAATTTCTCGATTATTGTCATTTTTAATTTTTCTTATCGTTCTTTTAATAAAAACTTTGCCATTTTCTGCAAATTCACTTAAATTTTCAGAGTAGGATTTTTTTTCAATTCGAAATTTTTTTTTTTTTACTCAGCTTATTTCTTATATTATCACTTTGGGAATTTTTGAGGATGTTGAGAGAATGTCGAAGTTCGAAAAAAAATAATAATAAATGAAAATGAAAGTGGAAATCATCGAAAAAATTTCAATGTTTTTTGAAAAAGTAGGACAAAAAATGGAAGATAGTTCTGAATAATTTTTTTATTCAGAACTATTCAGACTTTTTAAAAGCGTCCACTTTATCATTGCACAATGATTTTCATCGTCCTTAATTTGGCATTGCGATTTTTACAATTATTAAGGGGTTATGAGCAAAAGAAATATTGAAAAATCGATAACTACCGTGGTTCACGGTATTCAGACTTTTCAAAAGCGTCCACTTTATCAATGCACAATGATTTTCATCGTTCTTAATTTGGCATTGTGATTTTTGCAATTATTAAGGGGTTATGAGCAAAATAAATATTGAAAAATCGATAACTACCGTGGTTCACAGTATTCAGACTTTTCAAAAGCGTCCACTTTATCATTGCACAATGATTTTCATCGTCCTTAATTTGGCATTGCAATTTTTACAATTATTAAGGGGTTATATGCAAAAGAAATATTGAAAAATCAATAACTACCGTGATTCACGGTATTCAGACTTTTCGAAAGCGTCCACTTTATCATTGCACAATGATTTTTATCGTCCTTCATTTGGCATTGCGATTTCCACAATTAGTAAGGGGTTATAGGCAAAAGAAATATTGTAAAATCGATAACTACCGTGGTTCACGGTATTCAGACTTTTCAGAAGCGTCCACTTTTTCATTGCACAATGATTTTTTCGTCCTCAATTTGGCATTGCGATTTTTGCAATTATTAAGGGGTTATGGGCAAAAGAAACATTGAAAAATCAATAACTACCGTGGTTCACGGTATTCAGACTTTTCAAAAGCGTCTACTTTATCATTGCACAATGATTTTCATCGTCCTTAATTTAGCATTGCGATTTTTACAATTATTAAGGGGTCATAGGCAAACGGAATATTGAAAAAACAATAACTACCGTGATTCACGGTATTCAGACTTTTTAAAAGCATCCACTTTATCATTGCACAATGATTTTCATCGTCCTTGATTTGGCATTGCGATTTTTATAATTATTAAGGGGTTATATGCAAAAGAAATATTGAAAAATCAATAACTATCGTGGTTCACGGTATTCAGACTTTTCAAAAGCGTCCACTTTATCATTGCACAATGATTTTCATCGTCCTTAATTTGGCATTGCGATTTTTACAATTATTGAGGGGTTATATGCAAAAGAAATATTGAAAAATCAATAACTACCGTGATTCACGGTATTCAGACTTTTCAGAAGCGTCCACTTTATCATTGCACAATGATTTTTATCGTCCTCAATTTGGCATTGCAATTTTTGCAATTATTAAGGGGTTATGGGCAAAAGAAATATTGAAAAATCAATAACTACCGTGGTTCACGGTATTCAGACTTTTCAAAAGCGTCTACTTTATCATTGCACAATGATTTTCATCGTCCTCAATTTAGCATTGCGATTTTTACAATTCTTAAGGGGTGATAGGCAAAAGGAATATTGAAAAAACAATAACTACCGTGATTCACGGTATTCAGACTTTTCAAAAGCGTCCACTTTATCATTGCACAATGATTTTCATCGTCCTTAATTTTGCATTGCGATTTTCGCAATCATTAAGGCGTTATGAGCAAAAGAAATATTGAAAAATCGATAACTACCGTGGTTCACGGTATTCAGACTTTTCAAAAGCGTCCACTTTTTCATTGCACAATGATTTTTATCGTCCTCAATTTGGCATTGCGATTTTCGCAATTATTGAGGGGTTATGGGCAAAGGAAATATTGAAAAATCAATAACTACCGTGGTTCACGGTATTCAGACTTTTCAAAAGCGTCCACTTTATCAATGCACAATGATTTTTATCGTCTTTAATTTGGCATTGCGAAAGAAATATTGAAAAATCAATAACTACCGCGTTTTACAGTATTCAGACTTTTCAAAAGCGTCCACTTTATCATTGCATAATGATTTTCATCGTCCTCAATTTAGCATTGCGATTCCTGCAATTATTAAGGGGTTATGGGCAAAAGAAATATTGAAAAATCAATAACTACCGTGGTTCACGGTATTCAGACTTTTCAAAAGCTTTCACTTTATTATTGCACAATGTTTCCAGTCATCCTTAATTTGGCATTGCGATTTTCGCAATTATTAAGGTGTTATCGACAAAATAAATATTGAAAAATCAATAACTACCGTGTTTATCGAGATTCAGACTTTTTAATAGCGTCAACTTCATTATTGTACAATGATGTTCATCATCAATATGTTTGTAAATGTCTGAATCCCGATAAACACGGTAGTTATTGATTTTTCAATACTTATTTTGTCCATAACCCCTTAATAATTGCGAAAATCGCAATGCCAAATTAAGGACGATGAAAATCATTGTGCGATGATAAAGTGGACGCTTTTGAAAATTCTGAATACCGTGAACCACGGTAGTTATTGTTTTTTCAATATCTCTGTTGTTCATAACCCCTTCATTATGGCGAAAATCGCAATGCCAAATTGAGGACGATAAAAATCATTGTGCAATGATAAAGTGGACGCTTTTAAAAAGTCTAAATACCGTGAACCATGGTAGTTATTGATTTTTCAATATTTATTTTGTCCATAACCCCTTAATAATTGCGAAAATCGCAATGCCAAATTAAGGACGATGAAAATCATTGTGCAATGATAAAGTGGACGCTTTTGAAAATTCTGAATACCGTGAACCACGGTAGTTATTGATTTTTCAATATTTTTTTTGCCCATAACCCCTTAATAATTGCAAAAATCGCAATGCCAAATTAAGGACGATTAAAATAATTGTGCAATGATAAAGTGGACGCTTTTAAAAAGTCTGAATACCGTGAACCACGGTAGTTATTGATTTTTCAATATTTCTTTTGCCCATAACCCCTTAATAATTGCGAAAATCGCAATGATAAATTAAGGACAATGAAAATCATTGTGCAATGATAAAGTGGATGCTTTTGAAAAGTCTGAATAGAGTAAAACACGATAGTGATTGTTTTTTGAATATTTCTTTTGTCCATGACCCCTTAATAATTGTGGAAATCGCAATGACAAATTAAGGACGATAAAAATCATTGTGCAATGATAAAATGGACGCTTCTGAAAAGTCTGAATACCGTGAATCACGGTAGTTATTGATTTTTCAATATTTCTTTTGCATATAACCCCTCAATAATTGTGAAAATCGCAATGCCAAATTTAGGACGATGAAAATCATTGTGCAATGATAAAGTGGACGCTTCTGAAAAGTCTGAATACTATGAATCACGGTAGTTATTGATTTTTCAATATTTCTTTTGCATATCACCCCTTAATTATTGTAAAAATCGCAATGCTAAGTTAAGGACGATGAAAATCATTGTGCAATGATAAAGTGGACGCTTTTGAAAAGTCTGAATACCGTGAACCACGGTAGTTATCGATTTTTCAATATTTCTTTTGCTCATAACCCCTCAGTAATTGCAAAAATCGCAATGCTAAATCAAGGACGATGAAAATCATTGTGCATTGATAAAGTGGACGCTTTTGAAAAGTCTGAATACCGTGAACCACGGTAGTTATCGATTTTTCAATATTTCTTTTGCTCATAACCCCTTAATAATTGCGAAAATCGCAATGCCAAATTAAGGACGATGAAAATCATTGTGCAATGATAAAGTGGACGCTTTTGAAAAGTCTGAATACCGTGAACCACGGTAGTTATTGATTTTTCAATATTTCTTTTGCCCATAACCCCTTAATCATTGCAAAAATCGCAATGCTAAATTAAGGACGATAAAAATCATTGTGCAATGATAAAGTGGACGCTTTTGAAAAGTCTGAATACCGTGAACCACGGTAGTTGTTGATTTTTTAATATTCCTTTTGCCCATAACCCCTTAATAATTGCAAAAATCGCAATGCCAAATTAAGGACGATGAAAATCATTGTTCAATGATAAAGTGGACTTTTTTGAAAAGTCTGAATACCGTAAAACACGATAGTTATTGTTTTTTCAATATTTCTTTTGCCCATAACCCCTTAATAATTGTGAAAATCGCAATGCCAAATTGAGGACGATGAAAATCATTGTGCAATGATAAAGTGGACGCTTTTGAAAAGTCTGAATACCGTGAACCACGGTAGTTATCGATTTTTCAATATTTCTTTTGCTCATAACCCCTTAGTAATTGCAAAAATCGCAATGCTAAATTAAGGACGATGAAAATCATTGTGCATTGATAAAGTGGACGCTTTTGAAAAGTCTGAATACCGTGAACCACGGTAGTTATCGATTTTTCAATATTTCTTTTGCTCATAACCCCTTAATAATTGCGAAAATCGCAATGCCAAATTAAGGACGATGAAAATCATTGTGCAATGATAAAGTGGACGCTTTTGAAAAGTCTGAATACCGTGAACCACGGTAGTTATTGATTTTTCAATATTTCTTTTGCCCAAAACCCCTTGATCATTGCAAAAATCGCAATGCTAAATTAAGGACGATAAAAATCATTGTGCAATGATAAAGTGGACGCTTTTGAAAAGTCTGAATACCGTGAACCACGGTAGTTGTTGATTTTTTAATATTCCTTTTGCTCATAACCCCTTAATAATTGCAAAAATCGCAATGCCAAATTAAGGACGATGAAAATCATTGTTCAATGATAAAGTGGACACTTTTGAAAAGTCTGAATACCGTAAAACACGATAGTTATTGTTTTTTCAATATTTCTTTTGCCCATAACCCCTTAATAATTGTGAAAATCGCAATGCCAAATTGAGGACGATGGAAATCATTGTGCAATGATAAAGTGGACGCTTTTGAAAAGTCTGAATACCGTGAACCACGGTAGTTATCGATTTTTCAATATTTCTTTTGCTCATAACCCCTTAATAATTGTAAAAATCGCAATGCCAAATTAAGGACGATGAAAATCATTGTGCAATGATAAAGTGGACGTTTGTGAAAAGTCTGAATAGTTCTGAATAAAAAAATTATTCAGAACTATCTTCCATTTTTTGTCCTACTTTTTCAAAAAACATTGAAATTTTTTCGATGATTACCACTTTCAATTTCATTTATTATTATTTTTTTTCGAACTTCGACATTCTCTCAACATCCTCAAAAATTCCCAAAGTGATAATATAAGAAATAAGCTGAGTAAAAAAAAAAATTTCGAATTGAAAAAAAATCCTACTCTGAAAATTTAAGTGAATTTGCAGAAAATGGCAAAGTTTTTATTAAAAGAACGATAAGAAAAATTAAAAATGACAATAATCGAGAAATTTTTGTTTTTTTTTTGGAAAATTCGCAAAACAAACGTCGAAGATCGGCCTAAATATTTTTTTCCGTTTTTTTTCTGAAAAGTACATTGATAAACATAAATTTTCAAAAAAACAACGTCGCGAAAAGTCAATTTTCAAAAAAGTTATAGATATTTGAAAAATAAATTTTCTTTCCGATGGATACCACTTTCGATTGCATTTATTATTATTATTTTTTTTTAAATTTTAGGTTCTTCCGACATCCTCAAAAATCCCCAGAGTTCTATTATAAGAAATAAGCTGAGTGAAAAAAAAAATTTTGAATTGAAAAAAGAAATAGAAAACGAAAAAATCCCACTCTTAAAATTTCAGTGAATTTGCAGAAAATGGAAAAGTTTCTATCAAAAAAAAGATAAGAAAAATTAAAAATGATAATAATCGAGAAATTTTTTTTTTCTGAAAATTCGCAAAAAAAACGTTGAAGATCGGCCCGAAAATTTTTTTCTATTTTGTTTCTAAAAAGTACATAGAAAAACACACATAAAAAAAACATCCAGATATGTCAATTTTCGAAAAAGTTACAGATATTTAAAAAATAAAAAGCTTATTTTTCCTGAAAAGTTTATAATTTTTTACCGGTTGGGTGAAAAAATTTGAAAAAATTCTGTAAAACGTTTTTGAAAGGGTAGAAAAAAATTAAAATGTTTTAGCCAAATCGAAAGGGGTTGGATTCCAAAGTGGTTGATTTGGCGTGGAATGCCCCTCATATAATATGAATATCTGTTAGTATGGTATGGTCCGATAGAATCACAACAGTGATATATGTACAAAAACAGTGCGTCTTTCATTCTATTCTTTTTACAAGAACATGAATGTTAATAATCACGGAGGGATTATTTCATGCGGTACAAAATATACTACGAGAATTCAGTTTAGAGAATCTACCGTGAATTATTCCGTGTATGAATACATACGAGCAAGCGATTATTATCTGTGATTAATTAATATCATAATATTATTTCACATATTAATCTATAAAATTGGAAAAAACGACTGCGACTTGAAGTGTTGGGATTCACTGAGGCAGTGCGGCGCGATGACATTTCGTGAGATGTTAACTGAACCACGTGGTCGTCCAGTTCGTCGTTGCCACGAACCGTATTATTAGTAATGGGGTATAGACAAAGCAGGTACACGGGCGATTTCAAAAAAAAGTTGCGAGGGTCGAGCTCGGAGCGAGTGGCGACCCTCTCGGATTTTTAGGGAGAAGGGGGAAACGCTGGAAAATGAAGAACGGAGTTTGATACACACGGCATTTGACCACGGAGTTTGAGCAGCGCGGCATTTGAAATAACGGAGAATGAGACCTTCTCGCGCATTCGAGAGACCAGCCAGTAAGCCGAGTGCCAGGGGGCTGGTAGATGGTGACGGCGAGAGGAGAAAAGAGGCGCAACTGCTACAGTTACGGTGTGATGAGTGCATTCCATTATTGGCTTGAAGTGCTTGAAGCGCGTTTCGATTCAGTAAGGCTTATAGACTGTTCCAATATTCGAAGCAGCGCTGTTGCAGCACTGGCCAGAGCAATAATGGGACGCCTTTGTAGCACCTTCGTAGCTGCATATGACGCGCGCAGTCGCGTCTGCCGTAGTGCCGTTTGCTTATAATTACGAGGTAAAACATAACCTGGAAAAACGTGGGACAGCGTATTGCAATGAAAGTATGGATATTCCATTACTCAAAGCGATTTTCTCGAGATTAAAAGAAATTATGGAAAATTCTTCCCAGCGCTAAATAAGGACCACCTTGATACATATATTTCATGCACTCAAGACCGATATAATTTCTGTATCAAAGAATATAATTACGCGTATTTCATTTGTACAATTATTGTTGAATTATGGTTATCATTATGGCATTCGTCATGCTCATTCCATGTTTTCGTAACTTGAAATCAAGCACGCACGCATGTACGCACGCACGAACGCACGCACGCACGCAAACACACACACACACACAAACACACACACAAACAAACAAACACACACGCACGCACACACGCACACACACCCACACCCACACCCACACCCACACCCACACCTACACCCACACCCACACCCACACCCACACCCACACCCACACCCACACTCACACCCACACCTACACCCACACCCACACCCACACACGCACGCACACACACAGGCAGGCACGCACGCACACACACACACACACAAACAATGCCGTCAATTGTAAGCGTTTGTGTGCCGTGGATCTAGGAAGGCAGTACGCGTTGGACGGTGGATTGAGCCTGTCACCTGTATCTCCTGTATCGAGAATAAAGAAAATATCACAGGCCACGCTACTTGAGGTTGTTATTTTCTACAAACAAATAACAATAATGATGATGTCTAGCATATGAATCGTATTACTGGAAAAGAATGGACATATATAATAAAGTTTCTAACTTTTGAATAAAAAAAATATTATATATTTTTTTATGTATGTTATAAATAACTTTTTTTCTTTAAGAAGTAATATATTGATATTCAATGTTATTATAAGTGTTATGATAAAAGTATACATAGATATATTTTATTTTCAAGCAACATGTTTCTATTGTAACATATGCATGCATCATACACTACCGGAGTTTCCGGACAAAACTTGAAAAAAGGTCTCGAACGTTTTTTGCTGACATTTCGTCGGGAAACACCGGAATCTTATTCAACAAGCGGCATTTTAAAGGGGACGAATTCGGCTCCATTTCCTGTATTTTCAATTATTTTTACAATGTGTTTTTCGATTTGCACTCAATTTTGAAAACAACTTTTTTTCGTCTTTTTTTCCTCTCTCTTCAGGTGCACGCACTTTCTAGAGGAATTTCTTCAATGTATTTGTAGGATCGGATTCATAACGCGAAAAGCTTGAGCTCCAATGTGCTTTTTTGAAAAACTTTGAGCAATTTTTTTTTCCAAAGTTATACCGTTTATTATGAACAAAGAGGAAATTAAAAAATCCCGTATAACACTAAAACGAAGAGGATTCATGAGAAACTTAAAGTTAGCAAAAAGTTGCGTCTATCTATCTTGAGTTTAGAGGCATTTTTTCAGATTTTTTTTAAATGTTTTTTTTCTCATGTTGAGGCTGGAAAAAAAATGTAGGAAAAAAATTTGAAAAAAATTACGATGTGTTGAAAATAATAAAATAAAGTATTTTACCCTCTTGAAATTTTATAAATAATCCCATAGTTCTCGAGTTATAGTAATTGAATGATCTGAGCTCCGACCCAGAAATAAAAAAAACAAAATTTTTGAAAAAAAATCTGAAAAAATGCATCTGAACTCAACGAAAATGAACGCAACTTTTTTCTACCATGAAGTTTCTCTTGAATCCTCTTTGTTTTCGTGTTATACGGGATTTTTCAAATCTCCTCATTTTTCACAATAAACGGAATAACTTTGGAAAAAAAATCGCTGACATTTTTTTCAAAAAGCAAATTAAAGGTCAAACTTTCCCCTCTATGAATCCAATCCTCAAAATATATAAACAAAATTTCCTCTAAAAAATGCGCGTAAAATAAAATACGCGTAAAATAAAAAGTTGTTTTCAAAATTGAATCTAAATCGTAATAAAAATTGTAAAAATAATTAAAAATACAGAAACTGAAGCCGAATTTGTCCCCTTTAAAATGCCGCTTGTTGAATTACATTACGTTGACTTCCGCTGAAATGGCATCAAAAAACGTTCGAGACCTTTTTTTAAGTTTTGTTCAGAAACTTTCTGCCTGTAGTGTATGCGCACGATTTATACATATCATGTCTACCAGTTATACGAAATTTTTCGCGAAGTGTATAAAACATATGTGTAGCATATATGTTTTTGTATGTAATTCACGTTTCTAAATTCTTATGGAGAAGAACAAATTAGATTCCCCTAATTCCATGGACTGTGCATAGAATCCTAATTGGTGTGCATAGCGTCATAAATGGTTGGCCTATGAAAATAGGTGAAGCGAATTTTTTCTCTCATTAGAGTTCGTTCCGCATGCCCTCAAGCATCGGGTGCAAAGTTTCCATCAAAGAACGCTGTCTCCCTGTACGCGCGGTTTGCACTTTTTTGCGGTTGTTCTACACGCGGTTATCCATGTTATATAACTGTATGAGCATACTACGTATAAGCACGCTGGACCCATAAGTCAGGTTTGAAAAAAAAGTTACTTCACTGGCACGAATCCAGAGGCCGAGAACGAATGGCGCGAATGCGCGGGTGGCTTTTGCCGCTTGCATTGTAACACAAGAGATAAATTTATTGCCAGTGATGACCTGATAAACGAGCGAACTGCCACGTTTTCTGCTCTTTCTCTCTCTCTTTCCTTCTCTTTCGATATTTTTCTTTCTCTTTCGTTCTGTGTATGCACTCGGTCGAATCAGCGGGCACTCGTGACCACGGAGACTATCGGACATGAATCGAAGAACATCGAGAGGTTGGATTCTTTGGCACGTGACTTTGCCTCAGGGGTGGTCTTATGTGTAACGAAAAGGAAGGAAGAGCTTTAGGTGAAAAATCATCTAAAATTCGCGAGGGGGAGATATACGTTTGAAATATTTGCGACCTTTTTTCTGGTTTCTTGACTATGAGTTGAGTATGACCCGATTTTCGTATTCTAGGAAGATTGGGGGTATGCCAGTTACTGAAGATATTTAATTTTTATCGGGATTGAATTGTAATTGTATAAAAATGAATCCCGTAATGGAAGCTCTCAGGAGACATTTGCAAAAGTAACGACGGTAAAATCACAGAAATGAATATACAATATAAGGTACCTGCGGGTAAAAAGGCCTAGCTAAGAGAGATTTGTAGTAAAATGAAAAATAGATAATTTGATCAATAAGTTTTAATGACAATCATTATTCATGTCCATTTTCTATAAAATATAAACGAAATATGGTAATTTTTACCATAAACAAAAACGAAATTAAACATCCAAAAAATCCTTATCAGTAGGCCCTATTTTACTATAGGAGGGTAATAAGGCCTACGGCTTTAATATGCTTAAATAATTAAACTATACTTAATATATTTGGTATTTGTGATCAATAATCATATTAATACCTCTCTGTAGCTTTATAAGAACTTAAAATTCTTCGTTACACTGCTCTGACAGCTGATACCAGGTCGTTTTCTGACCACAACGCTGGTTTAGGAGGCATCGGTATCGAGTCACTGAAATCAATAATCAATTGATAATAAATTAAATTAAGTGAAGGATTCACTTCCCTATAATGTAAAAAACAACATAATCAAAAAAAAATTTCAACACGTTTTTCGTATGGTAAAATTTAGTAGGCCTTATTCACCGTCGACCACATATTTCAGAAAAACAATAAATAACAAATATTTAGACCATGATACGTTATTTATATCGTCAAGATCATCGAAATAGATATTCATGAAGATAGAGACTACGATTTTAGATCGTTAAGTGTAGTATTATCAAAAATACTTACGATTTACGTTGTCCGGGGTAGCCGACGCGAGAACCCGTTTTTGTCCGGGGGTCTTACTGGGGTCGTAAAGCCCACGTATGCCTTCGATGGTACGTCGGCGCAATCTCCCGAAACTCGCTGAGATGACGAGTGACCCGAATTAGCGTGATTGGAGGTGATGAATAAATAAATTCACTCGTATATTTTTCAACGTTGATTAATAAAATATCGATGAATTTTAATGTATGTAATGATGTTGAATAAAAAAGAAATACACGGAGTTTATAAACATTGATACATTCGGATACTATTGAATTGTGCGTAATTTTTAACTTAATTTTGCAGTCGCGAGTTTGTTTCTAAGTTGTCGTTTTTGTTTGTCGTCGCACGTTCGTCTCCTCAGAGAAGTTTTGATGTTTACTCTGTGAGAGTTCGATTTTGACTCCTCGTCTTGTTACCTCGAGCGCAGTCATGTTCGGGGGAGGTTTCAGAAAAATTATTTTTCTGTTCTTCTATTGGTGGATAAAATTTAGAGAAGGGAGATTTTTCATGATGAATGGAGGGAGAAATTTTTCTTTAAGGTTTGATGGAAGGTCTCAAACTGCTTACCGCTCGCAAAAACGTCAAATATAAAGGGGTGCAATGAAATATTAAATTCTTGCTCGCTTCTCGAGAAAAATGTGCGATGCAGCTGTGGCTTGTAAAGAGACAAACTAAGGTGTCGAAAATTTAGGGATTTCCTAGCAGTAAATATAAAAAATATCACGCACCAAAAAAAAGGGCGAGAGGATCAAACCAGATGTGGCTTTTCGGGCCTTCTGGAGAAAGTAATCACGTATATAAAACAAAAAAAGGGTTTTTTCGTTAAAGCAAAAAGTATAAGAATAAAATGTTGAAATTTTCGGTATGTGAGACCGAACATACATGGACCGTTTTTTTTAGTATTCGTGCTGCGCGGCCGCGTCATATGATAGATGATGCAACACTGGAGACGGAGAACGACGTATCGCGCTTCCGCGAACTTGTAGCGACATTTTTATGCATTATGCTTCAGTCAGTGTAGCCTTGCGCGAAAGCGGTCATTGTAAATATGATTTTTGGCAACTAAGCCTTATTACCCGACAGGCCTTATTACCCGCGGGTACCTTATTTATCAATTGATTGAAAAAATCTTTGAGTTGACCGTCACTATTGAAAGATTTCGATGAACATAGTCACTGCTTCGGTAATGCTAGTGTTACGTCCCGCGACTTTCGGGATTTCTCATCGTCCGCGGGTTTACCTATATCGGGTAATTCTCGAGGAAAAATGCGCATGAGAGGGAAACACGGTCGAGGCGAGGATCTATCCTTACGGTGGTCATATTCCCACCAATTCTCGAATTGCAGGCCATAGGGACAGCGTTGACGCCTCACGCATCAACGCATACCATCGAGGAGAATTTCGAGCGAAGTAATTATAATGCCGAAAGAAAAGATGGTATATCAAATACATTAAACATCCGCGGAGGTACGGACTCCGAGAAAATAGCGATAGGGCCTCTGTCGGGCCAAGCGACGCGGGCATTAAAATCTTTGAAAGCGCGTGGCACACACACTAAATTCGAGATACTCACGTACACTAGCGTGTGTCCACACCGACGCCATCATGAATGATACGTCGAGTAATGATATTAATACGTACGATGAGTGGTTCTTCCCTTTCATTTTTGGTAACGAAATAATTTTGAAATCCCGAAAGTCCGAAAAATAGGACAATAAAGTCAAGTCAAGTCTAAATTCAAGAATGGAAATTATTGCCTGGGTCAGGTCGGTCGAATCAGAAAATAGATTTATTTTTTTTTTTGGAAAAAAAAAACACAAACATAAAAAGCGCAGAGGAAAAATTCGTCTTGAGAATATTGAATTTCGCTGTTTGAAAGTTTCAAGATGGTTGGGTTTTGCGATGATTTATTAGGGTGAAAAAGGAAAAATGAAAAGGAACATGCGAAAAAAAAAATGACGAAAGAAAAGAACACCACTGCGTCGTGAAAAGAGCACACGTGGCTCTTCAAGAATTAGTCACCCTGCGGGAAAAGAGAAAGGAAATCGCTTGGAGATAGAGAGCACTTCAGTGCAACCCAATATCTATTTATTTCCAACGTTTATAGTTGAGATTTTCAAGCAGAGGAACATATCGAATATATTAAACATCCGGGCGTAATTAAATTTATCAACTCTCAAAGAAAAATAAGTCCGCGCGAGAGAGAATTAGCGAGGCAGGCGTGAGTGTTTGTCCAAGAGTCCGAGGAAATCTCCTCGCGCCCCGCGGACGACACGAGGCCCGCTGCCCCCTTGAATCGCGTCGTTCTCTCTCGCACAACGGGCTGCTACAGAGGATACACGCCATATATGGGCACAAGTAATATTCAAAAGCATTTCTTTTTTTTTGTATGAAAAGACAAATTAAAAATCTCAGGAGAAATTTCGCCTCAAAGAATACGAGCGAATTATAATTAATTATGAATGCATGTATGAATGATTTGTTCCAGGCTAATACAAAAATTTATTTATTTCAAATGATAGAATTCACATAAAAATTTTATTAAAAATCAGGAAATTCCAATAATACAGATTTTATTTCAAAATGATGATTTCAAGTAGGAAAATTCAAACAAAGGGTTTTAATTAAAATGACAAAATTCTTATTTTGAATGATACAATTCAAATGAGAAGTTTTGTATCTTTTCTAATAATTTGTCAATTGAATCTTTGGATCCTTTAATCTTTATTGACAGAAGTAATTGAAATGTTAAAATATTCATTATAATAATTTTATCAGCGCATTTTTTTTTCTCCCTCCATAGAAAATCAGTTCAATAAATGTGGAAAAATTTACAATTTTGAGATTGTAAAATCATCGAATTTTTTGGAAATTATAAAACAGTTTATTGGAAGAAATTATTGGAATCATCGAAAAAAGAAAAAAAATAATTCATTTAACTAAAAGTAAAATTTATTAATTTAAAGACTCTCCCTCTCTTGCAAGCAAACGATGGGAGGAGTCGAAGGGAAAAGAGGAAATGCAAGGCAGTAGAGCAAAGAAAGAGAAAGAAATATGAATTTGTCATAGGAAAGAGAGTGAGAGAGTCATAGCCGAAAATTAAGCCAATTGGAAGTATCGATGAGTCAGAGAGCCCGAGCGCGCGTGCGAGAGCGAAAGAGAAGAGAGGGATGGTCAGAGCCTCCGTGGCGGGGCCTAGAGCGCGGCGAGAGCCCAAGCGAGGGCGGGAGTAAGAGAGAGGGAGAGCGAAAAAGAGACCCCTCGACTCCCTGTACGCGCGAAAATTTACATAAAAATTGAAAATTGAAAATTGAAAATTGTCCTCAAACATGCGAATTATAAAAGTATGGAAGAATGAAAGTAATTCGGTATAAAAAATTAAGTTTAATTATAGTTTAATTATTGTAAAAACTAGGATGACCAGCGAGGTGGAGGGGAGAACCAAGGCGTGAACGTCTTGGAGACAAGGGACGAATTACCCCTTCCCGAAGCTAAGCGGGTCATGATTATAAAAACGCATGTCAAGAAGCACACGTACCCTTAATCATCTTCGGACTTTGCGCGCTTTAAGTATTCCACGACACTCGTCTCAATATTCATTAAATATTCAGTTCTGGAAAAGTTTTGTCGAGATTTTGAGTGTGGTTTTATTCAACGTAATTGTTGAAGCATTTTTTTTTCTCCTCCGACTATATTTCTTTCTTTCCATCAAATCTTTATGCGCAACTCTGATAATCATAATTTCAAACATTTTTATTCTAACTTTACTATTGACGTGATCATAAATATTGTGCGGGATCATCGAGTGAATTGTGTGGAAAAAAAAAGAGAAATAGATCTGTGAATCCTTGTGTTGAGCTGTGAAAAATATAGGCAACCAAAATTTCGTAAACAGTGCATGTTTAGTATCTTCAAATCGCCTTTCCCTTCGTCGCATCGAGCTATCCTGCGTTTCATCGTTTTGGGATTCGTTTTCATCGTCGGATTCATCGGATTTCTCGGGATTCATCCCCGTTGTTTGAGCCCTGATTCCTGGCTTCATCTCCGTCGCTCAACCTCTTGTCACCGGACTCATCGACGTCTTTCGATTCATCGTCATTGCAGCCCGTCTGCCATTTCTCACCCCTCAAAGAGAACAACACCAGGTAAGAAAGGAGAAAATTAGAAAAATTGTCTTTCGCATGAGAATTTCGCAATCCAGGGGAACATGATCTCGACGTCCCGCGAGGATCTCTCCCGGTGGGTTGACCGATTTCCCTCACCGAATTTTCGCGACATTTTCGTCGGAAAAACTAGCAAGTTATGAATAAACTAAATTTTCCTCCTGTACCTCTGATTTCAAAGAAATAATTTTCCTTCAAATTTTAATAATTTTGGGAAATAATTTCATTTCAAATATTCATTTCTGAAAAAAATTAATTTTATTTCTAAATTTTAATAATTTGAAAAATAATTTTGTTTTAAATATTCATTCCTGGAAATTAGTTTTGTTCCAAAACTTTGAGAAATAATTTCACTCTAAAATATTCATTTTCGAAAATTAATTTTGTTTAAGTTGTAATAACTTTTGAAAAATGATTCATTTTAAAAATCTACTTTCGGAAATTGATTTTGTTTCCGGACTTTAATAACTTTTGGAAAATAACCTCATTTTAGATGTTCACTTTTGAAATTAATTTTGTTCTAAAATTTTAATAATTTTCATGACTATCTTCATAATTAAAAATTGTAATTTCTGTGTTGTTTCCCTTTTCATTTTATGTACCCTATTGATAGGCCCAACGACTCTGCTGATGAAAGGTTCTTGCGGAAAAGGTTACGGTTCATTCTGAAATTGTTCTCCCCTTCAATTATTTAACGTTAACCTCAGAATGATCAACCCAGAAGAATTAACAGCGTGGTTAGGGATCGCAGTCATTGCCGTACTCACTATTGTGATTTTCGTCATGACCTATTTGATCATTAGGGATAAATCCTCCCAATCTCGCGTTCACTTCCCATGAGACGAATCTAGCGAGCTATGAATAAATTAAGTTTTCTCTCTGTTCCCCCGATTTCAGGAAAATGATTTTGCTTCCGATTTTTGTTAGACCTGGAAAATAATTTTATTTTAAATTCTATCTCTGAAAATAAATCATGAACTTAGGGTATTTCTGGAGAAAATCTCCGAAAAATAATTTCTCAAATTTCAATTATATCATTTCGATTTTTGAAAACTAAATTTTGAATTTTAATCGTTTTCAAGGGATTTCCATGAAAAATAATTTTGCTTCAAATTTAAATATTTCTAAAAATAATCTTGTCTCAAAAATTTCATTTCTATGAGGAATAATGCGTTTCAAAGTTGAATTCTTCCTGGAAAGAAACAGCTAACTTCGTTTCTGTTCCCGAGAGATTAACTTTTAATCCTAAATGTTTTCGAAAAACATTTCCGAAGGGTGAATTTTAGGTTTTAGGAATTTCTGAATTTCCTTTCAAATTCTTATTTTCAAAAATTAATTTTGTTTTTAAATTCCCATCATTTCTGAAAATTAATTTTATTTCAAATACTTATTTTCGGAAATCAATTTTGTTTTAAATATTAATAATTTCTGAAAAAATAGTTTCATTTCAAATTCTTATTTTCAAAAATTAATTTTGTTTTTAAATTCCCATCATTTCTGAAAATTAATTTCATTTCAAATACTTATTTTCGGAAATCAATTTTGTTTTGAATATTAATAATTTCTGAAAAATAGTTTCATTTCAAATTCTTATTTTCAAAAATTAATTTTGTTTTTAAATTCCCATCATTTCTGCAAATTAATTTTATTTCAAATACTTATTTTCGGAAATCAATTTTGTTTTTAAATATTAAGAATTTCTGAAAAATAGTTTCATTTCAAATTCTTATTTTCAAAAATTAATTTTGTTTTTAAATTCCCATCATTTCTGGAAATTAATTTTATTTCAAATACTTATTTTCGGAGATCAATTTTGTTTTAAATATTAATAATTTCTGAAAAAATAGTTTCATTTCAAATTCTTATTTTCAAAAATTAATTTTGTTTTTAAATTCCCATCATTTCTGGAAATTAATTTTATTTCAAATACTTATTATCGGAAATCAATTTTGTTTTAAATATTAATAATTTCTGAAAAATAGTTTCATTTCAAATTCTTATTTTCAAAAATTAATTTTGTTTTTAAATTCCCATCATTTCTGCAAATTAATTTTATTTCAAATACTTATTTTCGGAAATCAATGTTGTTTTTAAATTCCCATCATTTCTGGAAATTAATTTTATTTCAAATACTTATTTTCGGAGATCAATTTTGTTTTAAATATTAATAATTTCTGAAAAAATAGTTCCATTTCAAATTCTTATTTTCAAAAATTAATTTTGTTTTTAAATTCCCATCATTTCTGGAAATTAATTTTATTTCAAATACTTATTATCGGAAATCAATTTTGTTTTAAATATTAATAATTTCTGAAAAATAGTTTCATTTCAAATTCTTATTTTCAAAAATTAATTTTGTTTTTAAATTCCCATCATTTCTGAAAATTAATTTTATTTCAAATACTTATTTTCGGAAATCAATTTTGTTTTTAAATATTAATAATTTCTGAAAAATAGTTTCATTTCAAATTCTTATTTTCAAAAATTAATTTCGTTTTTAAATGCCCATTATTTCTGAAAATTAATTTTATTTTAAATACTTATTTTCGGAAATCAATTTTGTTTTAAATATTAATAATTTCTGAAAAATAGTTTCATTTCAAATTCTTATTTTCAAAAATTAGTTTTGTTTTTAAATTCCCATCATTTCTGAAAATAAATTTATTTCAAATTTTAAATAATTTTGAAAATTAATTTCATTTTAGATATTCATTTCCGAAAAATCAACTTTATTTCTAAATTTTACTAACTTGAAAAATAATGTCATCTTAAATATTCCTTTCCGAAAAATCAACTTCATTTCTAAATTCTAATAACTTGAAAAATAATTTCATCTTAAATATTCCTTTCCGAAAAATTGATTTTATTTCTAAATTTTATTAACTTGGGAAATAATTTCATTTTAAAGAATTAACTTTGTTTCTGAATAATAATAATTTGAAAAATAATTTGGTTTTAAATATTCATTCCTGAAAATTAGTTTTGTTTCGAAACTTTGAGAAATAATTTCACTCTAAAGTATTCATTTCCGAAAATTAATTTTGTTTAAGTTTTAATAACTCTTGAAAAATGATTCATTTTAAATATCCACTTTCGGAAATTGATTTTATTTCCGGAAGGTTATTGTATTCCGGAGCCTCGCAACCGAACGCTATCGAGACAATTACCCTTGTTTAGTTCAGATTTTTCCTTTATTTTCTTCCGTCATTTAAATTCAATTCCAAGAATCAATTCCGTTCTACATTACAAACCGTCGGCCCCCGGCGAATCAGTTGTTGGTACAGGCTACCATACCGGCCAGTATCAGATATCAAAAGGCCCCGAAGGTTACACAAAAATCACACACGAACAAATCCGAAGGTTCTGACGGGTTAGATCGGCTGACCCAGGCAATCTTGCCAGTCAGTGACTAACCACGAAGGTGATTCCTTAGGATTACACACAAGCTCTGGGACCCGGAACACACAGTTGTTGGTACAGGCTACCATACCGGCCAGCGGCTGCTGATGTGAAACCTCTCAGAGCAACACAAATACTACTCAATCCGAAAACCTCCTCAAATATTCCTGATTTTATCTCCTAAAAGATGATTATCTGTAGGAGGATAATTTTCGCTCGTGGACGGTTTTGGTTGGCTGTAGAAAAATAATTTTCCGGTTCAAATGGATTTATGAATAAAAAAAAAATCATTTTCCACTCCAAGTAATCTTTCAATGATTTATATTTTCCCACTTTAAAAAATTCTAAATGAATATTTTCGGTCTCTTGTATTAGTTCTGAACGTTTGGAGAAAGTAAATCTTCATCGGTGATGGTTTTTTTTTGTTGGATATTTCCGGAAAAACAATTCCTGCACGGAAAGTCGTTGCGCTACCGATCAGGAAAAAATCACTTAACGATGAATCCTATCGTCGAATTACGAATCGCGACCCTGTTAATGATCTTTTGTTTACTCGTCCTGGTTGCTTTAACGTGCTGGGTTTATTTTAAAAATCGACAACTCGTCATCCCCATTAAAATAGAATCGCGGATAAGATTCTCCCCGGCTGAAATGACTCGCCCCGTTCATCCTCAGGAAATCGACACAACCGTCTAAACGAGATTTAATCTAAAAAGCTCGAAATTAATTATTTTTACCCGAATAAATAATCACATTCTCACGGCCATCCTGAGCAATTTTCCGCAAGGTTAGGCTCGAAAAGGCCACTTGTCCAGCAGAACGCTGCTATTTCGAAAAACGTGTAAAGGAAGGGTTTTATCTCTTCTTGACCGAGATGAAAAGCTAGCCGGCTGAGACGTAACACTAGTCATAATGTTGTGGTGCAGAATATATACTTTATGTATTAGACATATTTTTTCCGCATACGTTATTGTGACACGCGGCAGCTCTTGATACCAAGTATTACAAAAAAAAGTTCAAAGCCATAGTGAAAATACGGAGCAATGGCTGCCGCACTCTTATGAATCTAGGAAAAATAGCGCCAAGAAAATTGGCGCCGGAAAATTGACCCTCATTATTAGTTAAAGCGTCTGTTGAACTGTTTCATTCGAATACAAATAACTTTTTTATATTGTGAGCTGCATAGAACAGCGTAAGTATCAGTGGATATAGAGTATTTATATATGTATAATGGCTGGTCTGAGGACAGTCCTCAGAACATGCAAACGTCCTGAAAGTATACACTACGTAACACACACACACACACACACACACACACACACACACACACACACACACACACACACACACACACACACACGAACACACACACACACACACACGAACACACACACACACACACACACACACACACACACATACATACACACAGCCATGCGCGCGGGCTCGCGTGAACTGTATATGTTTTAGAGTAGGTGATAGCAAAGCACGTCATTGTCTTTAATAAACAAACGCTTCCTTGTGTATTGTGGTAAAAATTATTACGATGTAGAAAACGAAAGACTCCATGACTTTCGAACGTCGTTCATGATGAAGATTGTTCGAAATAACCGTGGAAATCCAAAATTTTGCAGAAAAGTCTATACACACGTGATAAAAAAAAACTCGATTTAGTGCATTGAAGATGTAGCAAATATTCTTCGATGCGCGTAAGTACTTCTTAGAATCTTCTGTTTAAATTAATTAAGTTTGGTATCACTGACGATGAGCTTATGAGGCAGCTTTGTTTGAATGAATAGAACACGAATTTATAAAGTTTTAAATAGTGAAAATGGACATAGAGTCATAGGTTATAAAATTTGTATTCAACTAAACTGCCAACAACTTTAAAAAATATTGAAAAGAGATTTTTCATGATATAAAACATTTTTTATGAGGAAGTTTCATAGAACTTTTGTTGTTTCGACATTTTACAGTGCTCAATAACTATCGTTACGACGTTAGAATATAAACATCCAGTAAAAAACGTAATATATACCTGCAGCAGATGAAGATAGGGTTAAGGCTATTATACAATACGTGAAAATGAAGAAAAGAGCCAACAATACTTTGGCGAAACCATTGCGAGGCTCTATCGAGCGACTCAAACACGTTTACCGATAGAAGACCCCGTCAAACGAACTTTGAGAAATTGCGCATCACAGTTTCCGCGGAATCCAAAATCTTTGTAAGATTTGATTCTTGAAGACCAATGGACAACAGTGGGAAAGGACAATCCAAGATTTTTACTGCACAGCAATGGACCGAAGACCGATACTCAAATCATAATTTTCGCTACAGACGAATACCTCGAGTGGTCATCTGAGGCAGGAGTTTGAAATACGGATAACGATTATGATTTAGCCTCATCGTTTTTTCACAGTTGTACATACAATAGACGCTCAGATAACTTGACTTAACTCCGCAAAACTCAACCGCTCACATGACTTAACTCATTACCATGGAAACACATTTACATATCTTAACTACCCGTAAGTCCGTTTCTCCCCACTTTCAACCTTCGAACGACCGCGAAACATCTATGAGCATGCGTATTGCCAAAATGCGTAATGCGCATGCGCTTAGACACGTGAGTGGAAAAATAAGAGGAAAGTTAAGTTATGTGAGCGTTTCCGGTGCCGTCGAGTTAAGTTATCTGAACGTCTACTGTAATCAAGGGCTGCGAGCGAAACGTTTTGCTCGATTGGGAATTTAATCCTTGAGCGAGCACATTGCAGGTATACGAAGGGTAGCTCGTATCGCGAGAGGAGTTTCATGGTATACCAGGACTAGTGATTCGGTATGAGACGAGACTGTCAAGCATCTTGGCCAATCTTTCTCGCGTTTGTTGTTTGTTTTAAGGTCTCGTCTCGATCGTTTGATACGAAGTTCAATCCGTGTTCCGAGATGAAATTAGTCAACGGACAAGCGAGACTGAGCGAGAATCTCAAAATATTTATGTGTAGAAAAATACTGCTCAAACTTCTCATATATGACCAGCTCCGCCAAATATCGAGCTCCATCAAAAACCAATTTTAGGACAATTTTTTATTTTTGCATGTCATTTATATGCAATAAAAAGGAGTTATCTATAAAATTATATTCTCCATTTTCATGTATTGTATACCAAATTAAACCTGGTTTCCTAATTTTTTGGTCCTTTTGTCAAGTCAAAAAAAATTAGAAAATATGCTTTGCAATCCTAAAAGTATAATTCTTCAGAAAACAATATTAATTGTATTGGTAGTGCATCATTTACCGAATGAAAGAGATTTATTGAGAAATACATATTTCCTTTAAAATATGGGGAAATAAATATTAATTCAATCAAAATTTTTTATTCTGGATGGTTCCTTGATAAGCAGTAGAACTTGCTATATATACATATATTTAATACTTCCCTTTACCAGGCACACGTAACTCGTCGCTTTGTTTCAAAGACGAATAGTATGGCGTAAGTTAGAAGACGGCACAAGATCAAGAGTCCAATGGTATGCGCGGAAACGAAGATTTGATCTAGCGGAGGAGCGAACGAACGAACTCAATTTTTAGGAATGGTCTTTTCCATTCGATTTTTCTTATTATTTTCCATCTTTCTTCCATGGTAATCGAATTAACACGATGTCTGTGTCCGAGTTTTTACTTAAGGATGAGTTGAAAAATAACTCAAACGTTCTATATATATAAAAACACGCACGCTATAAGGTTGAGAAAAAATTTATTTTATGGAATTTCCGTCCACTAGTTCAAACATTTAATAGAAATAGTGAAATGTAGGAGCAAACAACAATCGGACAACAATGTTTAATTAATAGAATAGTTTATAAATACGTTACAACCTAGAACGTGGGAAAGCGTAGTCTATACCGTATACAACGTTTCATTGTCAGTTGAAACTATGAAGCTAAAAAACAAACCGACGTTGGGGATCGATGACTGTAGAATATCGAAATATAATAAAAGTTTGAGTTCGATGAATTTATCAACTTTGAAAATTTTCTGCAATTTATTATTCGGTACTTTCGAGTTTTTTGATTATTTTTGAGGCTAAACTACAAGTCAGCCATGAGTTTAAGCATAATGAACTTCTTGCTGATTCATTGTTTAATCGATTACGGTGTTTGCGGATTATGAGCGATGCTTTTGAGAAAAAACGTTCCACGGGAACGGATGTAGCCTGAATACTCAAAAAATCTCTTGCCATCGATGCTAGCAACGGGAATTTTCTTTCATGCTGACCCCACCATGAAAGGATATTTTCGTTTTTGTCAGCTCGTTGAAGCCGCAAGTAATCGTCCAACTCCTTTCGCCAGTTGGTAGTCAAGACCTGATCTGAGGTGTTGGATTCGAAAAGCGATCCTAAATCCAAAGTGTCTTCATATGTATTAGCACTGTTGGACTGCTGAACTGCTGTGCTGGTACTTTCGACGGTTTCATCGCCACTTAGGTGATTAAGCATTTTCGGTTCATAATATTTGATTCGATATATGAACTCAAATTGCTTAATCGATTCTTTTGCCATTTCTTTTCCCCACGCCGTTCGTTGAAAGGTTTCGACTTTGTGTCGCGGATCAAGAATAAGTATTACACAATACATCCAATTGGTCTTTCTGTAGTGCTTAACCAATTTATCCCGTGCCGCGACAGCGGCTTGACTGACAACACTGGCAACTGAACGATTGGCCGATTCTTGGTGTGATGTTATATACCTTTCGAGTTTATCGAGCATCATATTAATACCGATTACAACGAGCGGTAAGGTAACATATTTTTCGCCGCCAAGTGCTGTGGACAAGACCCGGAAGTGGCGTAGAATTGGGATAATTTCGGCTAAAAGTGACCACTCAATGGGTGATAGAATGTAAATTCTCAAAACCTCATTGTTTTCACACAGCAAATTCAGAGCCGAGTTCATCTCGAGCGCCGAGTCAATCATGCTGCAGACTGAATTCCATCGCGTAGCTACTCCGAGATTTGGCGAATGCATTTGACAATTTGTGGTCTCGCAACATAATTTCAGCTTATTCGTCAACTGCTCTGAGTACTTGATTTTACGAAAAAGGATTTTGAGCTTCGTGAGGACTTTCTTCGTCATTATCTGACTCGTCATCGTCGAACTCTTGTCCAACGTTGTCGATGTCAGATTGTATGATTTTCAGCATGTCGTTTACGGCCAAGTTAATTACATATGCGAAACAACGAAAATGTTGATTTATCCGGTCAAAGTTGATATTTTCAGAAGCCATCAATGGTGCAAGCTCGGTCATAAACTTCGTGTTCGCAGAGGCATTATCGAGGGTTATCCCTTGCACTTTACGAAGAAGGTTGTTTTCCTTCAATGTTCCGTAGAATATTTCAGCAATGTCGCGACCAGCATGACGACCATGTGAGGGGACAAAATCTAACACGAGAGCTTGAATCCTCCATTGATCGTCGATGAAATGAGCCGTCATACTGTAGTATGATTTGTTGGTTAACGATGACCAGGCGTCAACAGTGAAGGAAATATTCGAGGAATTCTCTTGCAATATTTCTCTCACAATTCTCTGCATTTTAGTGAATCGTTCGAGCGTTCGTGATCGAATTCCATCGTGCTTCGGGATATTCACGTTTGGATTAAGATATTTAAACAACTCTTGAGTTGATTGGTCATCGAAAAAACTAAATGGCAGATATTTTATCGCAGTCCAGTCAACGAGCATCTCAAAGAATTTTTCTTGCGAGAAGATTTGTCGACCTGTAATTCCGCTCTGAAAAATCATTGACGGAATTATTGTACGAAAGAAAAAAAGAAAGAACGACTGAATGAATGAACGAACGAACGAAGGGACAGACGGATGGGACAGACCGACCGATGGAAGAACAATATGAACAAATAAGACGAACGAACGGTGCAATTACCTTGTTTGATGTTGCTGGAATTGGACCGTAAATTTTTAAGTACGATTCTGAATGTTCGCGTTGGAGATGTCTCTTCAGACCTGTCGTATTACCATTAGTCATTTTTATCATTTTCGCACTGCCTCTGCATAAGTTGCACGAAGCATACTTGATATTGTTCTCGTCGACACATATCGAAAATGTCTCAGCTCGGAGCAATTTTGCGGAAGCAGCGGAAGTCGATTTTGTTGCAACAACAACGGGATTTTCGGTCGTTGTAGATCTCTCTTCTTCTTGAGCACAAGAATCGATCAAACATTCCTCCACAGTATTTGGCTCTGAACAAATACGTTTTGTGGTCGATTGGTCGGTCGATATTGCGCGTTTCATTTTGAACGTTTGTCTCGCCCTTTTTTGAATTTGATATAAATGACATGAACAATCGAGAATCTCGAATCACAAGATGTCATAAAAACAAGATCGAGACGAGATCTTTGCTCGCCTGTCAAAATTGAGAACAAGAAAAAGTCTTGATATATTCAACCTATCAAGCACCAGCACAGATCGATGCTCAATTGTAAGAAGAAAGTCTCGATATCGACATTTTCTCGTCTCATCTCGCTTGCCGAATCACTAACCGGGACGATCGATTCGGAGAGGGAGCGCAAAGGGAATCAGGTAGTTTTCCTCTCCTCGCGAGTCGAGTAGACATTTATTTTTGGGGATCGTATCGTGATCGAGTAAATAGTTCTTGGACGAGGTTTCCATCCTATCGCGAGTTATTGGGTGTCTCGAGTCCATCGGATCGATCCTATGAGGATCGAAACGTCCAAGAACTTTTTCAGAAAGACTCGCTGGGGATCAAAACCTCGATCGACGCGAAAGGGTTTCGATCTTTACCAGGCCCGATCTCGTGGGGCATATGATGTTCCCGTCTTTGTTTTGCGTTACAGTATATATGTACAATCTTGACGATTGGATGCAATATTAAAACGGCGTTCTCACATGAAATAATGAAACATTAAACTTTTTAAAAATTGTTACTGCAAAAATCTCATAGATTACATATTATGATTGATGTAATCTTTTCAATGAAACACATTTTTTTTGAAATATTCTACTATTGAAATGACGATTTTTTTTTGAACGCTTCATTTTATTTTGTGCATGCAACTGTTAATAGTTAATTACGTTGAGACAATTTTTTATTTCATTTTGAGCCAACAATTATTTTTTGATCTTTAAATTCTTGGGAAACAGGAGTATTGGAGTACACATTTTTGTTAACATGATTAATGTTTGCGAATTGTCGTAATTTATTTCCGTTAATTTGGTAACTTTTCTAAATTACCATTTCCTGTTATTCTTTTATTCGCATTTTTGATCGACAATTATCACCAGTGATAAATGTAACGAGAAATTATGATACATACAGTCATTAGGTAAGCACTAACGGAATCCGAGCTTTTGTAAACCGGATCAACAAATAATAACATATATATGGGTCAAAACGCCAATTATGGACGTCGGATCCAGCCTCACCCCCTCAGATCTTATCGTATTTTTGTTAGCTGAAAGTCCTCATTAAAAAACACATTCCCAATTTTTTCAGATTTTTTCCCTTCTAACGTTCGCAGTTATTACATGGGGTATTCCGTCTAGTTTTACCATTTTCGTTTTATTCAATATGACTTGCCATCTTCCACCACAATGAAAAGAATTTCAAAAAATAGGTTTTTTGCGTGAAAAAGTCTCAGCTTTTCAAAAAAATATTGTTTTTTTGTTTATGAACTTGAAAAGCTTAAAGTCTAAAAAGCTGTTTTTCGCCCAAATTAAAAAAAAAATTCCATGTTTTTTTCGAAAAGCTGAGAAAAATTTACATGACATATGTAATTTTCTAGGTCGGTTCTAGATAAACACACGAAGAATGAATTGATTAACACTTTTTAATTAATTTTCTCGTATGTTTATTTAGAACCGACCTTGTAAATGACCCCAAATAGACAGCCATGATTATCACCCCATGTATATATTTGATGAAGCAAATTTTCCAGTATATTGGCTACATGTTGTGATGCATGCCCATGAGTTCATTTAGTATGATGAATTTACAAAACATTTCGATCTCATCATGTCGTTTACAAATGCATCATCCGTTGACTACAAGATGAACTCATAAGCCGGCAAATTTACAGTCTGCAATGAATATTTGCAGATGGATATCATATGAAAGCCATTCAATGATTTTTTTTGTGTATTCACTAGGTTAGCATTGAAAGTATACATGCCATGCATGCAATATTATGGCATTATGCGTGTTTCTCAGTTATACATTCGATGAGCGCAATATGACGGCGATATGCATGTTTCTTAGTGATACATTCGATGAGCGCAATATGACGGCTGCAAAATCACTGCAAAATGACAGCATGTTGTGACAAGCCTCGCATCTTTTGCAAGTCCAAAGAATTCATTATGAACTTATTAATAATGTTCACCAATATCTGATAATTTTTGCAAATCACGGCCGCCAGATTGAATTTTTAAAAATTGTTTCCATTTACTTAGAAAAAAAAATTATTTTGACTAATTTTTTTTGAATGTTTTAATTTTTTTGTTTTATATTTCAGTTTCATATAAGCAAACAAACTTTACAAAAGTTGCACTATTTTTCATCATTTTTTTAATCAAATAGAACCCCTATTTTGAATTCTACAAATTTCCCTATAGATTCGATTGAGATATTCGAATTCGCGAAACTGTAAAAAAAACTAAGAAATTGACTGTTACGAATTTCCCATTTTTTTGAAATTTTGGATGGCATATTGAATCGTCTATTTTTTTCATTCTTAATTTATTAATTACTTTCATTTCTAACTGTATATATATAATATTCAAATGTAACTCGTTTTCCCTGGCATGCCACCACTGTTATATCATATAAGTGAAAAAAATTCATAAGTACTCGGTAGCGTAATAGGTAGCGTGTTAGGTTGTTAGGTAGGATAGATAGGCAGGTCGCAGGTTTGAATCCCACTGGAGACAGAATAAATTGAAATATAATGAAATTGGGTGTCTTTTTTAATTTTTTTTTATTGTAATCGGTTCAGAAGCTATGTAAATGAAAAAATATACATGATAAAATTTTTTTCAAGAAATAGAAATTTTTAAAAAATTGTATGAAAATTACAATAATACCTCACATCCCGACGGTCATATGAGCTTCATATAAGCGCAACCAATTTCACCACAGTATGATGTCAATATAATCTTCGTATGAGCACCACAATTTCGTCACGCCGTGACTGCCATATGAGCCCCGTATGATGTGTTATTGTCAATCATCGTATGATGCGAATATGACTTCCAGGTGAGCATTCACAAGCGGCACACAGCTGTGAGTGTTCCTATGCGTCATAAATGTATGCAATATGATGCCAATATGAGCTACATTTGTCTATCTGGGGACATACGTTAAGTAAAATTATCTCAGCTTTTCGGAAAAAAACATGGAAAAAAATTTCAAAATAGCAATTAGCTGTTTTTTAGCAATGGCTAAAAAACAGCTTTTTAGAATGAAAACTCGATTTTAAGAGCTTTTCACAGGCATTATCGGAAAAGCAATATTTTTTTTGGAAAGCTGAGACTTTTTTACTTAAAAAACGGATTTTTTCAAAAAAAAAATTCCTGTAACGGAAGATGGCAAAAAAAAATGAATAAAATCAATTTTTGTTCATTCATTAATTTCTCGTACGTTTATGGAAAATCCATCTCGGAAAATACATATTCCATATAAAATTGTTTCAGCTTTTCGAAAAAAAGATTGGAAAAATGTTCGAGATTTGGGCAACGGCCGAAAAACAGCTTTTCAGACTTTGAGCTCAATTTTAAGAGCTTTCCAAGTGCATGAACAAAAAAACAAATTTTTTTTTGAAAAGCTGAGACTTTTTCACGCAAAAAACCTATTTTAAAATTTTTTTTTAGAGCGGTGGAAAATCGCGTTATAATGAATAAAACGAAAATGGTAAAACTAGACGGAATACCCTATATAATAACTGCGAAAGTTAGAGGGGAAAAATTTTGGGAATGTGTTTTTCAATGAGGACTTTCCGCTAAAAAAATGCGAAAAGTTCTAAGGGGGTGAGGCTGGATACGACGTCCATAATTGGCGTTTTGACCCATATATATATAATATATATATGAGGCATTGCATGCGATTTCGAACGGTCAAAAAGTTGTCTACTCTCACAAATTAACATTTTGTCAAATTATTTAATTATATGAAAAAGGGTAGAGTAAATTTTTTCAAAAGTTTTGGATCGCATTTTTTTGAGTTTTTGAGAATTGAGTTATATTTTGAACCTCTATGACTATATACATATATATCCACGTTTATTCCTGTATACCCCGTGATAATATATATAGATATAGACATGGGGCGATGCCCGTACGGAAAGCAACATTCAGGTAAGGATCGAAACCGCTCGACTCGTGTATACGTCTCTGTATACGTATATTAGACTGATTCACAAAATTAGATTATTTTTTTTTTGAAATCCCCTATCAAATACTTTCGGGGAAGTGAAAAAGATGCCTGTTGAAAGCAAAGCTTTGAATTTTGATATATTTAGAAGTCTCTCGGAACCAATTTATATTTTAGATTTAAGTGACACGGGACAAAAAAAAATCATACTTTTAAATTTTTTACCTCGACTTTGTGTGAACTACTGTTGGACATTTCTTTAAAAATTAAGTTATTTACGATAATGCAATTCAAACTTTTTTTTCAAGAAAGAATTCACGATATTTAGTAATAAGTTTCAACATTTTTCCGAAAACTAAAAAAAAAAGGAATTTTACTCTAAATTTAATTTTAATTTTACATAACTTTCGAAGGAGTGAGTTTTTCAAAAAATCTGAAGACCTTTTTTGTAAAGCGTTCCATTCCTTATAATAATATGTATCGCAGATGTTGATACAGGGACGTGAAGTCGAGGTATGACGTTTCAAAGTTTAAACATTTTTTTTCCTGTATTATTTAAATGGAAATTCGTGATGAGAGATCTTAAAATATTAATATTAAGATCTTTGCTTATATATGTATAATATACACCCGTTCATTCCTGTACGCCCCGTGTTAATGTGTATAGGTATAGTAATGATGACCATACGGAGAGCAAAATTCAGGTAAGGATCGAAACGTCGCGCCTCGTGAGAGGTTTCAATCCTCAGACTCAGTATACCTATATATATCTCTGTCTCGCTCTCTTGCTCTCTATCTCTTTCTATATATGGGACATTCCACCAATTCTTGACTAAAGTTGTGCCGGGGGGTCTGAATTCTGGATAACAAAATTTTTTATTGCAAAGTACATTACAAAGAGAGCTTTCATGATTTTTTTCAATTCTTTTCGTCCAACCCTTTCGAAGATACAGTAGATCGAAAATTGCAAGATTTGCAATCATTGACTTTAGATATTAAAAATATCAATCCCTTGTAAAATTTCTAAAAATATATTAAATATTGGTTTTTGTATAGAAAAAGCTCAGCTTTTTGAAAAAAATATTTTCAATTTTATCCAGTATCAGGAAAACCCCGAAAAATGAGGTCAAAACGTAAAATACGCTTTTTCGACCGATGTATCATTTTTAATATTTTTTTAAATATTTTTTTCGAAACGCTGAGACTTTTTTACATGGGAAAGGTATGTTTTGATTTTGGGAATATTTAAAAATAAACCATACCAAAATAAAGTTGAAACTTTTGTGATGAATTGCCGATAAGTATTGTGCTGCCGTCACGGTCGATACACGAACTATCGAATCAAGTTTGAAAATTTCTGTACATAGTATCACATTCAGCGATTATGTAGTGAATATATATGTTCAAAGTGTGAAGTGGGTAAGAAATTAAAATCATTATACAAAAGCGATATGACAAGGATCAAATTTTTATTATTTGTACTCTTCTTGTCACTGTTGACAGAGAAACATTTCTTACAATAACAGAACTTTTATCAGCCTTTGCATTGTATGACTGGGCACGTGAGTCATTTAAAAATAATGATTTCACTTTCATTTCAAATGAGAAATACGAAGTACGTGCAGCACAGCTCGAGTCCAGATTTGCTAATGCTATGGCTGTAAAAAAAGACGCAGTCTATGCATTGTATTATCCCTGATGCCGAGAATCATGGTTCTGCTATTGTAAGAAATGTTTCTCTGTCAACAGTGACAAGAAGAATGCAAATAATAAGGATTTGATCCTTGTCATATCGCTTTTGTATAATAATTTTAATTTCTTACCCACTTCACACTTTGAACATATATATTCATTACATAATCGCTGAATATAATGCTATGTACAGAAATTTTCAAACTTGATTCGATAGTTCGTGTATCGACCGTGACGGCAGCACAATACTTATCGGCAATTCATCACAGAAGTTTCAACTTTATTTTGCTATGGTTTATTTTTGAATATTCCCAAAATCAAAATATACCTTCCCCATGTAAAAAAGTCTCAGCTTTTCAAAAAAAATATTTAAAGAAATATTAAAAATGATACATTGGTCGAAAAAGCGTATTTTACTTTTTGACCTCATTTTTTGGGGTTTTCCTGATACTGGAGAAAATTGAAAATATTTTTTTCGGAAAGCTGAGCTTTTTCTACACAAAAACAAATATTCAATATATTTTTAGAAATTTTACAAGGGATTGATATTTTTAATATCTAAAGTCAATAATTGCAAATCTTGCAATTTTCGATCAACTGTATCTTCAAGAGGGTTGGACGAAAAAAAATTGAAAAAAATCATGGAAGCTCTCTTCGTTATGTACTTTTCAATAAAAAATTTTGTTACCCAGAATTCAGACCCCCCGGCACAACTTTAGTCAAGAATTGATGGAATGACCCATATCTATATACATATATGAGAGATTCTCTGTCAATTCAGCCACTTTTTTCGACCATCTCAGATGTGCGCCATAATTGATTATATCAAAGTACTACTCGAAGGCATTCTATGTGAATTTTTTCGGATTTTTTCATTCAAAATTTTAGAAATCGCCGTTTTTTCCAAATAAATATATCTCGGAAACTTGAAGTAGCTGAAAAAAAATGTCTCCACATAAAAGTTGTAGTTTTGTGTTAGCTTTCGAGTGGAATATTTAAAATAAGTTTTACGTTTCGGTAATGCTGATTTTTTACCAAAAAAACGGGAAATTATTTTTTTATTCAAAAACAGCCCTTTTTCTTTGGCTGAAAAAATTATAGAGTCTTCCAGTATGTCTGACGATAACGCAAAAAAATCGTCAGAGTGGCACGAATCGAGGTTCCGATAGAAAAAAAATAATTGGTGAGGTTTCATTTTTTTTACCCTAGAACCTCGATCCGTGCCACTCTGGCGATTCTTTTGCGATATCGTCAGATATAGAAGAAGACTGTAATTTTTTCAACCAAATAAAAAGAAGTTTTTTGGATAAACAAATAATTTTCTCCTTCTTTGGTAAAAAAATCAGGGTTACCGGAACGTAAAAATTATTCCAAATATTTTGCTCGAAAGCTAACAGGAAACTACAACTTTTATGTATCGACATTTTTTTTCATTTACCTTAAGTTTCCGAAATATATTCATTTCAAAAAAAACGGCGATTTCTAAAATTTCGAATTAAAAAATCTGAAAAAATTCACATAGAGTGCCTTTTAGTGGCACTTTGATATAACCAATTATGGGGCACATCTGAGATGGTCGAAATGAAAGTGGCTGAATTGACAGAGAATCCCTCATATATTCACGCTTATTCCCATACGACCCGTGATAATATATATAGGTATAGACATTGTAGCGATGACCGTACCGAGAGCAAAATTCAGGTAAGGATCGAAACCGCTCGACTCGTGAGGAGTTGTACTCCTCGAGGAGTTATACCGCATCGAGCCCATGCGCACTAGATCCTCGATGATCAACACGTTTAATGAGTACCGACGGGAGATCCCATTGACTCAGTATACCTATATATATCTCCCTGTATATGTCTATTAGACTGATTCACAAAATAAGATTTTTTTTTCGAAATCCCCGATTAAATACTTTCGGGGAAGTGACAAAGATGCTTGTTAAAAGCAGAGCTCTGAACGTTGATATATTTAGAAGTTTCCCGTCGTGAATTTAAATTTTATATTTAAATGACACAGGAAGAAAAATTTCAAACTTTGAAATTTTTTACCTCGACTCTTTGTGAGAAGGTTTCATTCTCCGTTATTTCAAATGCCGTGCTGCTCAAACTCCGTGGTCAAATGCCGTGTGTATCAAACTCCGTTCTTCATTTTCCGGCGTTTCCCCCTTCTCCCTAATAATCCGAAAGGGTCGCCACTCGCTCCGAGCTCGACCCTCGCAACTTTTTTTTGAAATCGCCCGTGTACCTGCTTTGTCTATACCCCATTACTAATAATACGGTTCGTGGCAACGACGAACTGGACGGCCACGTGGTTCAGTTAACATCTCACGAAATGTCATCGCGCCGCACTGCCTCAGTGATTCCCAACACTTCAAGTCGCAGCCGTTTTTTCCAATTTTATAGATTAATATGTGAAATAATATTATGATATTAATTAATCACAGATAATAATCACTCGCTCGGATGTATTCATACACGGAATAATTCACGGTAGATTCTCTAAACTGAATTCTCGTAGTATATTTTGTACCGCATGAAATAATCCCTCCGTGATTATTAACATTCATGTTCTTGTAAAAAGAATAGAATGAAAGACGCACTGTTTTTGTACATATATCACTGTTGTGATTCTATCAGACCATACCATACTAACAGATATTCATATTATATGAGGGGCATTCCACGCCAAATCAACCACTTTAGAATCCAACCACTTTCGATTTGGCTAAAACATTTTTATTTTTTTCTACCCTTTCAAAAACATTTTACAGAATTTTTTCAAATTTTTTCACCCAACCGGTAAAAAATTATGAACTTTTCAGGAAAAATAAGCTTTTTATTTTTCAAATATCTATAACTTTTCAAAAATTGACATATCTGGATGTTTTTTTTTTATGTGTGTTTTTCTATGTACTTTTTAGAAACAAAATAGAAAAAAGTATTCGGGCCGATCTTCAACGTTTTTTTTTGCGAATTTTCAGCAAAAAAAAAATTTCTCGATTATTATCATTTTTAACTTTTCTTATCTTTTTTTTATAGAAACGTTTCCATTTTCTGCAAATTCACTGAAATTTTCAGAGTGGGATTTTTTCGTTTTCTATTTCTTTTTTCAATTCAAAATTTTTTTTTTCACTCAGCTTATTTCTTATAATACCACTCTGGGGATTTTTGAGGATGTCGAAAGAACCTCAAATTTTGAAAAAAAAATAATAATAAATGCAATCGAAAGTGGTATCCATCGAAAAGAAAATTTAATTTTCAAATATCTATAACTTTTTTGAAAATTGACTTTTCGTGACGTTGTTTTTTTGAAAATTTATGTTTATCAATGTACTTTTCAGAAAAAAAAGGGAAAAAAATGTTCGGGCCGATCTTCAACGTTTGTTTTGCGAATTTTCCAAAAAAAAAACAAAAATTTCTCGATTATTGTCATTTTTAATTTTTTTTATCGTTTTTTTTATAAAAACTCTGCCATTTTCTGCAAATTCACTTAAATTTTCAGAGTAGGATTTTTTTTCAATTCAAAAAAATTTTTTTTTTACTCAGCTTATTTCTTATATTATCACTTTGGGAATTTTTGAGGATGTTGAGAGAATGTCAAAGTTCGAAAAAAAATAATAATAAATGAAATTGAAAGTGGTAATCATCGAAAAAATTTCAATGTTTTTTGAAAAAGTAGGACAAAAAATGGAAGATAGTTCTGGATAATTTTTTTATTCAGAACTATTCAGACTTTTCAAAAGCGTCCACTTTATCATTGTTCAATGATTTTCATCGTCCTTAATTTGGCATTGCGATTTTTGCAATTATTAAGGGGTTATGGGCAAAAGAAACATTGAAAAAACAATAACTATCGTGTTTTACGGTATTTAGACTTTTCAAAAGCGTCCACTTCATCATTGCACAATGATTTTTATCGTCTTTAATTTAGCATTGCGATTTTTGCAATTATTAAGGGGTTATAGGGAAAAAAAATATTGAAAAGTCAATAACTACCGTGGTTCACGGTATTCAGACTTTTTAAAAGCGTCCACTTTATCATTGCACAATGATTTTCATCGTCCTTAATTTGGCATTGCGATTTTCGCCATTATTAAGGGGTTATGAGCAAAAGAGATATTGAAAAATCAATTACTACCGTGGTTCACGGTATTCAGACTTTTCAAAAGCGTCCACTTTATCATTGCACAATGATTTTCATCGTCCTTAATTTGGCATTGCGATTTTCGCAATTATTGAGGGGTTATGAGCAAAAGGTATATTAAAAAATCAATAACTACCGTGGTTCACGGTATTCAGACTTTTCAAAAGCGTCCACTTTATCATTGCACAATGATTTTCATCGTCCTTAATTTGACATTGCGATTTTCACAACTATTAAGGGGTTATGGGCAAAAGAAACATTAAAAAAACAATAACTATCGTGTTTTACGGTATTCAGACTTTTCAAAAGCGTCCACTTCATCATTGCACAATGATTTTTATCGTCTTTAATTTAGCATTGCGATTTTTGCAATTATTAAGGGGTTATAGGGAAAAGAAATATTGAAAAATCAATAACTACCGTGGTTCACGGTATTCAGACTTTTCAAAAGCGTCCACTTTATCATTGCACAATGATTTTCATCGTCCTTAATTTGGCATTGCGATTTTCGCCATTATTAAGGGGTTATGAGCAAAAGAGATATTGAAAAATCAATAACTACCGTGGTTCACGGTATTCAGACTTTTCAAAAGCGTCCACTTTATCATTGCACAATGATTTTCATCGTCTTTAATTTGGCATTGCGATTTTTGCAATTATTAAGGGGTAATGAGCAAAAGAAATATTGGAAAATCAATAACTACCGTGATTCACGGTATTCAGACTTTTCAAAAGCGTCCACTTTATCATTGCACAATGATTTTCATCGTCCTTAATTTGACATTGCGATTTTCACAACTATTAAGGGGTTATGGGCAAAGAAACATTGAAAAAACAATAACTATCGTGTTTTACGGTATTCAGACTTTTCAAAAGCGTCCACTTCATCATTGCACAATGATTTTTATCGTCTTTAATTTAGCATTGCGATTTTTGCAATTATTAAAGGGGTTATAGGGAAAAGAAATATTGAAAAATCAATAACTACCGTGGTTCACGGTATTCAGACTTTTCAAAAGCGTCCACTTTATCATTGCACAATGATTTTCATCGTCCTTAATTTGGCATTGCTATTTTCGCCATTATTAAGGGGTTATGAGCAAAAGAGATATTGAAAAATCAATAACTACCGTGGTTCACGGTATTCAGACTTTTCAAAAGCGTCCACTTTATCATTGCGCAATGATTTTCATCGTCCTTAATTTGGCATTGCGATTTTTGCAATTATTAAGGGGTTATGGACAAAATAAATATTAAAAAATCAATAACTACCGTGTTTATCGGGATTCAGACATTTACGAACATATTGATGATGAACATCATTGTACAATAATGAAGTTGACGCTATTAAAAAGTCTGAATCTCGATAAACACGGTAGTTATTGATTTTTCAATATTTATTTTGTCGATAACACCTTAATAATTGCGAAAATCGCAATGCCAAATTAAGGATGATGAGAATCATTGTGCAATGGTAAAGGAAACGCTTTTGAAGAGTCTGAATACCGTAAAACACGGTAGTTATTGATTTTCAAACATTTCTTTTGTCGATAACACCTTAATAATTGCGAAAACCGCAATGCCAAATTAAGAATGACTGGAAACATTGTGCAATGATGAAGTAGAAGCTTTTGAAAAGTCTGAATACCGTGAACCACGGTAGTTATTGATTTTTCAATATTTCTTTTGCCCATAACCCCTTAATAATTGCAGAAATCGCAATGCTCAATTAAGGACGATGAAAATCATTATGCAATGATAAAGTGGACGCTTTTGAAAAGTCTGAATACTGTAAAACGCGGCAGTTATTGATTTTTCAATATTTCTTTTGTCGATAACCTCTTAATAATTGCAGAAATCGGAATGCCAAATTATGGACGATAAAAATCATTGTGCATTGATAAAGTGGGAGCTTTTGAAAAGTCTGAATACCGTGAACCACGGTAGTAATTGATTTTTCAATATTTCTTTTGCCCATAACCCCTTAATAATTGCAAAAATCGCATCGCCAAATTGAGGACGATAAAAATCATTGTGCAGTGAAAAAGTGGACGCTTTTGAAAAGTCTGAATACCGTGAACCACGGTAGTTATCGATTTTTCAATATTTCTTTTGCTCATAACCCCTTAATGATTGCGAAAATCGCAATGCCAAATTAAGGACGATGAAAATCATTGTGCAATGATAAAGTGGACGCTTTTAAAAAGTCTGAATACCGTGAACCACGGTAGTTATTGATTTTTCAATATTTCTTTTGCTCATAACCCCTTAATAATGGCGAAAATCGCAATGCCAAATTAAGGACGATGAAAATTATTGTGCAATGATAAAGTGGACGCTTTTGAAAAGTCTAAATACCGTGAACCACGGTAGTTATTGATTTTTCAATATTTCTTTTGCCCATAACCCCTTTATAATTGCGAAAATCGCAATGCCAAATTAAGGACGATGAAAATCATTGTGCAATGATGAAGTGGACGCTTTTGAAAAGTCTGAATACTGTAAAACACGATAGTGATTGTTTTTCCAATATTTCTTTTGCCCATAACCCCTTAATAATTGTAAAAATTGCAATGCCAAATTAAGGACGATGAAAATCATTGTGCAATGATAAAGTGGACACTTTTGAAAAGTCTGAATACCGTGAACCACGGTAGTTATTGATTTTTCAATATTTCTTTTGCCCATAACCCCTTAGTTATTGCGAAAATCGCAATGCCAAATTAAGGACGATGAAAATCATTGTGCAATGATAAAGTGGACGCTTTTGAAAAGTATGAATACCGTAAAATACGATAGTGATTGTTTTTTCAATATTTCTTTTACCCATAACCCCTTAATAATTGTAAAAATTGCAATGCCAAATTAAGGACGATGAGAATCATTGTGCAATGATAAAGTAGACGCTTTTGAAAAGTCTGAATACCGTAAAACACGATAGTTATTGTTTTTTCTATATTTCTTTTGCCTATAACCCCTTATTAATTGCAAAAATCGCAATGCTAAATTAAGGACGATGAAAATCATTGTGCAATGATAAAGTGGACGCTTTTGAAAAGTCTGAATACCGTAAAACACGATAGTGACTGTTTTTTCAATATTTCTTTCGCCCATAACCCCTTAATAATTGTAAAAATTGCAATGCCAAATTAAGGACGATGAAAATCATTGTGCAATGATAAAGTAGACGCTTTTGAAAAGTCTGAATACCGTAAAACACGATAGTTATTGTTTTTTCAATATTTCTTTTGCCTAAAACCCCTAAATAATTGTGGAAATCGCAATGTTAAATTAAGGATGATGAAAATCATTGTGCAATGATAAAGTGGACGCTTTTGAAAAGTCTGAATACCGTGAATCACGGTAGTTATTGATTTTTTAATATTTCTTTTGCCCATAACCCCTTAATAATTGCGAAAATCGCAATGCCAAATTAAGGACGATGAAAATAATTGTGCAAAGATAAAGTGGACGCTTTTGAAAAGTCTGAATACCGTGAACCACGGTAGTTATCGATTTTTCAATATTTCTTTTGCTCATAACCCCTTTATGATTGCGAAAATCGCAATGCCAAATTAAGGACGATGAAAATCATTGTGCAATGATAAAGTGGACGCTTTTAAAAAGTCTGAATACCGTGAACCACGGTAGTTATTGATTTTTCAATATTTCTTTTGCTTATAACCCCTTAATAATGGCGAAAATCGCAATGCCAAATTAAGGACGATGAAAATCATTGTGCAATGATAAAGTGGACGCTTTTGAAAAGTCCGAATACCGTAAAACACGATAGTGATTGTTTTTTCAATATTTCTCTTGCCCATAACCCCTTAATAATTGTAAAAATTGCAATGCCAAATTAAGGACGATGAAAATCATTGTGCAATGATAAAGTAGACGCTTTTGAAAAGTCTGAATACCGTAAAACACGATAGTTATTGTTTTTTCAATATTTCTTTTGCCTAAAACCCCTTAATAGTTGTGGAAATCGCAATGTTAAATTAAGGATGATGAAAATCATTGTGCAATGATAAAGTGGACGCTTTTGAAAAGTCTGAATACCGTGAATCACGGTAGTTATTGATTTTTCAATATTTTTTTTGCCCATAACCCCTTAATAATTGCGAAAATCGCAATGCCAAATTAAGGACGATGAAAATAATTGTGCAATGATAAAGTGGACGCTCTTGAAAAGTCTGAATACCGTGAACCACGGTAGTTAACGATTTTTCAATATTTCTTTTGCTCATAACCCCTTAATGATTGCGAAAATTGCAATGCCAAATTAAGGACGATGAAAATCATTGTGCAATGATAAAGTGGACGCTTTTAAAAAGTCTGAATACCGTGAACCACGGTAGTTATTGATTTTTCAATATTTTTTTTGCTCATAACCCCTTAATAATGGCGAAAATCGCAATGCCAAATTAAGGACGATGAAAATCATTGTGCAATGATAAAGTGGACGCTTTTGAAAAGTCCGAATACCGTAAAACACGATAGTGATTGTTTTTTCAATATTTCTCTTGCCCATAACCCCTTAATAATTGTAAAAATTGCAATGCCAAATTAAGGACGATGAAAATCATTGTGCAATGATAAAGTAGACGCTTTTGAAAAGTCTGAATACCGTAAAACACGATAGTTATTGTTTTTTTAATATTTCTTTTGCCTACAACCCCTTAATAATTGTGGAAATCGCAATGCTAAATTAAAGACGATGAAAATCATTGTGCAATGATAAAGTGGACGCTTTTGAAAAGTCTGAATACCGTGAATCACGGTAGTTATTGATTTTTCAATATTTCTTTTGCCCATAACCCCTTAATAATTGCAAAAATCGCAATGCTAAATTAAGGACGATGAAAATCATTGTGCATTGATAAAGTGGACGCTTTTGAAAAGTCTGAATACCGTGAACCACGGTAGTTATTGATTTTTCAATATTTCTTTTGCCCATAACCCCTTAATAATTGCAAAAATCGCAATGCCAAGTTAAGGACGATGAAAATCATTGTGCAATGATAAAGTAGACGCTTTTGAAAAATCTGAATAGTTCTGAATAAAAAAATTATTCAGAACTATCTTCCATTTTTTGTCCTACGTTTTCAAAAAACATTGAAATTTTTTCGATGATTACCACTTCCAATTTCATTTATTATTATTTTTTTTTCGAACTTTGACATTCTCTCAACATCCTCAAAAATTCCCAAAGTGATAATATAATATAAACAGAAAATGGCAAAGTTTTTATAAAAAAAACGATAAGAAAAATTAAAAATGACAATAATCGAGAAATTTTTGTTTTTTTTTTTGAAAATTCGCAAAACAAACGTTGAAGATCGGCCCGAATATTTTTTTCCCTTTTTTTCTGAAAAGTACATTGATAAACATAAATTTTCAAAAAAACAACGTCACGAAAAGTCAATTTTCAAAAAAGTTATAGATATTTGAAAAATGAATTTTCTTTTCGATGGATACCACTTTCGATTGCATTTATTATTATTTTTTTTTCAAAATTTGAGGTTCTTTCGACATCCTCAAAAATCCCCAGAGTGGTATTATAAGAAATAAGCTGAGTGAAAAAAAAAATTTGAATTGAAAAAAGAAATAGAAAACGAAAAAATCCCACTCTGAAAATTTCAGTGAATTTGCAGAAAATGGAAAAGTTTCTATCAAAAAAAGATAAGAAAAATTCAAAATGATAATAATCGAGAAATTTTTTTTTTTCTGAAAATTCGCAAAAAAAACGTTGAAGATCGGCCCGAATATTTTTTTCTATTTTGTTTCTAAAAAGTACATAGAAAAACACACATTAAAAAAAAACATCCAGATATGTCAATTTTTGAAAAAGTTATAGATATTTGAAAAATAAAAAGCTTATTTTTCGTGAAAAGTTCATAATTTTTTACCGGTTGGGTGAAAAAATTTGAAAAAATTCTGTAAAATGTTTTTGAAAGGGTAATCGAAAATCGAAAGTGGTTGGATTCTAAAGTGGTTGATTTGGCGTGGAATACCCCTCATATAATATGAATATCTGTTAGTATGGTATGGTCTGATAGAATCACAACAGTGATATATGTACAAAAACAGTGCGTCTTTCATTCTATTCTTTTTACAAGAACATGAATGTTAATAATCACGGAGGGATTATTTCATGCGGTACAAAATATACTACGAGAATTCAGTTTAGAGAATCTACCGTGAATTATTCCGTGTATGAATACATCCGAGCGAGTGATTATTATCTGTGATTAATTAATATCATAATATTATTTCACATATTAATCTATAAAATTGGAAAAAACGGCTGCGACTTGAAGTGTTGGGAATCACTGAGGCAGTGCGGCGCGATGACATTTCGTGAGATGTTAACTGAACCACGTGGCCGTCCAGTTCGTCGTTGCCACGAACCGTATTATTAGTAATGGGGTATAGACAAAGCAGGTACACGGGCGATTTCAAAAAAAAGTTGCGAGGGTCGAGCTCGGAGCGAGTGGCGACCCTTTCGGATTATTGGGGAGAAGGGGGAAACGCCGGAAAATGAAGAACGGAGTTTGATACACACGGCATTTGACCACGGAGTTTGAGCAGCACGGCATTTGAAATAACGGAGAATGAGACCTTCTCCTCTTTGTGAACTACTGTTGGTCATTTCTTTAAAAATGAAGTTATTTACGATAATGCAATTCAAACTTATTTTTCAAGAAAGATTTCACGATATTTAGTAATAAATTTCAACATTTTTCCGGAAACTAAAAAAAGGGAAATTTACTCTAAATTTAATTTTTACTTTGCATAACTTTCGAAGGAGTGAGTTTTTCAAAAAATCTTAAGAGACCTTTTTCGTAAAGCGTTCTATTCCCTACAAGAATATGTATTGCAGATTCTGGTACAGGGACTTGAAGTCGATGTATGACGAAGTTTAAACATTTTTATCCTGTAATATTTAAATAGAAATTCGTAATAAGAGATCTCAAAATATTAATATTAGGATGAGCTCTGCTTATTATATATGGGGGGAAGTCCCCCAGTACCGGACACTTAAGGTTATTTATTAATAAAACTATTATATATATAAGAACTTCGATTTTTTATATTTTTTTCACAAACTTTGGAGTATTCTTTGGTGTATTAATGATAGTACAGATTGTAAAAAAACGTAAAACTAAGAAAAATATGTTTTTAAATTTAATAGTTAAAATGGTCGAGTCCAAAACGTGGCACCTAGTACCGGACACTATGAATATTATTTGAAAAAGTGGATTAAAAATAGTTTAATTTTGCAATGATCGCAACTATATTCATCGAAAAACTCCGGAATATCTGCGCACGCCTTATGAGCCCATTGTTTACAATCACCGCACTGGATCCAGTCATTATTGTCATCAAGGCTTTTTTTCATATTTTCCTCGGGCCATTTTCTTTTCGTCATTATTTTTAACTGATTTATTATAGTGAAGTACCACCACAACAAAAACAACATGTTTTACATAAATATTTCAATAACGAAAAAAAATGGCGTCCTGTAGCAAAGAAAAATCGAGTGTACTCAACATGCAAGATTAAATAAAAAATGCGTTGCCATTTCACAAATATTTTGAAATTCAACCTTCATTATTTGAAAGAATACTTACCAAAAAGCATCTCAAGCTCAAAAACGGAGCTGCAAAGGCCCTATTTTTTAAGCAATGAATGTGTGAAAATTACGGCTGACACGAAATATTAATCGGCTCCAACGAAATTCAACTCTTAACAACGCGCGCATGCGCTCTGCGACTAGCGCCACCGTCACCACTGTGGCCACTGTTCGAACTACGCACGAGAACTATTGTCGGTGCTCTCTAGTTTGGCTTATATCAACAGTGTCCGGTACTAGGTGCCGTCCGGCGTTGGGGGACTTTCCCCTAAGCAGAGCTCTTGATATTTATGATTTGAGGTCTCTCATCGTGAATTTCAATTTACCATACAAATAATACAGGAAAAAAAATTTCGAACTTCGAAATGTTATATCTCAGCTTCAAGTTAATGTACCAAAATGTGTGATGCATATTTTTTTATGGAATGGAATGCTCTACGAAAAAGGTCTCAAGATTTCTCAAAAAAATCATTCAAAAGTTATCCAAAATTAAAATTCAATTTAGAGTAAATTTCACTCTTTCATTTAGTTTCCGGAAAAATGTTGAAAATTATTATTAAATATCGTGAAATCTTCCTTGAATAGAAAATTTGAATTGCATTAACATAAATTATCTAATTCTTAAAGAAATTACCAGCAGTAGTACGAATATATTCATAGTCTAATGTACATATGAGGCAGTCCACACCAACTCAGAGGTGTTTGACCCTCACCCCCTGCGATTTGTTCCATTATTTTTTATATTATTCAGTCTATCAAAAAACGTACTCTAAATTTTTTTCAAATTTTTCGGACCAACTGGCATCTAAAAAAAAAAACCAAACCTCATTTTTGACGAAAAAAACGCCCATTTTTAAAATTCCCAAAAAATTCCCAAAAATGCTGTGTCACAAATCAAAAATTTTGGGCCATGAAACATAGTGGAAGTATTTTTTTTTTTTTGGTTTACGAAGTAAAAAGTAGATCGACATTTTTGAATTCTTGAAATTTGTATGTGAGGCATAACTTTTTCTTCACTTTAGAAGGTTATAAATATGGAACAACCTATAAAACATGCTAATAAATATAAGTAATAGATATAAATAATGGAAATAACACATCAAAATTTACCCAATGATTCGGCTAAATACACAATGTTATGTATTCGGAACCTGAATCCCTGCTTTTTTCTAACAATAGATGGCGTGTATGTTGTAATCTCACCCAGCTTGCCTCTAACTTAAAGTCGGATGCTTTTACCAGCGCATACTACAGTTGATCCAAAAAATCGAGATATTTCCAAGGTTATTTTTAAAATAACATTGTGTATTTAGCTAAATAATTAGGTAAATTTGGATGTGTTATTTCCATTATTTATATCTATTACTTACATTTATTAGCATGTTTTAGAGGATGTTCCATATTTATAACCTTCTAAAGTGAAGAAAAAGTTATGACTCACGTAAAATTTTCAAGAATTCAAAAATGTCGACCCACTTTTTCCTCCGTAAACCCAGAAAAAAAATACTTCCACTATGTCTCATGGCCAAAAATTTTCGTTTCGTGACAGAAAATTTGTGAACTTGGCGTTCTTTCCGTCAAAAATGAGGTTTAGTCAATTTTTTTTGAGATGCCGGCTAGTCCAAAAAATTTGACAAAAATTTGGAGTACGTTTTTGATAGAGTGAATAACATAAAAAACAATGGAATAAATCGCAGGGTGTCAGGGTCAAACACCTCTGAGTTGGTGTGGACTGCCTCATACATATATATTAAACCGTGAATAACTTTTCAAGAAATGAGTTTATCGAAAAACCATAAGAAACGTTTTTTGTAGAGCGTTCGTATCTCTACAAGAATATGTATCGCTCATTTTGGTACACTGACTTGAAGCCGAGGAAAAAAATTTTCAATGTCCAAAAAAACATTTTCCTGTGTTATCCAAATGGAATAATTATGAAACAACGCGCAAAACAGGTTTTCCATTTCTTTTGCAATTTTTTTATTTATTTCATTCATTACGAATTTTCTATCTAATTTCGCAACATTTCCACTAATCATTGTTGAAAGCCAGCGGGAATTTCAAATATTACAATCATCGCTTAATTCTCCATTGATGGAATCTTTACACCTTTTTTTATTCTTCGTTCCAACGTCTGTACAAAATTTCTGATAATTACTTCTTAAAAGGAGCACATTATTAACATTTCTTTCGCTAATTCTACCTCTTAACGTTGAGCAGATGTACCTCAAGCCAGAGAACAGCCGTTCGATGCTCACTTGGGCTGCTGGTGCCCCAAGGATGATCTGGGACAGTTGGTAGAGTTCCGGCATCAGGAACTTATTTTTTTCCTATATCACACGAAGTCGAGGTAAAAAATTTCAATGTTTGAATTTTTTTGTCGCGTGTCATTTAATCTAAAATATAAATTCGCTACGAGAGGCTTTTAAATATATCAACACTCGCAGCTCTGCTTTGAGCAGGCATCTTTTTCGCTTCCCCAAAAGTATTTAATCGGGGATTAAAAAAAAAAAAATAATCTAATTTCGTGAATCACCCTAATATACGTATACAGAGAGTTATATATATAGGTATACTGAGTCAATGGGATCTCCCGTCGAAACTCATTGAACGTGTTGATCATCGAGGATCGAATGCGCATGCCCACATGGAAATTTATATATTTAAAATACATGCAAAATTGCGCACGAAATATATTCAAAAAATAATTACCGTACATAAATGAATGTATTTAAAATAGATTTTTTATAGATGTGTAATATATTTATTTGGATAGATTTTGCCGCTTTTCGCATATGTACGTATATCTTAAATGTATTTTAAATATATCTTAGATATACATAAAGTATATTTTAGATATATGTAAAATGTACGACGCATACATACAATATACTATAGATATATATGATGCATACATCTGAAATATAGATTACATATATGTTGCATGTTTTCCGAATATAGTTGAAAAATGGGCTGCATACATCCCGAATATGGGTTGAATATGCGACACCTGTGTAGAAATTTCAGAAAAACGGAAATTCTCTAGGAGAATCAAATACAAAAGTACGAGTTCATAAGAAGCCGGCAAGAACTCCTTATATGGCTTCACTTACGCCGGACTTCTGTTAATATTTCGTTCTCGCGCCCGCCTTTATAAGCATACTCGTCACATCCTCCGTATGGGGGTTCAGCGGTTGCCGCTCTGCGACATCTCGCGGCGAGTCTAGAAACTATCGCAACGCTGCCTATACGTTACGAACATGTGGCAGGCGCCCGATCGCTTGTTCTCGCGGGATAAACATCATAATGTGAATCATAATGAAAAGTGTGAATACAATAAACTTAAATAATTAAATAAATATTATGTTAGTTAGTTAGTTAGTTATGCTACCATATATGTTGCATATATGGTAGCATATATTAAGAATATATGTAGAATACATGGGAGATACATGTGAGTCACACCTATCTCTCATATATGTTGCAAATATATCAGCATATATTAAGAATATATGTAGAATATAGAACTCCCTTTTCTTCAATCAATTTTTGATCGAACTAAGGAAGTCATCAGCCGATCTCTACTAGACCCATTAAAATCTTTTTTTATTAGCTTCACCCCCCTCTTCGGCCGATGATGAATGTAAATGTTCCGATCCTCGTGATCCAAGAGTGAACTACAACCTCTGAGGCAACAAAAAAAAACAAATATAAATCCACCTAAAGAAAAGCTCAACCCAGTTTAACTTGTCTTCTCGACAAATCGAGTCCAGTATTCGAACCTTGGTTCAATATGAAATAAAAATATTCATTTTCGTTAATTGTGCTCCGGACAAAAATCAAAAAGTTATAGTATACTGAATCTGAGGATCGAAACCTCTCACGAGGCGAGACGTTTCGATCTTTTCCCTGAATTTTTCTTTCCGTATGGTCATCGTTACTATGCTTTTAAAAAATGAGACTATTTTTTTTCGCAATCTTCAATTAATTACCTTCAGGGAAGACAAAAAAGATGCCTGTTAAAAGCAGAGCTCTGAATATTAATATTTAGAGGTCTCTCGTCGCAAATTTATTTTTTATATTTAAATGACACCGGAAAAAAAATGTCAAACTTTGAAATTTTTTACCTCGGCTTCAAGTCAATATACCAAAACGAGCAATGCATGTTCTTGTAGGGAATTGAACGCTCTACAGAAAACGTTTCTCATGATTTTTCGATCAACGCTCTCCTTCAAAAGTTATTCACGGTCTAATATATATGTATATTAGACTGTGAATATGTTTTAACTACTGTTAGTAATTTCTTTAAAAATTAGGTTATTTACGATAATGCAATTTAAACTTTTTTTTGAAGAAAGATTTCTCGTTATTTAGTAATAAGCTCAAACATTTTTCCGAAAACTAAAAAAAAGCGAAATTTACTCTAAATTCAATTTCAACTTTGAACTATTTTTTGAGGAGTGAGTGTCTTAAAAAATTTCTAAAAAATGTCAAACAAATTTTCGATTTTTTGAAAAATTTTATTTTCTTTTATAAATTCAAACGTCGCTTGGGATAAAAATGTGAAAAAAGCTCAAAATATTATTTTTTTATTTTTATGATGATAATGAAGTGTTTGGGGGCAATAAACATGATTCTTTAATTTTTTTCAAAAATTCGATTGCTTGAAACTTGAAACAAAAAACCGTTCGATAGATCAAATTGAAACTTCACAGGGTCTTTGTGGGTATGTTGAGCTGTAAAACTCACGCTCAACATTAGTCGTTTTATCAATGTTTTTAATTTTGCCGTTGATTTTCTAAAAAAAAACAGTAAATAGCCCTTTTTCTCCTGTTTTTTTAAATTCATGGCAAGGATGGGAAAATTGTTTTTTTTTTTAAACTATCGTCAATTTTTGTAGAGCATTAATTAAAGGTTGTGAGACGCTCCTTCTCATTGCTGTGCGATCATTGGTTGCTGAGATATCAATGGTCAAACACAAAAGGATCTTGTTCGGAAAAGTGCCTGAATTGACTGGTTGGGAAATTGGGCGAAAAAGGTGGAAGGTTGAAGGGAACGAAGTGGCCGGAAGTTCGATGCAGATGAAGAAAAAACTCACTCGCGTGCACACAATGTTTAGTAGTTTATTAACAAAATGGTTTAAATCAAGGAACGGTATATAATCAAAGTTCAAAAAATGCAATAGTCTCGCCTCGGCGATGACTACTCACAGTCGAAGCGATGCCGGAAATGGCGGTCGGCGCGGACGACGCCACGTGTCCCGTGAAAAACTTTTCTCGCGAATTATCGAAGTGAACCGCACCGAATTGAAGTTCAATGGTTTCCGTGAGGTGATCGCGTGAAGCCGAACCGTTATCGCTCTTGGCCAGCCGTAAATCGTCCAAGAGCTCGTGAAAAGAAGGAATGAAAACCGCGGAGTGAAAAATGGCCGATAATCGATACGAATCGAAGGGCTCACCAAAACGAAGTGACGAGGCGATGATCGATCGCCGCGAGAGAGCCGCCGTTTGGAGGGGATAGAGTCGCGAGAGCCACGGGTAATGCAGAGTCCAGCGAGAGCTTGACCGTTCACTGAGGGTCTCTCGCGGGAGCTCTGGCAACTAGACGCTTTTCTGAACAGATCTTTTTTCATTAAAAGTCCGATATCTCAGCGAAAAATGGTCACAGCGAGGACTCAACAAAAAGCAAATTGAAGTTTAATTAACAAGCTATTCGGTTCATGTAATGGTTAGGCTGTAAAAATTGTTCCTCATGTAACGGCACCCAAAAAAAAAGTGATTGGTTTGTCTCACTATTTTTTAGGATTGCGTAAAACCTCTAGCTTCGAATTTTTTTTGGCTGAAACATCTTAAAACTAGAAACTTGAAGCTTCAAAATGGCTTTTTGAGACCTCGATTGGACAATTTTTCACTGGATACAGCATTGTTAAGAACCACTAAGAAATCTGACAATTTTTCGACCCCTAATTTTTTTCAGTAACGTATATATATATATATATATATATATATATATATATATATATATATATATATATATATATATTAGACTGGCCCTTAATATGGGTCTGGAAAAAAATTGCTCGTGCCGCCCTCCAAAACGGTTCCAAATAATAAAAAAAAAAATCTACGCGAAGCCGCAGCCATGTCCGTTAAGGGGAAGGCGTGCCTGTAAGCATGAACTTAAATTTAAATTTCAATTTTGCTTCATGATTGGAGTTTTCTTTGTACTCCAGTATATAAGCCGATTTTTTTTTAACTTTCCGAATTGTATATTAGTAGTCGATGTGCAGAACAAATAATAACGTCTTCTTTACTGGATTTGATGAGCGTTCAGTTCAACCATCCTATTATTTTGGCACAATAGTATGATTTATCTGCTGTCGAACATATTTAATCACATAAAAATCAAAGCTTAAATTTGCATCTTGCCAAAAATATCCATAAAGTACGAAGGATATAAATTCACTATAAACCATGCACATTGGACTTCCCGTTTGGCGAGAAAATATATATTTTTTAAATTTGTTAAAATATTTCGTGCGTACTGGGATACAAATATATGTATTTACATTTCACTGAGATCAGACTGTGGATGAAAAATATATTTGAAAATTACATCAGCATAATCGCATAGGGAAATTTTAAACTTGGCAAGCTTTTTTGTTTTATTGAGAGCAAAGAAATTCTTTATTCGCACAAACGATTCAATTGGTCGGAAAAAGCATTACATTAAAAAATGGGATCATATAAACACACATAAAATATCGATACTAGTCCATTTAGTACACATTTATTTATTTATACATCATAAAAGATTGCATATTACAATAGGTTTATGCATATCGATCCGATTAAAAGTTTTGCATAACCGTCTCTTTTTTTGCATCAGGGAATTTTTTCCGGTACTCGCTTACAATCTGAAGTATGTACTGCTTTTGACTTTCGTTTTTGGTCAAAATATTATTATAGCTTTCGATTAAACAAACTGCCTTTTCTGCGACATCGTTTACAACTTTTACTTTTTTTACTATTTTTAAACCCTCTGCAAAATTTTGCTCCTGCAACCACATGGATGGATCAATTGTTAAAAATCCCCTGTTAATGTTGAATCCATCGAAAAAATTCAGGGATTGCGAAGTTACAAAGTCGTCCATCTCTTTGTGTAATAAATGATCGATGTTTTTCGGATTAATTTGCAATCGTTTCGAGCTGTTCTCATATAATGTTTCTTCACTCGAATTTATTTCGAACACCATTTTGCGCTTTACATCACACGATAATTTTTCATCAAAAAATGCAATCGCAGCTGATTCTGGACTGAGGTACCATAAATGATTTTTGAACTAGTTCAGTGTTATCCGATATACATCAGCGTCAATTAATTTATAATTGTGAAGCTTCTTTAAAAATTGCAAATCGTGATTAGGAGCTTGAGGTGCGAGTGGAGCCGTGAACCAAGTCTTCACGTAGATTAGCACGATGAAAATACACACATCACCTTCTCTTCTTTTTTGGTAAGTTTGAATACCTGGCGAAATAAATAGATTTTTATCGAATATATCGCTTTGGACATCAATCGGGCATGATGATATACGCCTGGAAATCTAAATCTAACACCGCGAGATGGAATAATAACACCTAGGAATATTTGTGTTAATTCAAGAAGTTCCTTATAATCGTCTCTTGGTTGGATATTTATCAACGTATCTTCAACAAAAGAATTAATACTTCCAACATCGTTAATCAATGCTTTCGGTACATTTTCACTCTTGATGCCGCTCTTATATTTACTTTTATCCAGCTGAGCCCAGGTTTCTTGGAACCTCTTGAATATAGGAACACTCGGACCAGAAGTTCCAGGCATTTTTTCCTCGAAGACACTTCTCAGAATTATTTCAAATATGTGATGTCGGCAAGGTAGAAATAAAATATCTCGTTCTAACATTTGCTCTAAAAGAAATGCTGCGCCCTTTACCCCACCAAGATTGGCCGCCGTAGTATCACAGCACACAGCCTTTACTGCATCGCCAAGCCCCCAATCCTCAAGAACTTCATAAATGGCCTTTGCATGTGCTAGTCCTGTTCCATTAACTAGCTCGGGTATTCCTGACAGTTGGTCGACATCGCCATTGGTGATGACAATAGGTAGCATATCCAATACATCACGCTTCAACAAATTGGGAAGCATTTTCCCATCCCAATGTAGTACGACGGATTCTACGTCGGTGTTTTGAAAGGATTGCTTAATATTTTTTGCTTTGATTTCCCGCAATTTTTGCCTAGAACGCTGAATGGATGTTCTATTGATTATTAACGAATCCAAGTCATGGGCTAATGATTGAGATATAGCAGCAATCAGATGTACAGAACCTCTGTCTCTTAATTTACATTTATTCAATGCCGCAACTAATTTTTCGTCTATGAAACTGATCTTTCCACGCGGTTTTTTTGGGATGGATAGCCCAGCATCATCCCCAACACCGAAAGAGGAAGAGTTATCCAGATCCTCTTCTGAAATATTAGAATAAGTTCCAAGACTTCTTTGGCTGAGACTTTGAAGATAAACGCTTTCCGAGCTTGTCTCCAATTCCACAAATCGATCTTGAAAATGAAATGAAAAATGAACGGATGGTAATTATTTATAATGGTAATAACAATCGTGAAAATACACGATTGTTATTTGAACGAGACATTAAACTTTTAGTAATATAATTTTAAGAAAACTTACTCAATAATTCTTTTTCTGCGATGCTTTTCTTTAATCTTTGCGCAGCAATTTCTTCTCTCTGCAATCTAACTTTTTCTGATGTATCATAGATGGTCTCGATGTCTCCAATGAATCCGATTCGCCCGTCTTTTCTTTGATTGGATAAAAAATCTTTTCCTCTCTTGTCAATCATTGCAAGCACATTTCCGTGGGCAATATCGAATAGGTTATTGAACTGAGAGGTAAAATCTATTTCTCGTTCTTTGTTAAAACTCTGTCCCTGATTTTTTTGTATCGCTCGCCAGTCTTCATATAAGTTTTCCAATTTTGTTACACAGCGTTCCAACTTTGGTGTTGGTAAACGAGCTTTTGCCCAAAAAATCATCACTTCTTTTATCATCAATGTTGAACTGTCACGTAGAGTTAATTTTAATTCTCGCAGGTTGAAGAACAAAACTTTAAGAATCTGTATTCGATTCGGTACTTATTGCCGTAAATTAGCGTCTCAACGTTGCCGATCAAAAAAATAACCTCGCAGGGAGTACGTGTTGATGCCATGATACAATTGACTTTAACTTCGCACATAAAATAATTGATAAGATTTATCACAAGACATTACGTGTATACTGTGTTCTCCCGTCTCCGTGTGACTTTGTAGGTTATAGCGTCCCAACGCAGCTGACGAGTGACGACCCAACGGCGTGGACATTTTTTCATTTCTTCTGTGTCACCACCTCTTGGCGGCATACGTCACTATGACGGGTTTATCATTCGCTTTTTATGATCGACCCCCAAATTCAAAATTATAAATGAAAAAACGTGGAAATTATATAGATTGTTATTAATAAAACAATCTTTTTTATTTTTATAAAGTAAGGTGGTGATGTCTATTTATTTATGCATCAATTAAAAGAAATCGGCAAAGTTAATTAAATTTTAATGTATGAATCGTTGTTACCATGGCGAAAAAAAGGTTTCACATAAACATAAATAAAAAAAAAAATAATGACACTAATCATGAATAAATAATGAATTTCATTAGAATTACGGAAATTTCATGCTTACAGGCACGCCTTCTCCTTAACGGACATAGCTAGGACTTCGCGTAGATTTTTTTTGTATTATTTGGAGCCGTTTTGAGGGGTGGCACGACCAATTTTTTTCCAGACCCATATTAAGGGCCAGTCTAATATATATGTGTGTATGTGTGTACGCCCGTTTATTCCTGTGCGCTCCGTTTTCATCTATATAGGTATATGCATAGTAGCGATGAGCGTGCGGAGAGCCAAACTCAGGTAAAGATCGAAACCCTTTCGCTTTGCGAGCGGTACTGCTCCTCGAGGAGTTATACTCCATCGAGATCGTGGGAATCCGATCCTCGAAGAGAAAAAAAAGCACAGATACTGTGATAGCGAAAGCGCAGGCGTTCATATTAGAAATGCTGTCACAAAAAATCATATTTTTAGGACTAATACTAGAAGCCACTAACATAGCAGAAAATAGGGAGATTTGTTAATGGTAATTGTATAAAGCAGAAAATAACTAATTGTTAGTATTCTAATTATACCTTTTGTTGGATGTATTACAATGAATTCACTCCTTTACCGTGAAGAGCATGCACAATCGTTAAAACAACCGCGCATTCATATGTCGGATGTATCCTACTCAACGATTGTTTGCGAATGGATTTGGATACTCCAGCAACAAAGAAAGGGTTAAATATGTGATAAGTGGACATATTTAGTAACCATACCTGCGACATGATAAATTATGCAATCAAAGACATGGGGTAAAGAATAGTCATGATGGTCGAACTCATCAATCTCCCATTTTTCGTATTTGACCAATTCATCGAGCTTTAACTGCAATTTTGTCCTGATTTCGGAGGTTCTTGATTCGTGCCGACCATAAATCTCCATAAGATTGTCAATCGATACTAAAATTTCGGGCGGCTTCTTCTCCAGAAATGTACAATTTCCATAAATTGGAGGCATAATCACGCTATACACCGACAGTAATTTGTACAGTTGCAAAAACGTCGAACAACTGGGGTAAGCGTTGGAGCCGGCCGCTTGCCGGATAGTACCGAAAAATTTCTGCGCAGATATGAAATTTGAAACCGTTCACACGAATAAACAGGAAAGTAATAAATTATAAAGGACAGGAATTGGAATCTTTAAAATGTACCTCCAAATTGTCTTGATTGACCTTGCCTGTCAGTAAATACTGAAAATTGAATTTTTCGATAAGATACCGACACAAGCCAATCGTAGTCCGTTAGCTGTGTCCGACGTGAGGAATTCGTCACTGGTGATTTCACCATTGATCATTGCTTGTTCCCGGCCATCCAACCATTTGAGAGATGATTATATGATCTGCAAAGGATATTTCACATTAGCTGGAAATTGGCATGCATATTCTCAGAGGGCTCAATGCAACGCTACGAGACTTATCGAACACATGAATGACAATGTAAACTGGGACTTTTTTCAGGGCCATTCCAATCGTCTGCAGAACGTGCAGGCGAACGGGTACTCGGATTTTTTGCTGGATAATTTCGATTTTCCCAGGGACGTGCATGTGAACGTGTACTGGGATTTTTTTTCAGGATTATTTATATTTTTCCAGCGACGTGCATGCGGACGTGCTTTTCATTCACGTCATTAGGACGTATGATGGAGTGTGTATAGAAATAAATTACATACCTTAAAATCTTTGGTATCTGGAGTTAATCCCTCATTCGGCATTTTTCGGTTCAAAGCATCGAACAAGTCGTTGAGACGCTTGCAAAATTTGATCGTCTCCTCTCACCCAACGAAATCGTCGCTTTTCTGGTTCAAGTAGAATTTTAAGCCATCAGCAACGGAATTACTGAATTACTAGGGGAAAAAACATACGGTTAATAGAACTGAGAAATGCGATTCATATTCGTCTGCCACGAGTGAATTAGTGAAAAAAATAAAATTTACCTGAGTTGCGAGCCGAACGCGCATTTTGCTTGTACTGTCCAAAACGACATGTCTTTTAGAAATTTTCGGACACAGCCTTGCATTGCCTGAATGTCGCGTATCTGTGGCAAACAGTTGCTTGAAGTATCTCCGCTAAATGTAATTATCATCACCATTTATCTACAAGCAGAATTGTATGCACGTTTATATGCGATTGATTTGGTAATGTAGAATATCTTTTTCATTAAAGAACTAGATTTACTCATACACATCATACCCGCAGCTTCTTTTTATTGTCGAGGCGATTTCGAACGATCTTGATAATATGTGGAACATCCGAGAAAACAAATACTCGTCTTTCATCGTCGAAGGGATGCTGAAACGATGGGTGCACACATTTCATCTTCCTGCTAATGCCGAGTATCGTGTTCATCTTCGTGTTCGTGTGTGCTCCATCCCCTATAACACCATGGATTCGCGCCCCAGATTGTTCCAATAGAGTTATTGCTTTGACGATCAATTTTGCCAGCTCTCCACCTTTGACCGAGCTCTTCGAAGCGAAAACTGCGATAGGTTGCGTGAATTTATCAGCACGTAGTTGAAAAAGTAGCACGAGTCCATGGGTTGCTTGATCGTTTATGTCAGTCGCTGTTGGTCCGTCAGCTCCAAAATCGGTCAAGCCAGCATACGTAAGATCTTTTGCTGAAACTGTAAGTAATTTCCGCAGATTTATTTCATCGCACACCAACAGTCCATGACGCTGCATAGGCTCCTTGGATCGAAACTTCAGTTTCAGCAGCTCGAAAAATTTGTCATCGAAGCCACATTTTGATTCGATGAGAGAAAAATAGTGGCGAATAGTCCTGGCGCACGATAGAGGAAGAATGCCGTGCTTACGCATGTATTCGTAATTGCTCGACGATCTTATCTTCATCAGCATGCACAACATTAACCATTTTTTCGTATACCGCTGACCGCGAGCATCTTTTAGTTTTGCAGCAGCAATCATTTCTCGTAATACTTTTTTCTATGGCCCCGCTATCTTTGAGAGAGCACACCTTTCTTTCACCAATTCCTCCTTGACCGTAGCCCATTTGTCTTGTTTTTCTCACAAAGACTCCATCAACACTTTTACCCTTCTCGCATGGCGATTCTTTTGTCGTCGTTCGTTATTCAGTTTTATTCGAAAAGTATTTAGCTTTCTCTGGTCGATCGGATTCGACAGAAGGGCAACGCGTTTGTGGCGGCCACACTTTGAATAACGAATCTTCTTCTGTAATAATGTTTTCCTCAGTCAAGTACAAAAATTGCACGTTTTTTTCCTCCTAATTAACGGGCAATTTGATGATCGCTGGATATCCATATTGTCCTGCGATGTAGTACCAGCCTGTGCAAGACGAATGTCTGCATCGCCTAGTCCATCACAGACGCGTAACGTATCGAAATCGTTATAAATCGATGGTAAAAGTCTCGGGTCGATCAATTTCCGTGGAAATTGTGGCATGTTGTGCTTTATAAGCTTTCCATGGACATAATATTGCATTATGTTATCTTTGTCAATGGCAATACTCTTTTTAATCGTTGGTGTGTCATTATTTGTCGCATTTGTAACAATCTGATTAAAAATCAGCCGTTGACATCCTTCTGACGGTTCTACAACGCTCCATAATTTGGGCAGGGTCGCTGTATAAGTATTGTCAAGATTTTCAAAATGTATCTCTGCATCATTTTTTACCCTAAACTGCAAAAGCTGATCTTCAGTGCTAGCACTTTTTGATGAAGCCATTTTTTCTTACTCTGCTAGCGCAGTTTCCTCAGTGGATACATTTAACGATATCGGTGAGGTTTCTTGTTGCTCATTTTTTGTGACCGCCATTTCACCATCGACTTGATGGCACATCGAATCTTCGGTGTTAGCACATTTTGACGAAGCTATTTTTTCTTCCTCCTCCGCTATTGCAGCTTCCTCAGTTGATAAATTCAACAATATCAGTAAGGTCTCTTGTTGCTCGCTTTTCGTAACAACAGACCCATTCAAAATTGGGACTGTCAATTCGTCATCAACTTGATTAAAAATCGAAGGAACTGCAGACTCTAACAGTCGCGGATGCTGCAATGGAATCTGCCCATAAAGGTGTTTGACTTCAATATACCAAACATATCTGACAGGATGTGTGCTGCCAAATAATCATTTGTTTTATAGAGGATAGTATTACGATATCCCAGGGACGTCCAACAGGACGTGTACTGGGGAATGATTTTTTTTCGTTTCAAGGCAATATTGGAACATCCCAGAGATGTCTGACAGGATATGTGGAATAGTATTTTTTTCTTTTCAGGATGGTATTATAAATAAAATAGTATTAGAGATACATCTGACAGGATATGTAGAGGAAAAGACATTTTTTGGGAGTCATAACAGAATATACGCAGTGCAGGTAAGGAATATCCTACGAATGACCGACGATAACATGCACATAGAAATGCATTAACTTTTTCCGTAAAAACAAAGTAATTAATACTTACGTCCAAAATTATTTTCCCATCCAAGCTGCGTTTCACTGTACGTCGCATGATGCACTTTGGTTCGAAATGTTTTTCGCAGACGTGCTGCTCCGATTTCAACACTGCAATACCGGGGATAGCAGTTTCCCATTTTTTCAAATTTTCGTCACGTGGAACTTTGAAGACAGAACGTTTTTCTTCGGCGTTTGTACGTTTTTTCCCACATCGCGGAACGACGCACGCTTTCGGCATAATTTGAAGTTCGATTTCTCCAGATTTTTTCAATACCACACACCACGAGCCAAGCACGAATGTAAGGTTAACTGCTGCTGTATATCTATATTTATACGAGACCCCTTCACCACCGCGAACCTAGTGGCCAGGCAGTGAACTGCGGACTCGAAGCCTCAATAACTATCCCACCCCCCACCACTCAAAAACGGCGGAGTTCCCAGACCTGTATGTACGACCGTGGCTGAGTGTAACATAATATTGGCTCCAAAGTCAGTACACATCGTCTTTGAGAAATCCGCTTTGGAAGTTATAAAACGTATCACCGGTAATTATGTTACAATTTCAGTCTGCTTTCCTCACTTGTGCCAAAGTACGTTCCGAAAAATTCAATCCTTTGGGTTTACTAAGAGATATCGTAAAGATGAAACTTTTAACATGTTTTGTGGTCGATGTGATCGATGTGATCGATGCATTGGCATTTTTGCCTGTGGAACAAATTACCGAAGGGATGGATTATCTAAAGAATCACGAATACGCGATCGAGTGTGCAGAGCTACTAACTCACTTCGAGAACACCTATGTTAAAGGCTCATTCATGAAATTTAGCAATTCACAGAATAACGACATCGGACTTCGCTAACTTCTAACATTATTTCATTATTTCTCGTTAGTCAATAAAAACTGGACTAATAAACAAACAGGAGGGTGAAATAATCGGTTTTTGAATCCTGGTGGTATCTTTGAAATCTTTTGTGGAATCTAATCGACAAGATGAAATTGGAATTTGCCGTCGACTGCGCCAAAGTCGACCGTTTCGATACAGAGCCTGCACCAAAAAAAGACCAGTGCACGAAGTTTTGCAAACAAAAATTCTGAGACTTCTTTCAATACATACAAAAAAAAAGAAAATTTTTAACAAAATAAAAATGGTTGTGTCCACGGATTGGTCGGTTTGGTTGGAATGCCCAATATATGTACACACATGCGTATGTGTGTGTGTGTGTGTATATTTTGAAGTATAATTGCGCGCACCAATGAAATAATAATAATAATAATAATAATAATAATAATAATAATATACCAAAATAAGATTACGCAAACTCTAAAATTATCGCATGCAAATGTCTAAAACCGTAGCTGGTATATCAAAATAATAAAACAAGACAACATTTTTACTGTTTCGCATCCGATCAAAGTTTGAAAAATTAATTTGACTGTCGAGCGTTGAACATCTAAAAAATAAAAGAACACATTTAAAGAAAAACTATATGCGACTACAGTTTTGACTGTCGTGGATTAAGTTAATCAGCGTAATTTTCAAAGTTAAATGAACTAATTTTGTCTTTTGACTCGCGTTTTTAGGCACTCATCATACATGAAAAGTGCCTATTAGTATTGCCTTCCAAAAACATATATCTTATGAAAGCAATCATACAAACTTTATACCAACATATGTTGGCATATTATACACGAATGAAAAATTTTGGATTCTCCGTCCCCTCGACCGTCTGTATGTGCTCATAACTCAGCAATCCATCAACGGATCCGGTTCAAATTCATAGCACAGTTTTGTTTTGCTATAATCTCAAAACTTTTTTTGACTCAACCCATATAGACAATGTTTAATATAAAATTTCCCAAAAAAACACCCATTTTTGTGTCCGTCTAGAGTCAGATCTTCACAACCTGTGAACCAATGTTTTTGTAACTTATAGACTTTTTTTATAAGATCATAAAGAAGTGTTCTGTAGAGTTTGAAGTCTTTACAGTTCTTTGAACCATTCTTTTAACGAAAATAACTTTTTTTTTCAGTTTTTCACTCATTGCACGAAGATGCGTGAACGAATTTTTTAAATTTTCATCATGTACTTTCATTTTAATACATTTTAACTATTTCAAGAATTTAAAATGATTTAAACAATTTGAACATAGAGATTTTAATATATTTGTTTTATTCATTTATAACTTTTTAACGTTTTCGCCAAAAAAACACTGATTGGACAAAATTTTAAGACATTTCTTACTATTTGATGAAATGTTATTTTTCTTTAAATTATAATGATTGATAATTAGTACACTTCTATGTATTAATATTTTTTTTCAAATATTATTATACTCTTATGCAAAGAAAAAAATTATATAAAATGTTACGTCCCGTGTTTCGCTTAAATCTATAAATCTATAAAATTCATTTATACTATTATTTCGCGCGAGAACGGACGTGAACTCACGGTCCTACGCTAAAATGCTCTCGTCAGCGGATTCCAGAGACTCATGCGTCGCGATCACCCCATGTGTTACAAATCACAATCAGCAACTTTCCGGTCGATGGCACCTTTCGGTCACCTCGAATGAACTCGTGCATGGCCACCAAGGGCATGCACGCGCCGTTTTCAAAAAGCCAAATTTGCAGAAATTCTCGTTTGACTCGCAAACGTCCAGAGGAACGTTGGCAAGTCGAGTTAGTACCTTGCTACCCACCGTTAGGTGAATCAAGGAATAATACTCCGGCTCTCAGCCAGTCACTGCGACTTAATTCCCGCGCAGCCAGATAAGATTATTACGCTCACTCGTTAATAAATCTTGGTGTGTTACACAGGGGTGCTCGCGTGGACGCGTAAGTCTCGAGTCGATATAAATGTTCGTCCGTCCCACAAGTTCGTGCCTATGACTCTAAAGTCATAGTAAAAATAAGTGTTTCCAAACATTTGAGATAATTAACATTTCGTTGCAACAATTAATCATTTAAATAATATAACAGACAAAATAGTAAACCGAGAACTAATAAAAGTCATTGCTAAACATTTACGCTCAATAATAATAACGGAACTATTCATCGATTTCTTTGACTTCGTGGCCCCGCGGATCTCTCGGCCATCGCTAGCGAGTGCGTGCATTGTGCATCTTCGCCCTCGCTACATAGAGACCCTAGTGTGATTATAGACTCGTAAGTGTATTGGTAAGATCGGCGTCCACAGTGCGGCTCAAGATCCACGCTCGGCCTGTACGGACAAATATACAAACATACACACACACATCGTAGCGCGTGATAGCCCGGAGCTCCGGCCGTATAAAACGTAAGTCAGCATTTTGTATCCGAGAGTCGTCGCGCGTATTGTAAGCGCCGTCTCTCTCTCTGATTCTTGATTACAGCGTATGCGGATCTCCGCTCGCCCTTTTTTGCATACTTTGGGATATCGTGTCACCCGTGGTGACATGGTATAATAAATTCCGTAGTATCTGATGTATTCTAACTAGATTGCGTTATCATTGAAGAGACCTTCACCCTTTTCAGCAGTGGCCGGGCCCGTATGGGACGGTGTAGAGGCGCCCAAATCTACTAATTGAGTGCTTAATTTCAATCTTTAAACAGCATTTCGATTCCTAACATTTATATTTATCCTTGCAACGTGCCTCCCAGTACGTAACAAGTTTTGGTGGCAGCGGTGGGATTCTGCCCCTACCACGCACTCCTGAGAAGATTGATGGTCTCGTCAATACTGAATATGCCCTTTTAATCCCGTAAAATAAATGTTTTTCTTGAATTTTTCGGGCACATTCGATTTGATATATTTATATTTGATTTGATTAATTTTATTATTACCATTATTATTATTATTATTAACTTATACTATAAAAATAAAACCCTGCGAATTGAAGCGAGGAAGTTGAAACAAATGAATTAAACTTTGCAATTTAATAATAAATTTATTGAATTATTTTAAAGTTATTTAAAGTTTATTCAAAGTTTATTCTGAAATTCAATTTCAAATTCATTCTCAAATTTAAATAAATAGAATTTCGAATTGGTATAATACATTATATTTCAGTATCATTTAAAAAAAAAAAGAATCTTTTATCTATTTAAGATAATTATAATTAAATGTAGATTTTTATTTTGAATTAATTTAAATAGATTTCATTTTTTTTTTTAATTTATTAATATTGTTTCCCTGTGTGTGTAAATTTCAACATTCAATATGTCAAATTTCTGTGTAAAATGTCGACATATAAATCGAGCTAACGCGGTTGATTTAATTTAAAAACAAGAAAGGAAAAACATTTTTTTTGTATGTCTGCAAAAGCGAGTACGCAAACTTAGGGACATTATTTGCGTATATAACTGTGTATAGGGACCGTGGTCTAGTGAGTGTCGAATTTTTCTTTTTCACGTTATGATTTATTAAAAAAAAAAAATATATATATATATATATATATATATATATATATATATATATAAAACTCCAATTAAAATATTACATAACAAAATGAATTTTATTAGTCCAGAAAGATCCATTTAATTATTTTACTTAATTAAAAATAAAAATAAAATAAAGCATAGGATTTGAAGATATTCGCTCAAAATTTTACACGCTCGAAGTCCGACTCTCGATGTTTCGAGGTATTTTCGAATAGCCAGGTTTTTCGAATCCAATGATTAATTATTAATTACTTCCCTTTTATTTCTTTTTATATATTTTATTTTATTATATTTCCTTTTCAAATCACCCTTCCACTTTTCACTAATATCTTGCACAAGTGAAATTTGAAGAGGATCTAGTAACACGTCAATTAGATAGATAGAGATAATTAGATATTTTTACAAATATTTTTGTAATAATTTCTAAACGACAAACTTTTCAAAGAAAGGAATACTGAAATTTTCTTTTCTATATTTAGGGGAAAATACAAAAAAAAGGGAACCCATTTATTAAATTAAATAATTAATTAATTAAATCCATTTATCCTCGATTTCGCCATTAACACGACAAATCGTAGGCTCTGACGCTTTCTACCGTTGGTACAGGCTACCATACCGGCCTGCAGTGGGAGCGAAGGTTCCGAAAATTACACGTGCACATTCGCAAACAAATCCGAAGTTCCAACGGACTAGTCCATCTGATACAGGCTACCATACTGGTCAAAACGTTCTAGCTCCTAAACACTCCGAGGATTACACACAAACTCTACGAGTCCCGAACGTCCAGTCGCCAGTACTAGGCTACCATACCAGCTGGTCGACTGTCCGTCGAGCTCTCTAGAGTAACACCGAAACTACTCAAACATCACTTCCAGAGACTTGCGCTAGCCTTTTCTCAAACAAAACGGGAAAGGGGAGACATATAAAATTTATATTGTGTTCGTTTCAGTTGTTATTGAAGTCATCTGTTATCAATATCTTCTTAAAACTTAACCCATTTTCTACTCTTTTGCATATTGGCTAACCTCGAAATTTCCTAAATTGAATTATCAGACTTTGAAATATCGAGAGATAAATATATAAGTACATATATACATACATACCCATACATATATGTATATGAGCGCCCGTATATATTGTTGACTGTTGAAATATCCGCGGTTGTCCGGATTCTCACGATATATAATTCCAAGTCGAATAAAGCGTGACCATGCCCGACCAGGATATTTCCGAGATGCTTGCCACCTCGATGGCAAACATCTCCACGATGATGGGTACCATGAACCTAACTAGCCAGCTTGCAAGTATTCGGGAATTTGATGGTACAAATATTCCCCTCAGGGACTATTTGCAGGACGTACAAAATTCAGCCGCCCTGTTACCACCAGATACAGAGTCTTAGTTTGTCGCGGTCGCGATAAGCCGACTGCGGGGTGAAGCGCGCGCGTGCGAACAAGGCGACGCTATTACTACGGTGGATCAGCTAGTTTCGTCTCTTAAGGAAGGGCTAGCCACCTCGCGAAAATTTGACGATTGTATGGCCGATTTTATGGGGCTACGTATGAAACAGGGCGAAACCGTTCGCAGCCTATACAACCGCGTCAGAATCTTAGTTAGCGTTGCGCGCACCGCGTGGAAAACGGATACCGGAACCGAGATCCCGGACATTCTAAGTCGTGTCCTCGATTCAACCGCGCTTAAAGCGTACTGTCGGGCATTACCGACGCGCCTTGCAGAACTGTTAATTGTCGCGTCCCCAACTTCGTTAAAAGCCGCGGTTGAGCTCGTCGAACGTTTATCGGAATGTAGAGCCGAACCCGAATCAACTGAAACAACAAAATCGTCTCATAAAGATGCTCGGGCGTTGGTCGCGAAAGAAAGAGCCACGGAGGTTAGCATCGCGCTCCCCCTCGCCGGCACCTCCGTTCAATAAGCATCGAGGATCGAGCCTTTATCCGCCGGAAAACCCTGGCCTGCCCGGGATACTTAAATCCCGCGGAAATTTCTCGATCGCCTAGTCGCTACCGCGAGAAAACCGAGGGAGGGTGTGATCGTCGATATTGTTGCATCCGAGATACGGGATGCTCTTGCTGCCCGTGGAATAAATGGACTCCACGCTCGGCGGGCAGGGGTGGCGGCTGCGACCAACGTTACTGCTGTGCGCGTAATAAGGGTTGTTCTTGCTGCCCCTGGACCGAATGTGGGCTCCACGCTGCGAGGAATCCGCGAAACTCCCGAGAGTCCTCGCCCAGAAACCGAGAAGATACTCCACGCACAAAAGAAACGGAACCTTTGAACGTCCGCGACGACGAACGTTTGCGCTATGCCCATCGAAGCCCAGAAACCGTCCGTGAGTTTTCAGGCTCCGAAGAAATAAATTCACAAATAAAAAAACAATCCGACGCGATGGTTCCACTCTCTTCAGTGGAATCCGATGAAGAAATGGAATTCCCAGTGGTTAAATTATCGGCCCCTGAGCTCGTTCGGGGAATTGATAACTTTTATTGTGACTCAGGGTTGGACTTGAATTTTATTAAATTACACGCCCTTCGCGAAGACCCCGCAAAACGCAGAGCATACAAGGGTCCCTCCGGGGAGGAATCTCAGTCGCTGGGCACCGTAACATTAACAATAAATGAAGTCCCACATCAATTCCATGTTGTCAAAGAATTCGCGACGGTAAGTAATGGATTAATCGGGAAGCCGTATATGCAAAAAGAGCGCGCAGAATTATCCTTTCATCATAACGCTCTTTTAATAGCAAGTGACCCGATCCGCCCTCGCATGTTCCGTACCCCCGATAGGGCAGTCGCGAACCCTTCCCCGATCGTAAAAAAGATTTTCACGGTAAAAGCTCGCGCCCGGTGCCCGTTACCTATTGAAGTAACCAACGCCGAAATTCGCGAGGGCTATTTGCCGAGAATCACCACCACGGATGGTTTGTATATAGGGAACGCACTGGTATCCCAAGAGCATGGTGTCTGTCATGTACTCGCAGTTAACACCCTTAATCGCGAAGTCGATGTCGAGATCACCCCGCAAGAAATTATTCCGTTTGAAATATGCGACCCGGATTTCGATTTACAGTTTGACGATGACGACTCTACGGACGAGGAGACGACCGGACTGGACCGAACCGAAGCCGTGATACAGGCCCTCCGCCTTGAGGATCTTAATAAGATCGAACGTGAACACGTCCGGCGTATAGTCGAAGAAGACCCGTGGAGGTTTCACCTGCCGGGCGATAAGCTCCCATGTACCGATCGGGTTGCACACAGCATCCCGACCACAGATGATCTCCCAATAAATACCCACCAGTATCGTTTCCCCTAAATTCATCGAGACGAAGTTGATGCTCAAATAGGTAAAACACTCAAGGATGGAATAATTACACCCTCGCAATCGCCTTATAACTCGTCGGTATGGATCGTGCCAAAGAAACCTGATTCTCAGGGCCGGCCACGAATGCGAATAGTTATAGATTTCCGCAAGCTAAACGAGAAAACCATCTCTGACGTGTACCCATTGCCCAATATATTGGATACGTTAGACCAACTGGGGGAGGCGCAATACTTTTCGACGTTCGATTTAGCCAGCGGATTCCATCAGATCCCCATGGATTCAAGAGACGGCGTGAAAACGGCATTTTCCACTCCCAATGGACATTACGAATATACTCGTATGCCGATGGGACTGAAAAATGCCCCAGCGACCTTCCAACGACTGATGGACAACGTACTACGAGGTCTCCAAGGCACGGAATTGTTCGTATACTTGGATGACATCGTCGTTTTCGCTCGATCGTTGGAAGAATACGAGAAAAAGGTACGGCGCCTCATGCAACATACCTGACGAGTCAAATCGACAAATTATTCGCCGACCAAGCCGAAATTACGCACCTGGTCGAGGAGCAAATGCACATCGCATCATCTAAGTTGCAATCATTGCACCAGGAGCACCTCGAGGAAACCGAACGAGTAAAAGATCTACGGAGGTATGTTGAGGAACTACATGCGAACTTGGAAACTACAAGCGAACGTATAACGCTTGCCCAATACAATTCCACACTAGTGGCGTACTCACAACAAGTGGCGATGAAGGTGGAAAAATATATGGAGACATGCCGTATATATATGCTCGTCATCATCGCCGCAAGGGAAGGTCGACTCGAACCCGAAGCTATAGAAACAAAACAGCTAGTACCCGTTGCCAGGGAAGCACAGCTTCAGGCCACTGGTTTCGAGTTCCCCCTCCCCCTGGAACACCTGCGGCCAGAGACTCTCACCCTTCTCGTGCACACCGATCTGGCTCATCATGGGGAAAAGGTGGTCATCGTGATCCATATTCCCCTGCTGCAGCATGGGTCTTACGATTTTCACCGAGTGCACTCTTGGCCGGTGCCGCAACAATTCCATAACGCCACCGGCTCCGCTTTCATAGTGCCGGCTGCACCATACCTCGCACTATCAGCGGACCACCGCTCCTTCTTTCCGGCAGACGAGGCATACTACGGCTCATGCAAATTTTCCGAGCACCGATTCGTCTGCACCGCCGCGACCCCCATCTTCGATGTCGCCGCAACAGAATCCTGCGAGCTCTTAATGCTCATCAGGCCCTCTGAGAAGACGCTACGACGCTGCGACGTAAGGATACGCCCCCAGCACGAAGTGCATTGGACCCATCTCGCTACTCAAGGAGGCTGGCTGTACTCTCTTCCCCGCCTCGAGATTATGCGCATCTCATGTCCTAACGGAGAAAACTCTGAACTATGATTGCAAGGAGTTGGCATTCTGTATTTTGCTCCCAACTGCATGGGAACGACCCATAGCATGACGCTAACCAGCCTGCGGACATACAGCAGCCGCACGATGTTCTAATACCAATCGGGCATCACGTTGAACGTCTCGATTATCGCCCCAGTATTCGAGGACTTCGTCACTCGAGAAGGCATAAAGAGACTATTCACTCACGAGGGCGATATGACCCCTCTGGTACACTCAAACTGGGAATCGACCACCGCGGGGGAGTCCCTGTACGAGATCGAACGGAGAGTGCGCGCCATCGGGTCACATAAACGAGAAAGAGACGGACAACGCCTTCTCACTCTCGGGGGCTTCGTGAGTCAGGGGATCATATTTAATTGCCAAGTTTTATATCTCGTTCGCACTCAAATAGCCTCTGCACTCTTTCATAAGCAGCGTATTGCCCTGTAGGAAGAGACAACGCCCAGTGGCGGGATCGACGGAGGTTATTGAAGCTGTAAAATCCGAGATAATACACTCGGCACCCGAGCTGAACTCTCGAGCTCGGGGAGCGGGAAATACAACACCCCCGATCACGGGTGCAAAAGTACGTATGTCCACTGCTCCGCGATCCTTTCCTCGACAGGAGCCCATGGTGATATAATCACATGAACAAAGGAAGAAGGAAGTATGGGAATCTCCATCCTCTCCGTGGCCAGGAAGCAAGGGATCACACCAATCTTCCGCAATCTATAATCTTAGCGTAACCACGTTTTGATGTAATTGTATCATTTATTTTGTGTTTTTAATTATACCCGATGACGAGGGCGTCATCAAATCCGTAGGGGGGGTGGGTGTTACGTCCCGTATTGCGCTTAAATCTATAAATCTATAAAATTTATTAATACTATTATTTCGCGCGAGAACGCACGTGAACTCACGGTCCTACGCTAAAATGCTCTCGTCAGCGGATTCGAGAGACTCATGCGTCGCGATCACCCCATGTGTTGCAAATCACAATTAGCAACTTTCCGGTCGATGGCACCTTTCGGTCACCTCGAATGAACTCGTGCATGGCCACCAAGGGCATGCACGCGCCGTTTTCAAAAAGCCAAATTTGCAGAAATTCTCGTTCGACTCGCCAACGTCCAGAGGAACGTTGGCAAGTCAAGTTAGTACCTTGCTACCCACCGTCAGGTGAATCAAGGAATAATACTCCGGCTCTCAGCCAGTCGCTGCGGCTTAATTCCCGCGCAGCCAGATAAGATTATTACCCTCGCTCGTTAATAAATCTTGGTGCGTTACACAGGGGTGCTCGCGTAGACGCGTAAGTCTCGAGTCGATATAAATGTTCGTCCGTCCTACAAGTTCATGCCTATGACTCTAAAGTCATAGTAAAAATAATAATAACGGAATAATAATAACGGAACTGTTCATCGATTTCTTCGACTTTGTGGCACCGCGGATCTTTCGGCCATCGCTAGCGAGTGCGTGCATTGTGCATCTTCGCCCTCGCTACATAGAGACCCTAGTGTGATTATAGACTCGTAAGTGTATTGGTAAGATCGGCGTCCAGAGTGCAGCTCAAGATCCACGCTCGGCCTGTACGGGCAAACATACAAACATACACACACACATCGTAGCGCGCGATAGCCCGGAGCTCCGGCCGTATAAAACGTAAGTCAGCATTTTGTATCCGAGAGTCGTCGCGCGTATTGTAAGCGTATTGTAAGCGCCGTCGCTCTCTCTCATTCTTGATTACAGCGTATGCAGATCTCCGCTCGCCCTTTTTTGCATACTCTGGGATATCGTGTCACCCGTGGTGACATGGTATAATAAATTCCGTAGTATATGATGTATTCTAACTAGATTGCGTTATCATTGAAGAGACCTTCACCCTTTTCAGCAGTGGCCGGGCCCGTATGGGACGGTGTAGAGGCGCCCAAATCTACTAATTGAGTGCTTAATTTCAATCTTCAAACATGCATTTCGATTCCTAACATTTATATTTATCCTTGCAACGTGCCTCCCGGTACGTAACAGAAACATAACCTTATGTTCCTGAAATACACAATTTTCTTAATGAAAAAAAAACATCCCCACATAATACACGACACTACACGCGATCGAATTGCACAAATTGTCACTTTAAAAAATCATATGTCATATTTTTCAACATTATAATTTGAGTAAACAATACAACGGCACTGATTACGATGACAGATAAGAATCATCAATAAACGAAAGCAAATTTTGGCTGCATTATCATGAACGCTTAAGCCCGAGACAAAATGACAAGAATAAGCAATAAGGAATAAGATCGGCCAATCGCCGCGCACTTTAGAGAAACTACGCCAATCGGATGGCTGATTCTTATTCCTTATTTTTTATTTTTGTCATTGTGTCTCCGGCTTTATTTACACGCTTACAGCACGTAGAGGGGGAATTCTGACATGGAGGCACTGCGCTTGAGCGCTGCATAATCTGGCGTACCCATTGGTCAAAATGAATTTCGGGCGTAGCATTGTGGCGCGCGAAATTCAATTTGAACAATGGGTACACCAGTTTATGCAGCGCTCAAGCGCAGTGCGCCCGTGTCAGAATTCACTACATCGGCATATAAAATCCTTGTCTCAGTTTCCATCGCCTCTCTGTTCAGAGTCGATTTCGATTTTTCGTGTCCAAATTAAATTGACAGACACACATGATCAAATCTACTCAATTCTCGGTATAACAATTGATGAAAAAAAACGAAAAAAAATGTTAATGTCTTTTTGGCTGTTTTGAGCTAAAAAATTGGTTTTTCTTTCTATGGGACCTCTTCGATTAAAAAATATATATAAAATTCTCCGTTAACAAACAAAATTTTTACGATTTTACTGAAGATGGGATTCAAATAACTTCTTATTTTAAAAAAATCGATTTTTTTTCTTCGTAATGTTGGTCTTTTTTCCTTCTGTGACTACAATAGTTGATGATTTCAATGATGTTAAGATAAATAATTAAGCTTCTCTTATATATTTCCTTTGTAAATTATATTAACATTAAGAATTACAATTTTTATGTAAAGAAATTGAATAAAAAAATTGAAACGTACTTGAATTGTAATTCCAATTGATAATTATGATAAAATTATTTGATTTAACATTATTGAAATCAACTATTTCAGTCATGGAAGGAAAAAAGATCAAAATTACGAGAAAAAAAAGTCGAACAACATTTTTTTTAATTTGAGAAGTTATTTGAATCCCATCTTCAGTGAAATCACAAAAATTTTCTTTTTTTACGTAGAATTTTATAATTTTTTTTTTTTGAAAAAATTTTGAGGCGTTCCATTCAAAGAAAATCCGATTTTTTTAGCTTAATACAGCCATGAAGACAAACAATTTTTTTTTCTTAATTTTTGATATTTTTTTCAAAGAGTAGGGTAGCCTGGGTACGGTTGTGCCAGGGTACGGTTGTGACAGTCGCCATATTAGCGAAACTATAAGGAATACCGCGGGGGTGCAAGGGGAGAGAGAAGCGATGTGCCTGACTAAACATGTTTTATATTGCTGCGTTACCTAACGCGTGACATTAACACCAGCAGAGTCCTACATTGCTTTTCACCAGTCAAAAGTAAGTATTTTTATTCGATTTCTTTTCATAATTATTGTTACATGTATACAGATAGAGTAATGAGTGTTTTTCCTCGTTATTAGTTAAACCATAGTAGTTAAATACTAATAATTACTTTCAACGGAGCTTATTTTTTATTGTCATGGCGATTGTTTTTTTGCGAAGAAGTGCATTGGGTACGGTTATAACATAGTTTCTGGGTTTGTTTGTGGCACAAGTAGAAAAAAATTTTTTTTTACATGCCCAGAAAACGGTTGAGGAAGACGGAAAAAGGGCAATGTAACGTAAAAAAATGTAGAATCAGTCATGAAGAAATTTTGATCGATTATATGATGTGATATATGATATATGATGATGATGATGATATTTGCAATGATAATATGGAGACTGTTGTAATAACTTATTCGTACAGGGCCTTATGTTACATATGACTTGCAATAAAAGTGATTGTAGACCATTTTGGTATATTTTTTAACCTGTCACTACCGGCCCCAAGCACTGTCACAATTGCCCCTGGGGTGTGGTCGGTTGTGACACTTTTTTCCTAATTTACTCCCACGAGTTAACTATTGTACTCAGGGAAAAAACTTTAGTATTTATACGTAGACAAATATACACTTTACTGTAAAGAACAGTGTTCGTCCAGCTAACTGGCCTACTAACGAAATTATGGGCGATCAAATGAAAATTGTCACAACCATACCCAGTCTCCCCTACATTGAAAAACAAACAAAAATGACCTCCTAGCAAATTAGAATATCGTGGTTATTGTCGAAGTGATGATTATTTTAATATTATTTTTCCAAAAATCAATAACGTCAGTATGGTTTCCCCTACAGCACATAACATTGCTGCAATGTTACAGCAATGTTGTCATATTGCACGTGCAATGATATTGTTACGTCCTGCGACTTTTGGGATTTCCTTTCGTTCTTGAGTTTTCCCATATCGGGTAATTCTCGAGGAAAATACATATGAAAAAGGAACACGGTCGAGATAAGGGTTCATTCTTACGGTGTGGCCATACTCACACCAATTTTCTGCCTCTCGAATTACGAGCCATGAGGACAACGTCGATGCTTAGTTAGTCACGCACCAACTCAGACCTCCGAGGAGATTTTTGAGCATATTATTATGACGCTTAAATAAAACAATCTCCATCATCGGTGGGGCAAAACATCCACCGGAGATATGGGACTCCGCGAAAAATATTGATAGGGCCTTTGTCGGGCCAAGCGACACTCGAACGTTGAAATCTTTGAAAGCGCGTGGCACTCACACCAGCCTAGTGCAATGCTGAGATCCTCACGCACACTAGAGTGCAGCTACACCGTCGCCATCATATACGAGACGTCGAGGAATTATATTAGTACGTACGATCAGTGGTTCTTCTTTTCCATTTTCATTGGCGTAATAATTACGAGATTCCAAAAGTTCGCAAAATAGGATGATAACATAAATTCAATATTAGAATCGAGCATAGAAAATATCAGCTGGGTCAGGTCATGCGAAATATAAAGTGAAATTATTTTAACACGTAATAACGTAAGGGAAAAGTTTTTCTTGAGAAAATAGAATTTTGATGACTAAAGATTTTAACGAAAGAAAGACGTTGCAATAGTTTATTAGGGTAGAAAAAAGGGAAAATATAAAAAAATGACATACAGAAAAAAGACTAAAGAAAAGAACACCACTGTCTCTTGAAAAAGTCACACTCGTGGCCCATAGCAAAATTAGTCATCCTGCGTACAGAGAAAAAAATTATTAAACATTGCAGTGCAACCCGATATGTTATGTATAAAAAAATCTTTTCATCGCTCTGTCGGGAGATTTTTAGTCGAAGAAACGCTATCGGCATATTGCAAACATCCGGAGGTAATAAATTTGTAAAGCCAAAAGAAAATAAGACCATGCGAGAGAAAATTGAGATAACGCTGGGAGAGAGAGTCCTTGTCCAAGGGTCCGAGAAAATTTCCTCGCGCCCCGCGGACGGCAAGAGGCCCGCTACCCCCTTGAGTTGTTTCGTTTTCTGTCGCACAATGAGTCGCCCCAGGGACGCACGCCATATATGGGCAGAAACAAATATTCACCAAGGACTGTTCAAGATTCAAAATCATTAAGCTCGAGAGAAATTCTACCTTAAAAAGGGCGTGCGGATTATTAATTATAAGTAGCGTGTGTATGAATGAATGGTTTATTTCAGTGTCAACAATAAGAAAATCACTGAGGAAGAAAATTTAAATTAGCAAAAATGATATTCGAGAATAAAAACAAAAATAGAATTATTCCATTCGTTATGAAACCAAAACAGTTTCTAATACTTCAAACCAAGATACACTTCTTCCAAAAACTAAAAACTTAAAATTCAAATTTTTCTTTAAATATCAAACAAATTCAATCTCAGGAAAACCATTTTGAAAACTGAAATAAATTAATTATCAAGTACATTCCGAAAAGAATGTTAAAATTGAAAAGCTTGGTAATTGAATTATTCTCAAGTAAACAATCATACAATATTGAAGTAATTGATTTAACAAATAATTTTGGAGATTCTCATTCATATTGTTTAAACAAATTAACGTCGGAAATAATGAAACGTTAAAATATTTACAAGATCTATTTTATTAAGACATTTTAATCAATAGAAATTATTTAAAATCAACTTTACCAATGCACAAATTACGATTATAAAATCATTAAAGCTGTCAAATTCTTCACAATTGATCAGAATAAATTATTTAAGAAATCTAGTAAAATTATCGATATAGCAAAACTAGAAATTCAATTAAATAATTTGTAATTATTGAATTATCAATTCAAAGACTCTTTCTTACGAGAAGGCGATGGGAGAAGTTTGAAAGAGCAGGGAAAATACAGTGCAGTAGAGCAGAGAAGGAGTCGGAAGTATGAAAATTGTCATAGTGTTCAGAAAAGCGTGTAGTTGCCAGAGCTCCCGCGAGAGACCCTGAGTGAACGATCAAGCTCTCGCTGGACTCTGCATTACCCGTGGCTCTCGCGACTCTATCCCCTCCAAACGGCGGCTCTCTCAAGGCGATCGATCATCGCCTCGTCACTTCGTTTTGGCGAGCCCTTCGATCATCATCGATTATCGGCCATTTTTCGACACGGTTCTTTTTATTTCCATTCGCGAGCTCTTGGACGATTTACGACCGGCCAAGAGCGATAACGGTTCGGTTTCCTTCGATAACCTCACGGAAAAGCATTTTCTTCGATTCGGTGCGGTTAACTTCGAAAATTCGCGAGGAAAACTTTCCACGCAACACGTGGCGTCGAACGATCCGACCGCCATTTTCCGGCACCGCTTCGATTTCGCGTGATCATCGCCACGGCGAAACGAGCGACTTATTTGAACATTATAACAATTATTTTTGAACTTTGAACCTTGCTAATAAATACGGAATTATTGTGTGCACGCGAGTGAGTTTTTGTTCATCGCCTGCAACGAACTTCCGGCCATTTCGATCCCTTCACTCTTCCGCCTTTCTCGCCCAATTTCCCAACCAGGTCAATTCTGGCACTTTTCCGAACATGGTCCTTCGAGCCGGATAGGGAAATTTGTGAAAATTGCGGAAGTGCTTCGGTTTGCGTAAGAGAAAAGTGCGCGAGAGAACGGGCGTTCCATTGTTCGACAACGTGCTCGTCACGCTTCGTTATCTCGGTCTCTCTCGCTCACGTTCAGTGCGCCATAAGTCTCTCTCTCTCACTTTCGCGCGAGAGGAGAGCCCGGACCCTTCGAGAAATTTCTTCGTTGAGCGCGCGGGAATATCATCGCGCTCTCGCGCGCGCCAAGAAAACTATCGCTTCGTCCGCTTTGTGCGGATCTTCGTTCCTCGCTGGACATTCTTCGTCGTAAGTGCGCGCTACATGGGGTTTCTCGGGCTCTTCGCTGTGTGCGCGTATCACCCGATTCCTTTCGCGCGCTTCTCGATTTCTCTGCGTTTTGAATTCTTTTTTTTCGTGACATATACCACGTGTTTCTCCGCGCATTAGGTCTCTTCGTCACATCGATTTACGCGTAATTCAAACCCTTTAGTGAACTTTCCGGACCCTTCGAGTGTGCGCGCATCACAGACATTCTCGATATTCGAGTGTGTGTGCGCGTCACGTGATTCTTCGTGCGCTTCGGGACTTTCTTCGCAATCAATTACGCTGTTTTTGGATATTTTCGGCGCATTTAGTATTTCTTTGGATTCCTTCGCTACGCATCGAGGGACAAACTTCGTGAATCGAGTTTGTTCTCGAGTTTGGCTCGCTGGATACACCGCTTCAACTTCTGACTTCGGCCACTTCCAATTTTTTTGATTCTACTGCAACTTCAAAGGGTGCTTCTACCAATCTGAATATTTGTCCTTCAGTTTTGCTGGCAACGAGCCAGGCAATTCTGATCACTTCTTTTGGCAGTTCGCATCGAGTTCGGCTTTTAATCGATCCCAGTGCTGAACTTGCGTTCATTTCGGAACGTACGATTCAACTTCTTCGATTAGAAATAATGGCCGCTTCGATTAATGTCTTGGAATTGGGAGTCAGTCAGCTGGCCGCACGCGGGGAGCTACCACCGTCGCCCGCTCTTCAATTTCCGATTCTACTTCAAGCTCGGTTCGTATTCGGCACACTTCAATTCATAATGAGTTCGCTTCCTTGCTCAAAATTCTGGGAACAGGAGGAAATTCCGTCGGACTCAGCCCCTACATCTGAGCCCGAGGATTCCGCCTGTGAGGAGCACTTCAAGGAAACACATTCACGAGACGAAGACGGGCGATATACAGTCCGTCTCCCCTTCAAAACTTCGCCGTCGTCTCTCGGGGATTCCTTCACGGCAGCTCGGCGCTCTCTGGTACAACTTCAGAAGCGGCTCTCGCTTAACGCAAGTTATCGAGAGTTGTATTACGGCTTTCTTCAGGAGTACGAGACGTTGTCTCACATGGTACGAGCCTCCACGGGGCCAGCTTCAACTCCCGTGTATTATTTGCCTCATCACGGGGTCTTTCGGGCTCACAGCACCACCACCAAGCTTCGAGTGGTCTTCAACGGGTCGTGCAAGACGAGCAGTGGTGCCTCACTTAACGACCTCCTCTACACGGGCGCCAAACTTCAGCAGGACACTTCTGACGTACTTCTTTGGATCCGACGGCATCGCTTCATTTTCGCGACGGACATCACAAAGATGTACCGTCAAATCAACCTTCATTCGGATGATTGGAACCTTTAACGGATCCTGTAGGTTAATGAGCAGGAGCACATCATCCCCTTCTGCCTCACCAGCGTCACGTACGGCCTCAGTTGCGCCCCGTTCTTGGCAATTCGAGTCATGCTGCAACTTGTCGAGGACGAAGGGCACAACTTTTCATTGGCGGTACTTCCGTTGACGAAGGGCAGGTACGTCGATGATATCTTCGGAGGTGCAGATTCAACAGCGGAACTTCAAGCATCCTCACTTCAACTTCAGGAGATCTGCAACCGAGGGTGCTTTCCACTTGAAAAATGGTCGTCCAACTCCACGGAACTTCTTCAAAGGGTGAGCCATTCCACTTCAGAATCACACGCAGTCGTGATTCAACCAGAGGACTCCAGCGTCAAACTTCTTGGGCTCGTTTAGAACCCCCAAACCGACCACTTCAAGTTCACGCTTCAGCCGAACTTCAGTCAATCTGTGACAAAACGGACAATCCTCTCGGAAACGGCGCAACTATTCGATCCGTTGGGCTTCATTTCGCCAATCATCATCACGGCAAGGATGTTTCTTCAAGAGCTCTGGTTGGTAAAACTTCACTGGGACGACCCTCTTCCGGTTTCGCTTCAACAACGGTGGCTTCACTTCCGAGAGAACTTGGCGGATCTTTCGCTCATTTCTCTCCCTTGGTGGTTTCAACTAAAACCCTCGGCAACGGTTCAGCTTCACGGTTTTTCGGACGCCTCGCAATTGGCCATGTCAGCCGTGGTTTACCTTCGTTCAACTTCAGATGATGGCTCTTCAACCATCACGCTTGTCGCTTCAAAGACGAAGGTTGCACCTCTCAAGCGACTGACAATTCCGCGGCTTGAGCTCACCGCTGCATTCAATCTTTCACGGCTGGTTTCGTACGTCCAGAAGACACTCGAACTTGGAAATGTTCCAGTGTTCCTTTGGACCGACTCGTCGGTAACCTTAACTTGGATCACGTCACCTTCGGCTCGTTGGAAGGACTTTGTCCGAAATCGAGTTATTTCAATCCAAGAAATCACTTCGCAAGCGACGTGGCGCTTCATCTCAGGCAAGGAAAATCCCGCAGACTGTGCGTCTCGCGGAATGACACCTCAGCAACTTTCTCGGCATCCCCTCTGGTGGAATGGACCAACTTGGCTTTCGCAGCCTTGCACCAGTTGGCCCACTTCGTCGTTTGAGATCGTAACCGACTGCGACCTCGAACAGCGTCCAGGCCTCGCCTTCACTTCAACTTCAGGGGCTCTTCTACCGGTTTGGGACCTTCTGGAGCGATATTCGTCCCTAAATCGGCTACTTCGAATCACGGCCATTTGCAAAAGAGCTCTTGGCCGCTTCAGGCGAGTTCCACATACTTCAATGACCAACCTGATATCACCGAGAGACCTGGAAGACGCAACAATTTTCTGGATACGCCTCATCCAACAATCGTACTTTACTGCTGAGCTACGGATGATTTCAAGCGGAGCGACACTTCAACGGAGCAATGCAATGGCCGCCCTCACACCTTTCATCGACCAACTCGGAGTCCTTCGTGTGGGTGGACGCCTCCAGCATTCGATCCTTCACTCCGAGGCGAAACATCCACCCGTCTTGCCTCGGAATTGACGGCTAACTACATTGATAATTTCAGATGCTTATCTCCGGACTCTTCACGGCGGCACACAAGCAACACTGGCCTATCTCCGCAGATCGTACTGGATTTTGGGTGGTCGAGCGCCAGTACGATCATACATTCTTCGCTGCACCACTTGCGCACGGTTTCGAGGCCTCAGAGCTCAGCAGTTGATGGGGCAACTTCCCTCGCCACGAGTCACACCTTCACGTGCCTTCCTTCATTCGGGCTTGGATTATGCTGGACCCTTCACGGTTAAGACTTGGCGAGGAAGAGCAGCAAAAACATACAAGGGTTATCTCGCAGTTTTTGTCTGTTTCTCTACTTCAGCGGTGCACCTCTAATTGGTAACGGACTGCACTTCAGAAGCCTTCATCGCAGCATTTCGGCGGTTCTCTGGTCGACAAGGCATTTGTCACACGCTGTATAGTGACTGTGGAACGAACTTCAGCGGTGAAGATGCCACTCTTCAGGTTCTCTTCAAGGCTGGCTCAATGGAAATGAATCACACCATCTCCGCATTAACCAGCTTTGGTACAAAGTGGTCCTTCAATCCCCCGGCAGCCCCTCACATGGGTGGAAAATGGGAGGCTGCCGTGAAATCAGCAAAGTATCATCTTCGGCGGGTCATCGGTGAGACTGCACTTACGTATGAAGAATTTACGACTCTTCTTACGCAAGTCGAGACAGTGCTCAATTCAAGGCCGCTTTGTGCTCTCTCGGACGACCCGGAGGACTTTTCATCCCTAACTCCGGGTCACTTCATCGTCGGTGAAGCACTTACTACAGTGCCTGAGCCATCTCTGACCTCAACCGCGCTCATCTCGGTTGTCTCGGTGGCAACTTCTTCGAGCACGGCTTCAGCACTTCTGGCAGAGATGGTCACGAGAGTACCTTCATCAAAGTCTCTCTACCTCAAAATGGCATCATCCTTCGAATGCGATACGAGTGGGGTCACTCGTTCTCATAACAGACGAAAGACTTCCTCCGACGCGGTGGCCACTCACGCGGATCCTCGAACTTCACCCTGGCGAAGACGGCCTCACTCGAGTCGTCACACTCCGAACGGCAACTTCCACCTTCAAGCGGCCGGTCGCAAAATTATGCGTTCTGCCGACGGACTCTTCGTCAACGGAGTTTGCCGAATGCGGGGAGTGTGTTCAGAAAAGCGTGTAGTTGCCAGAGCTCCCGCGAGAGACCCTCAGTAACGGTCAAGCTCTCGCTGGACTCTGCATTACCCGTGGCTCTCGCGACTCTATCCCCTCCAAACGGCGGCTCTCTCGCGGCGATCGATCATCGCCTCGTCACTTCGTTTTGGCGAGCCCTTCGATCATCATCGATTATCGGCCATTTTTCGACACGGTTCTTTTTCTTTCTATTCACGAGCTCTCGGACGATTTACGACCGGCCAAGAGCGATAACGGTTCGGTTTCCTTCGATTACCTCACGGAAAGCAATTTCTTCGATCCGGTGCGGTCAACTTCGAAAATTCGCGAGGAAAACTTCCCACGCGATTATTATTCACGCGACACGTGGCGTCGTTCGCGACGTCCGCCATTTTTTGGCGTCTCTTCGATCGCGCATAGTCATCGCCGAGGCGAGACTCTCGAACATTTTTGAAACATTGATTATACCCCTTTTGAATCTAAGAATTATTTTCGCCCAATTTCCCAACCAGGTCAATTCTGGCACTTTTCCGAACACATAGGAAAGAAAGAGAGCCAGCCATAGTCAAAAATCAAACTAATCGGAAGTACTGTAGAGCGAGAAAGTATCAGAGAGCATGCAAGAGCGAAAGAGAACGAGAGGGATGGTCGAAGCCTCCGTGGTGGGGCCTGAGCGCAGCGAGAGCCCGAGCGAGGGCGGGAGTAAGAGAGAAGGAAGATGATAGAAAGAGACCCCTCGACTCCTCTCTGCACATAAAAAATTTGCCTAAAACTGCAAGATCTCAATCGTGAATTGTTTCAAAAGATACAGATTGTAAGAGTATGCAAGTATGAGTGAAATTTAAGATAAATTTAAGTTTAATTATCGATTAATTATTAGAAAATTAGAATGACCAGCGAGGTGGAGGGGAGCTCTAAGGCATGCATCGTCTCAGGAGTCAAGGGACAATTTACCCCTTCCCAAAACTAAGCCGGTGCAGAGTGTAAAAGCGCAAGGCGCAATGCCTAATTAGTTCATTGATTTCGAAGTTTTTCGCGACTTAACATCGTCGACGACACTCGTCGTCAAAGTTCATTCATTATCAAAAAGTTCACTGCGTAACATCGTCCACGACACTCTTCTTCAAAATTTATTGAATTCAACCTTTGATAAATTTTGATCATCACTTAACAGTGCGAATTATTCCGAAAATTATAATTTAACTTTTACGCGTATTTTTGATTCTTAAATTCTTTTAATATTATAGTTACTTCCTTTTAATCATTAATTGCTTCAAATAGACATTGTGCTCGATTTATCAACATCATTGATACTATTATTCCGTCTACGTTATTCTACATATTCCTTATTAGCGATAAAACGATTTTTGTGAATCGTGTGTAATTCTTGGTGATAACAAAGCAAAACTGTGCAACGAAATACATACACACGTGCATTTAAATCCACTTGGAAAATTTTATTGTGCTGTGTCTTGACATTTTCACTACCGTCTACATCCTGCGTTTCACCGATTTCGCCTATTTATCCGTCGTCTGGTTGATTCTGGTCACCCTGGTCATCTGTACCTATCGTTCGTGGTCATTTTTCCCGCAATCGCTTATTTTCACCATCATCTCCGATTCAATTTTATTCAAATACTCATCAAAAAGGTAAGTAAGCAAAAATGTATTTGAGAACACAAAATTCGAATTGTGAGAAAACATTTTCTTGACATTCCACGAGAAGGAATCTACAATTGACTTTACATTCATCTTATTAATTTGCGAGATAACGTCAAAAATAAATTCCATTCGTTTCAACTTGTTTAAATTTTGTGGTGCGCGATTTAAAGTGGTCGTTTGTATTCTTCTCGACACCCGTTACGTTCCATTCACGCTACACCCTTCGCGTCGTATACAGGGTGTTCTTTATTTAAGTGTAATGTCGTGTTAAAGTAAAATTTAGAATTTCAAATGTACGAATCTTGATTAAAAATCATTTTTCACAATTAAATGCTTACATTCACAAACTCTAGGCCCCCGGCGAATCAGTTGTTGGTACAGGCTCCCATACCGGCCAATAATTATTATCAAAAGGCCCCTAGAGTTACACAAAATACGTTCACAAACAAATCTGAAAGGTTCGGGCGGGTTAGATCAACTGACCCAGGGTACCGTCCCGGTCAGTGATTAACATCAAAGGTTCCCTAAGATTACACACAAGCCTCGAGACCCGGAACACACAGTCATCGGTGCAGGCTGCCATACCGGCCGGTGACTGCTGATGCGAAACCTCTCAGAGCAACATTTATACTTCTCAGAGCGACCTTTACGTTTCTGCCATCAGCTGTGTTCGCTAATAATTTATCATAAATCTGATATAACTCTCAAAATTTTCTAATTTATTTCTGCTTTTATTTCTCATCATAATTTAAGTCGCGAAATGTTTTGCCAACATTTATGAATCAGTCATGCGCGAAATCATTCATGATCGAGGTAATAACTTTCAACTGGTAAATTTCAAAATATTAAAATATCATGTGGCTTCTCCCAGAAATCGTTCTACTTTTCAACCTTCATTAGGAATTCTATCACCTCACCAAACCGATAATTTAAAATACACTCTCACGGCCGTCCTGAGCAAATTTCCGCGAGGTTAGGCTCGAAAAGGCCACCTGTCCAATATAACGCAGTTCTTCCGAAAAACGTGTAAAGGAAGGGTTTGCCCCTTCTTGACCGAGATGGAAAACTCGCCGGTTGGGAGGTAACAATATATTGCAGATATGTTGTGGCAACATTACTATGCAACATTGCACTTAAACTTCTCAGCAATGTTTCGGGAATGTTCCTAACATACCTGCAATATTTTGTTGAAACGTTGCGAGTAAATTGCAGCAATAATGGTGAGATGGAACTTCAAATTTTACAACTACACGAGAGTAATAAATATGAAAAAGATCAATTGAAAAAGATTTATTCCTCCTAATATAACAATAACGATTGATTTCGAGTCATTTTCTTTTTCTTTTTTTATATTTATTTTCAAAATTTTGTTGTGCTATATATTGCACATATGTTGTGGCAACATTGCTACGCAACATTGCACTAAAACGTCTCAGCAATGTTTCGGGAATGTTCCTAAGCAACATACCTGCAATATTTTGTTGAAACGTTGCGAGTAAATTGCAGCAATATTGGTGAGATCGAATTTACAAATTTTACAACTACACGAGCGTAATAAATATGAAAAAGATCAATTGAAAAAGATCTATTCATTTATTCCTCATAAAATATCAATAACGATTGATTTCGAGTCATTTTCTTTATCTTTTTCTTTTTTCATATTTATTTTCAACATTTCGTTATGCTTTTGACATCAATAAGACATGTGATATTAATAATATTAAGACATTGTGATATTCGTATTGAAAAAATGTTTGATATCAAAAAAGCTATAAAACCAAAATATATTTTGTTTCTGATTGATTCTTATTCGTAAAATTTGACTATATACTGTAACGGGACAACCTGGGGCCTGCCGCGATCTCGGCACGTCGCCTGAGATCCATTAGGTGGCGGCGGTCGGTGGGCGCTGTCCCGCTGGCGAGAGAGCCACCGAGCATCGATAAAGATCCGGTGTATTACCAGCATCGAGGTCCTCAATTAACATTCAATTGTTGGAATATTTACCCGCGCTCTGTGGTCGCGCAGTCTTATGGACTTAAAACTACATATTTTTATTTTATGCAATAATTCAAATGATAAAGTTTCCATTGCAGGTAATATTCCTGAAATATTAAATATGCTATACGAGTTATATTGCTGGAATATTGCGGAAATATTGCATATTGATTGGATGCAATATTTCTGAAATATTGCGGAGCATTGCAGCAATATTTCAATCGTCGGACATAGCATCGTTGCAGCAAGAATACAGCAATGTTTTTTGCAATATTACAATGTTGTCGTGCAACATTTCAGCAACATTGCAGAAATATTGTGTGCTGTAGGGTTAATAGGACATGTGATATTAATAAGATTGAGACACTGTGATATTCGTATTGAAAAAATGTTTGATATCAAAAAAGCTATAAAACCAAAATATATTTTGTTTCTGAATGATTATTATTCGTAAAATATGACTATATAATGTAACGGGACGACCTAGCGCCTGCCACGATCTCGGCACTTCGCCTGAGGTCCGTTAGGTGGCGGCGGTCGGTGGGCGCTCTCGCGTCGGCCAGAGAGCCTCCGAGCACTGATAAAGGTCCGATGTATTACCAGCACCGTGGTCCTCAATTAACAATCAATTGTTGGAATATTTACCCGTGCTCTGTGGTCGCGCAGCCTATGGACTTCAAACTACATATTTTTATTTTATGCAATAATTCAAATGATAAAGTTTCCCTTGCAGGCAATATGCCTGAAATATTGAATATGTAATACGAGTTATATTGCTGGAATATTGTATATTGATTGGATGCAATATTTTTGGAATATTGCGGAACATTGCAGCAATATTTCAATCGTCGGACATAGCAACATTGCAGCCAGAATGCAGCAATATTTTTTGGAATATTATAATGTTGTCGTGCAAGATTTCAGCGACATTGCGAAAATTCTGTGTGCTGTAGGGGTTAAGATAGAGAGAGCTCACAATGTACATGGATACTCCTTTTTGCATGTGTAATAACGAATTGAATAATAATCTTAGAATATGAAAAAAATGAATTCATCTCCCTTGAAAAAATTAAATATGTGTGACAGATATGTAAATAGACGATGTTGATTAAATATGTATGTGCGTGTGAGCGAACAAATTAGGAGTTGCGCGTTGCCTCAGATATTTTTTTTTCGAGTTTTGCAAATTTTTGTGTTCCCTGCCGGAACCACTCTATGCCTTCCTCTTCGAAAAACTTTTTAGTGCAGGCGTAAGACCGTTTCCCAGCTTCTAAAAAAGATTGCAACCGTATTTTTATCACACATTTAAATATATTATATAGGTTCGTATAGCGTTTCATATACATAGGAGCGGGCATGTACCCTTGATAGCGCACATGACACGCCATACACAAAATTTGTATTATGTTTCATCTAATAGTTATATAATATAAGTTACGCTATTGACATAATTTCCACAAAAATAGGATGAAAGATAATTATTTCATAAGAGTTACGATTTGACTAAGGTGGTCGAGTCAGCGTCAAAACGGCGATTTTTAATTATAATTTATAATTTTTGTAGAATACTCACCAATATGATGTATCGTCCACCATTTGAGCTACCAAATGAACAATTTTTTGGGACTAGTTAAAACCCTTAAGGTGCACCGGTGTCCTGAAAACCCTAGTATTGAGTTTTTACACTCTACGCTAATAAACCACTGGCGACGTTTCATTTCCTTTGTAAACTTTTTCCCACGGGCTGAGCGTGGCCCATTTTGATTGAAGTCAAAATTGTGACCAGGACAATGCCTGAAAAGTTCAAAATAGGCTAACGATTTCAAAGCACGCCTGCAACTCTGAAATAAAGGGCAAAAAAATGTGCCGTGCTCATCCCGTGGGAAAATGAATTACGAAGGAAATGAGACGTCGTAGAACAAAATCTGTCTATCAATTCTTTCTGAACCATGCGCAGAGTGTAAAAACTCAAAGCTAGGTTTTTACACAGAGTGTGAAAACTTAAAACTGGGTTCTTACACTCTGCGCATGATTCAGAAATAATTGCTAGATAGATTTTGTTCTACGACGTCTCATTTCCTTCGTAACACTTTTTCCTATGGGATGAGCACGGCAAATTTTTAATAGAGTCAAAATTGTGACCAGGACAATGCCAGGAAAGTTGAAAATAGGCTATATATTTCAAAACAGGCCTGCAACTCTGAAAAAGGGCAAAAAAATGAGCCGTGCTCATCCCGCGGGAAAAAGCGATATAAAGGAAATCAGACGTCGTAGAACAAACTCTGTCCAGTGGTTTATGCTGAATCATGCGCAGAGTGTAAAAACTCAAAACTAGGCTTTTCAGGACAATTTTTTGGGACTAGCCCCAAAAAATTGTTCATTTGGAACCTCAAATGGACGATACATCAGATTTGTAGGCATTCTTCAAAAATTACAAATTATAATTAAGAATCGCCGTTTTGACGCTGACTCGAACCCTTTAGGACGTATTTTTCTTGAAGCATAATTGTTCTAAGGGCCTAAGAATTTACAGATTAATTACTTGTATTGGAAAAGAAATTAAGCGAACGTGCAACGCGAATAAGGTTATAAACCGAGTAAGGGAAATTCCTGGGTGGTTTCCCATCACGGCAAATACTCATCTCATTTTTTTTTCTTTTAAATAAAGGGATCACATCAAACTTACCTCTCGCAATGTACGCTATATTATTCGACCTTATTCTGTATTACGCTGGATTATTCGATATCACCTCCTTGAACTTTACACTCACATATTGTTTACGTTCCTTACTCGACATAACTTTAAAATGATCGAAGACATTTCTCGTAATATATGATACGTATATATTGCGGATGTGTAACAAGAAATGACTTGTACCATTTATGTCACACATTATACATATTTGCTGCGTAGCCTATACTACGAGATTATAATATCACCAATATTCTATAATTGTTACAGCAACGACTCGTAACAATTTGACAGGTTTTCAGAACATGTAAATATCTCGTATAAGAGTGACGAGATCTTGACGTATCAATGTTACGTATTTGTGATGTCTATAGTTTTTCGTAATTCCTACATCTTTCATTGACATCCTTACTACATATCGTCAGGACGTATTTTACGTGCGTTATGAGGAAGTTACGAATTTGTGATGAACATTATATGACGTAGTTATAACATTTCAATTATACGTAAATGTTTCGGAAATCATCCAAGTGTGGTTGCTGGGTGCATGTACATGTATAATGTATACATACGAATGTTCTACCAGAAAAAGAAATTTTTTTCTTTCTGGAAAATAAAAATTCCCGTTTCTTCAAGAAAACGACTAATAGTAACACTTAATTGTCGTACGTAATGGACAAACAAAATTTGACAGTTGAGGTTATGTTGCCCTGTGTAAGTTTGCAGTGGGGAGAAAGCGTGATCGGGGTCGTCATGTTATGGCAGCGTGTTGCTAAGTTATGAGCGCGGTCGAATCATGGGAGATTCAGTTGTGGAAGCGTACACTAGACTTTTGTATCGAATAATATTTTGATTATATATTCAAATCTGTCATCAATAACGATTGATACAATTTATCAGAATAATTAATCGATGCTCACAATGAATCGAAGAGTTTGAATTTACGGTGTGAGTGCCTATTAAAACATCCCCAAGGGACCTGTTAACCAATATTCAAAATATATTCGATCACAACGGAATAAATCAAGACAATGATCAAGTATACGGAGCGCGAAGCGCGGGGGGGTTTGGGGAGCGAAGCCCCCCCCCCCCCCAACGAGTACGCGAAGCGTACTTTTTATACTTTGGACCACCTTAGCTTCGAGGAGAGGGGAAATTTTATCGCTCGTCCTCTACGACGCTATACACCTTAGAATTCACTTACATCGCACCTGTCATATTTGTGTTTATTTGGGTTTATTTGCTATTCGGTTCATGTAATAGTTTAGCTGGAAATATTTTTTTCGAAGTAACTGCACCAAAAAAAAAGATTGGTTTGTCCTACTATTTCTTAGGATTGCGTAAAACCTATAGCTTCGAAATTGTTTTGGCTGAAAGATCTTAAAACTAGAAACTCGAAGCTTCAAAATACTTTTTCAAGACCTCGATTGGAAAATTTTCCACTGAGATACAGCATTGTTAAAAACCACTAAAAATTTGGAATTTTTTTGATCCCTTAATTTTTTTGAGTTATGTATATATAAATACACACACACACATATATATATATATATATATATATTTATATATATATGTACGCCCGTTCATTCCTGTGCGCTCCGTGTTCGTCTATATAGGTATATGTATAGTAGCGATGACCGTGCGGAGAGCCAAACTCAGGTAAAGATCGAAACCCTTTCGCTTGGCGGGCGGTTTTGCTCCTCGAGGAGTTATACTCCGTCGAGATCGTGGGGATCCGATCCTCGAAGAGTTTTTACCTTTTCGAGAGCTCCGGGATTCAATCGTTGAACGATTCAAACTGCCCGATCCTTTCGACTCGGCGCTCGTTTGAAGAGGGGATCGTCTCCCGAGTTTCATTTGCCGTTTTTTCGAAGAGTAATATTGTGGGGGTATTAACTCGCCAACGAGTTATATAGCTACCTGCTCGGTACGAGCATGCTCACTGAACGAGTAAAACTCGCAAGGATCGGGGATTTTACCTGTTCTTCGGCTCGCTCGCGATTCACTCGCAATCCCTGCATATTTCACCATACTAATTACTATAATTATTGTCACTATTTGATTGTCACTCTGGTGACAACGATCTCTAGATACTTTCGTGGAGTTCATGGCTCAAGATTGGAGCCGTAGAAAAAATATGGTAAAAATATAGCGACTCCAAAAGAATAGACCCTCTCTCGACGGTGTTCCTTTTTCCATACGTATTTTTCTCAAAAATCACTCGATATTGGGATCTGACATTTTCGCTACGGCACCTGGTGGCATTTTTCATAAGTAGTCCACCGATGTAAACTTTCCTCGGGTATGCTTGAAATATACACAAGACTCGTGAGTGAGCATGAATATTTATTTATTACAAGTGAATAAAAACATTATGGCGGGTGCAGGGTTCTCCCCACGAAAGAAAACAAGTACCGGGAGATATTGTTGTGAATGGTTGCCATAGTCAAAGTCAAAAAACTTAAATCTTCATTTTCACTCTGTCCCGAGGACTGGTGAAAGGTGAGTTTACAGCAAAGACATTTTTGGAAATGTAACAAGCTGCGATAAGGCAAATGCATGGAGAAATGCCTTAAAAATGAAAGGCACTGATAAGAACGTTCAAGTGTGCTCTTTGCATTTCAGGAGAACCGATTATATACTCCCAGGTATGTTAATATATATTTTTTTAACGAATAATCTGAAAACCCCATGCATAACCTCGAAAAACTTATTTTTTCTATTTTATAACAAATGATTTACTTTATATTTTATTGATATTTGTTCTCAGATTATGCATCGCAGAAGCGATATTTGAAAGCCTGCGCAGTCCATTCGTGTAATTTGCCAGGAGTTTCACAAAGCCGTGGAACATGCGGTCCTTTACAAGGTGATCGACTGCAAAGGCGTTTGAAGAGAAATGAGATGAATGATGATCCAGCCATTATGATCGATGCAGATGAAAAAGAAGACAGAAAAGGGAATGAAGACTCCGTAGGATCACAAGACGAAATGCCAGCTACGTCCAGCCTCGTTGCACTCTCTACGGGCAATGCGAGTGAATCTGTTTTAAGAACTCCCAAAGTTTCTCCGGCATTCATTCAGACTGGTGATATAGAGCAAACTGGAAATCTGTTACTGAATAATCAATGTCCACATTACGCGGAACTGCCTACAAGTGTGGAAGATTTTGGGGTTCAAGTAAACAGTGGTGAATTCTTGCCAAAGTTTGTGGATTACTTGCAAACTGATAGTAGTTTGAGTATACAATGACAGGCATCGAATCATTCGAAGTTTTAGACCAAATCATCGACCTTGCGGAGTGGGCCCTCAGCACTGTCCCTGCACTGAATCTTGTGACAATGACATTGCGCGAAAAAATCGTTATGACGAACGTAAAATTAAAGCAGAATTGGAGCTACAGTAGCTTAGCTATTCTTTTTCATATTTCACCGAAACATTGTCAACGTATTTTTTATTCAATCGTACTTTTATTGGGGCAGTGTTTAAAATCCGCCATCCCGTGGCCTTCCAAAATGTTTTGAGGATTTTGAAGACGTCAGAGCAGTAATTGATTGCACAGAAATATTTCTTCAGCAGCCAAAAAATCTTTGCTGCCAGTTGATTACTTACTCGCAGTATAAAGGCAATGGCACTGTGAAATTCATGACCACCGTCACGCCGGGGGGGAATATTTCTTTTTTTAGTAAGCCTTATGGCGGCAGAGCATCTGATTCAGAAATATTCAAGCAGTGTGCGATAACAAATTTACTAGAGCCAGGAGATGCAGTGATGGTTGACAAAGGCTTTTTTATTGATGAAATTTGCGAAAAAAATCGTTGGAAATGTATCAAACCGCCATTTTTGAGGACCAAAAAACAATTTACGAAAGCAGAAGCGATTATGACTTCAAGAATTGCGAAAGCACGGGTACACGTGGAACGATTGAATCAAAGGATCAAAACATTTAATATATTCGGTGATACATTGCCTGTAAATTTAGTACACATTGTGGAAGATATTTTTACGGTTATCTGCGGCACAATTAATTTAAGCGCACCCATTTTAGCCGACGATAAATTTATAGATGCATAAGAAATGCAGAAGGACGTAAGAAGGAAGGTCTGGATAGAATAAGTCACATTGAAAACATAATTGTGATGCTTCGATGATTATGTATTTATTCACTTTTCTATGTCAATTTAAAATGTAAATAAAATGCAACGATACATAAATAATATTGTTCATTTTTATTGAACCTCTTTGAGCAATGTTCTACTTGCTTTTTTGTATATATCTAAATCTTTTTTGTATATATCTAAATCACAAGTACAATATTTTTTTTGGTATTAATCACAGTACATTATTGATCAGAGAACATTCATAGTGTTGCGATTTTCATTAACACTATGATCTACCTTGTTTTTCCTTAAACATACTTGGGGCAACATTACATTGCAGTATATTTGCTTCAACTGAAGCAACATTTCCGTCGCAAAATTTTCGTCGAAAATTACTTTAGTATTGATCAAAGTCTTATCGTGAACAGTGTAAATAACGAACGACGTTTCTTTAACATTTAAGATAGCCATTGCTAGCTGGACTTGCCCATAATACTTATGTTTCTTCTTTAGGTTGATTGGCTCATTTTCCATATTTAAACACTTTCCGAAACTGTCTTCGATGGCGTCTCTCACAGTCATTGTTTTTCCTTTGAAAGGACATTTTATTTCCAACACTTCAAATGATCCATCTTCGTTGATAATAATACCATCGGGGGACACAGCCAGCCATGGATTTCGTTGTGAAACAACCAATCCTACCTCGATCACAGTCTTTTTTGTACTTTGGAGGTACGTATCACGTGCCTGTTTCTGTCTTTTTTCCATACTCTGTATATTCCGTGCGAGAATCTTTGGGAGTGAAGTAAGCCTCACATTTGGTGTGCCAATTTGGTTTTTTATTGCGAGCGTAAGTAAAAAGTCCATAGCAAGTGGTGCCTGTGATACGGTACTTTCTTTCATCAGACCGTGCAGCATAACAGAGCTTTGTTTCCTTACATAGGACTCCGAAATCCGTTTCAAATTCGCTGAGTGTTTTCCGACAACAATCTTGTATTGGCTTTACTTGAAATTGCTCAATTTTCTGCATCAGCGGACTGCACTCTTGTCTCGCAAAAATTGCATCGATGGTTTTGCCCTCTATCTCCGTGAGCATAGGTGCTTGACTCAGTGCAAACGTTTTTGGATCGTGCCTGCCTTGGCTGCAATTCATAAATAACAATATAAAATTATAGTAACAGTGAAAAATTAATATTATTCAACAAAAATGAATGTAATTAGACTTACGCATGTTTTCCCAGAGCCTCTTCATTTCTTCCTTTCAGCCACTCAGTCATGCTTTCTAAAATGTCACCGTTAAGCTTTATTTTTTTCTCTGGTGGCCGAAAGCACGAATGATTTTCTAGCGGAGCTGCAGCATATTGCTCGAGAGCTCTTTCTTGCAGTTTTTTTCCATCCGCATTTCCGATCTGTACTTGTCACGATTGGCAAGCCTTGCTCTTTAACCCTAAAATACATTTAGATATCAATGTGTAATAAAAACTAAATTTCATAAATTGTTTACATTAGAATAATGAGGTTAGAAACTTACCGCTCCAAGTGCAAAAGCGTTGCTAATACGTGTTTGCGCTGCTGAACCAAACCAGACTTGCACGAGCATTTGACATATGTTATTGACCCATTTTTTATTTGGCCTTCGATTTCATGCATACTGCCTCTGACTTGCGATGTTTGCAAACACAATGCCAAGAAGTTTAACGTATTGGGCTCGCGTCCGATTTGGTAATTTATTCCACACTTCACGATATGTCCCGCGTGCAAAACTCGTTCACCCTCAATAAAATTTCTTTGCGCAACATTTTCACCAGCCCAAAGACAAATACTTTCGCGATTTAAAGACATAATACTGATAATAACGTAAAAAATACACCATATCACATGTATTCCGGTTGAATTTGCATCGGTGTCTGCGCCATATTGGATTTTTCGAATTAGGCCCCGCCCCGAGGTCAGATCCCAATAGGCAAACTAGAGAACGAAGAGAAATCTCGAAAGTCGCAGGACGTAACATTATTATGAAAAAATACTTTATTCCCCCAGTTGATTCGTTCGTTTGTGTTTGTCTCGCTATTATAGCATAGAAATTAGCAACGCGACAGCAATGAAGTTGCTACCGCTCTACGTTTTCATGAACCGATTGCTTTACTGGCTAATAAAAAATATCGTTACGTCGCTTTATGAACTACCAAAGATTCTTCACCTACAGAATGAGAGTGAAAATTCCAGAATCTTCTTTCATAACAAAGAACACGGCAAAATCTCATTTCAACGAGCCGAGATCAAATGAAGGGCTTACAGAAATTAATTTCTTGATATAACACGTTTTCGGTCATAAGCAAATTCTCGCACATCGGGAATGATCAAAATAATTCCATAACCGTCGCTCGTTTTAAACGGACTTGAAAAAAAAGCTCAACCAGGTCTTTTGTAGCCAGAAATTGTTCATTGTCAGCTTATTATAAAAAGGCAATCAGTTTGAAAAACTGTGACCGTTGTCAATGATTGTTGGTGTAATGTGGCTAACTTCCATGTAATTAACTAATGTTCTTTTCATATTTTTATTACCATTTACTTTCTTGTTCACTCGCTCCAATATATGTACGCCAAGTTTTTGTACTCTTTAAATCTGCTATGGTCAATTATAAATATTACTCAGCTTTTAAATCTAATGAATTCAATTTTTTTCAATATTCAAATATGTATATTTTTGTATTTTTTAAATACATATACTGTATTTCCATAGATGTCGAACTAATTTCTTGATCAAAATATAGATAAACAATCTTTGAAATCTTACACTTCACTAAATGTAATGCGAGGAATAGGTCAATTCATAAAGAGCATGGCTCAGTGCCGAGTGATATGTATGTATTTCTTCGGTTTTGTGACGGTCAAATTGATTTTCTTCTAATTACTATCAGCCTACAATTACTCTGCACCTTAAGATGAATGGAAATGTATTAAATGGAAGAAAAGAACACAGCAAAAGCATTATAGTTTCACTTACATCGATAAAACTTTGATTTGTACGATTAACAACGTTTCCGTCATACTGTCTATATGTGAAAGCCGAAATTTAATACCACAAATACATTTTAAATATCTAAAATCTATGAATAAGAATACTATATAGTTAGTTCGAAGTACCACTTGCTTCCAAGTCCAAACTTCATTGTGTTTGTATGGTTCAAATAGATTTTTCCTCCAGATAATCATTACCCGGTGCAGTGAAATATTTCTCTTGAAATATACACGAAATTAATAGTGTTTTTAACAAAATTTTCATTCAACCTTGTCTTTGACTCTTTACGTTTCTCATGTTATCGTGAGTTTTATCCAATTGCCACTTACTCGTACTTTTCACGCCATTCTCTCGTTAATTACTTTAGTCACGCGAAGATTTCTGTACGAGTAATTCGGTTCTATTGAAGAGGCACCCAACCAACGTTTAACAAGTTTACGAGATCCATTCACCATTTCCATGCATTTTCCGTTTAAACTGGTGTATATCATGTAACCAATTTCTCATACATCACGCGAACGGAAGTGAAATAATTTCAAATGTTTAGTGCATAAGAGTTACGAATAAACTTCTAAGAATTCGCACACAATATTTTTGTCGTACATCTGAAAATTTTTAGCAGTCGTCGAATTTGGTCCCGGACTAAATTCTTTCGGAAATATGTTGTCAAAGCGTGACTTGGAGAACGCAGACGATACACGGTGAAGAACGACTCCAAGCGGTTCAATACACGATAACAGGGCACAAGGATCAATGACAACGCACACAAATTCACATATGGACCTGGTCATTACTGTGCTTTCCGGTGCCAGAGGACGTTTTTATTTAATAAATGTAAAACTTTACATGAGCTAATCCTGACGGATAAGTTAATATTCCTTCAATAAAAAATTCCAAATCCTTCTCTGCTATCCCAGATTTGTGCCCCAATTTTGAAATCTGAAATAAATTTATAAGGCAGATTATCAGATAATAAAATGATTGTTTTAAAGAAGTGCTGCAATTTTGTTTTTTTTTTTATTATCTGAGGGTTCAAACATGTTTAAATACTTTAGTCTGAAGAAACTGCAAGTGATCAAGGAAAGATATTCCATATGAACAAAGTAACGTTACAGAAAGTTGTTTAATACGCAGTACACGGTTTAACAGAAGTGAATGTGTCATGTTCAATAACGCTTCATTTCATTTTTTTCAGTTGAAGAATGAAAATTATAAGCAAGTAAACTTTTTTTCTGTTATATAGAATAAGAGTGATATTTTATTTTTTCATAAAAAAAATAATGAATTATCCATCTTGTTGAAATAAATCTAAATTATTAATGTATAGATGCTGAATAGACTTTTCGGAACTAAGTTTGAGCACATCGAATATTTTGTTTAGCAAATACAAATTTTCAAGAGTTTTTAAAACGAAATTGGTTGATAATTTATTATCGGAGAAAACAAAATATACGCAACGTATTTTATATCAGAAATTAGTTAACTTGCATGTTATTTGTAACCTCTAACTGAAGGAAAAAAGAAGTAAAGATATTTCGCGTTTGACTTCTGTACGGAATAGGTTGCTAATCTGTTACATCCCATTTTATGTACTAAGCAGGCTTATCTAACGTGACTTCATTTCTAAAGAAAGTTTCCAATGCATTAGTCAATAGTTTCTCTTGTTAGAGCATGTATAGATTTTTTTATAAAATGTTGAACCTGCAAAATATGGAAAATATAATCTGAAGCCACTTCTTAAATATTCACGGGTATCTTATCATTTAACACTTCAACTGTGGAATTGCCTTAACTTTCAAAATTAAGGCAAGAGTTTTTATTGAAAACAACAAATTTACAAATTTGGACATAGCAAAGAATTTGAAAAAGTTTAAATTGCTGCTTTGAATGAATGTCTAAATGTACGAATAATCAATGGTAAAATTGAAACGAGCCAGAATTGAAGGTTGACCAGCTTTCCCAGAAGTGCCTCATACAAGATGTGTATGACTATACGTGCATGTATTTGGTAACTGGCTCGATATCGATAAGAAAAAGTATCAAACTTCGAATGGGACCAAAGTTGTTTGGTTATAAGGTAAGTACGATATTTCGACTTTTATTAAGTAAAAAAAGCATAATTTGTATCCCTTCAACCTTTATACCACATGAATTACAATTAACTTTCGTCGTCCCTTTCCTGTAGATCACGGAGGTAGTAGCGCTTGCTGCTCGATTTTGTCACAGAACTTCAAAGGTCGGAAGGCAACAACATGTCTCTGTAACATGGTCATGACGATCCTTCCAAATGTTCATTGTGTTTTTCTGCACTGAGAAAAATGTATGGCGACGTCAACCATATTTCAATTATAAAATATGTTTCCCTGACGCAACGTCTATAATTTATGGTCAACCTAATGTGAAAAAACATTGTAAAATGAACCATATTTTCGTAATCACACCGATCATCTCTATATGGCAATTGCAACAATTTGTCTCCTTACCATGCATGAAGTGCTAGAAACTATTAAAAGCATTGCATTCTCATTACTTGCATGGTTATACTTTCTATTATGCATCAAATTCTGAAACGTTTTGCATATTAGCGACAGAAAGCAATGTTTCTCATTTAATTGAAAGCATATAGTTTTACTCAGCAATAGTGTATAAGATAATTATTACTGTTGTATAGTTGACCGTAATATATGAAATATAAATTAGCGGTTAGTTAATAGTCGACGTTGAGCACTGATATCCCAAACTCGTTTCACTGGCGTGTAGTTGAAAAGAATCATATTGTTGAAATTCATACAGACACGCGTCAACGCCAGTTTCTATGCTGCACAGAAAAAACTAGTCGGTTGTGGCAACCATACGGTTTGTAACATATGCTTCAAGCAACTAGTTGGTTGGGGCAACCATTCTCGTGGTTCCCACAACCAACTTTTTATTAGTTGGGTATTTGTCAACCAATAATATAGTTACGGTAACCACAAAAATGGTTGCCTCAACCAACTAGTTGCTTAAAGTATATCTTACAAACTAGTTGGTTGCTACTGGCCATACCAACTCTTTTTTCGGTGCAAGTCGTTTTTTCCGTGTAAAAGAAAGAAGACTCTTCTGATGGGGATCCTTTTTGGATTCGACCATCTTGCGTTTTGCCGCAAAGTATTAAATATCCATACATAAGTAAGGATATCAAACATAGACGAACTTGGAGATCTTATAGACGTCGAGGGAAAAGTTCGTTTGTGCGAAAAGAAGCCACCTACGGGACTTTTGGCGAATTGACAAATCTACAGATAAGATCATATGAGATTACGGGTGAATAGGTATTTCAGCAACCTGAGTGCAGAATGTAGCCACTATTATAGTGTACCGATAACCTTTCACTGATTTTGTCACATACATCTCCTATGATCATTCTAATTTACCATAGCAATATGTTGTTTAGTTCGTATAAACATGTAACATGTTTCTGTAACGCGACGTCTATATTTTATAGTGGAATGCATTCAAAAATAACAGTAGACAAAGAACTATAATTGTCCCTGCCAATTCAGGCCATGCCTGCATTTAACATACATTTTGGCGGCTAAAATTGTTGAACTCAACCTTACCGCTGTGGTAAAGTTGAATAAGCAAGAATTAGAAGTGACTATAAGAATAGTATAGCGTCACGAAACAAGATTAAGAAGGTTTGCACGAAACAAATAATAATAAACGCGACGATTGTTATATATTATTGACAATTAAATGAATGTGTTCAATGAATTATATACTTATCTTTGCGGGTTTAACAATAATAATTGTAGCCTCACGCATATTAGATACTTATAGACAACTTCAAAATTGCATGTTTGATGTTATTTCGCGCTTATAGTAAACTCAACCATATTATGGCGAATCTAACCATGAAATATGTTCTCTGTTATTATGATCGGTTTTACCACAGTCGTTTGTAGTAATTACCACGGGTTTTTCTCTCAGTGTGTGCGGTTAATGGCACGCGCTCAAATTAATTTCAATGTTTGAATGTCAAGTAAGTGATGACTTCCATATTTCATGACCTCGTCATAACGAACGTCATCGTGAGCGATACAGTACTAACAGATATCAGAGAAAAACTCAAAGATATACAAAAATTATCGCGAAAGGCTCTCGAAAAATGTTTCTAGAACGTTCGAGCAGTCATTCGAGATCATTGTTCGGCTTGCCTTAGACTGAATTATCGTGAATTCACTTATCGAAGCTTATCGCATCATGGTTTGAGCACTTTAATTACTAATTTAGAAACACTAATCAAAGCCCACGAGACTCGACCAGATTTTGTTCAAGAATAAAACCGAAAAGGACATAACAATAATCGATCTCCAATACGGTCAGTCGTTGATCCATTATCAACACCCACAATTAAGGGGACTGAGTCAGTTGAAATTACAAAAAAAAAACGATTCTTTTAAAATTCAATTATCATGTTCTTGAATCATTTTTGCATCTATTTCTGAAGCGATAACACAAAATTTTCAAAAATGGCTAAGTTACGAGCCAAAATGTAATAAAGTGAGTAAAAAATGAATACAAGGGAATATAATTTCGAAAAAATTCTGAAAAATCCGAATTATCATATGAAAATTTGTAAACTATCACTCGGAGTCGATCGATTTTTTTTCTACGCTTTTTTAAAGCTTTTGTAAAATCAGATGAAAAAATTGATTCCTAATACCCCTTACATGAGTAAAAAAATAAAATAAAAATAAAACATGTCCTGGAAAATTTTCATATTTTGCATATTTTTCAAAATAAATGAGAAAATTTTTTTTTAAATCAAATATTTTTCTCGTTTATTTTAGAAAATATGCAAACTATCAAAAATTTTCATGACATGTTTTACTTTATTTCATTTTTTTACTCATGTGAGGAGTATAAGGAATTAATTGTTTATTTTAAATTTAGAAACTGAAAAAAGGAAATTATTTTAAAAAAAATATGAGGGAGCCCATCCCACTTTCTAATCATGATAGATGTTACTTATTTATGACCCAGAATCTGTAGAAAAAATTGCAGAATTTGAAAAAAGGCGTTTTTTTCAGTTATCCCTTCTTACACAAAAATGATCGTCGCGCCACCTGAAGGAGTGATCAGAAAAATCTTTGAAAAAATAAGATTGTTTTTTAAGTGGAATCGATGCAAAAAAAAAGTTATGCAAGGATCTGATGACCCGAGGGAAATGAACCCACGATTTCACTTGGAATGCCCCATGTGTATAATAGCTCAGCAGGTTCAACTTCGTACAGCTCGTACAATCTTGAATTTTGTATGAGATAGTTTCATAAAATCTTCATTGATTCGTGGTTATGGGTAGCATTACATAGTCGAGAGCGCAGGGACGGAATACGGTAAGGTAGCGAGTCAGGTACTTGGACCGTTAGAGGCGGAGCAACCTTTCCTTCACAATATTTTCTCATTTACGTCCAGAGATAATTTGCTAGAAATTCGCTTGGGTGGCCATAGACAAAAGGCTAATGAAAGCTTTAACGCGACGATATACCGATTGGCTCCTAAACATTTACATTCTGTTCTGAAAATTGTCGAAATTTCGGCCAATATTGCTCCTGGGATATTCAATGATGGCTTTTTCTCCATCCCAAGAATTATGAATGCGTTGGAGATAATCTTTCGCACCCATTGCAAAGTTTTCGCCGAAACCTCCGATGAGGCGCGAATAGTAAGACAGAAGCGTGAGTCTGATAAATCTTTGGGACGTTGCTGTCTATAATATTATTAAAAAGATATACCTTAAGTTATAAGGGTAGCGTCGAAATGAATAATTTTTTTGCCTCCTTAATTTCCAATTTTATACTTTTCTATAATTTAATAGGTACATCCTGCCCCTTAACATAGCAGTAATCGAATAACATTTTTATTTTATTTTTGAGATCAACAAAAAAAAAAGCTACAGCTGCAGTAGTATTCGTTGTCACGCAAAAGAGGGGCCCGAAAAGTCTTTATAATGCCGTCATTTTGTTTTTCACCAGAAAACTTTTTTTTTTAACTTGGATGATTTAATAAATGAATGTCAAAATTTAAAAATAATTCGATTACTTCATCACCTTTAATTTTTTTTTGTTTAAGGCCAGGCTAAACACCCTCCCCCCAGCCTTTCCGCTCTTGCGAGTGCGAGAGAGAGCATCTATAGGGGTCTTGTGAGAGCGAGAGAGAGGGTCTTTAGCCTGCCCTTAAATACCTTTTTTCCAAATGTGCTTAATTTTGAGGTATTCTGGTGCCGATAATGACAGACTCTTAAGTGAGCACGTATCTGACTCTGCGATGAAAATGAACCTTGAAAAAGGTTCGACGCTCCTGTGTAGAAAACCACAAAAAAGTCTGATTTCAGGAGGTAAGATCTGCGTGTTAGGCTTCGTATACGTATTTCTTAAATTTAATTTATTTGTTAATTCTTCTAACGATGTTTTTTCATAATATCTTAAAAAAATATTGTTAATTTTACATTTCATTAACAAAACTTTCTTTTTTGAAAGTTATGTTTTATTTACATTTTTATCACTGCAGTAGCGAGCTATGAAAAAAATATGATTAAGTTAAATATATGACAGAAAAACATAACTTATTCATCAAAATCAATCAGTTTGAGAGCAAAAAATAATTATTCAAATTATTCGAATAATTCGAAGATTTCATTCGTATGCATTCGCACACCTGTAATTATTAACCTGATACAATTTTTGCACAATTATGAAACTCTTTTTTTTCCCTACCTTATATATTTCCCTATAACACTATAGGTTTAAAAACATTTTTTAAAAGGTACGTCATATTGAGATAAAATAACAACAACTTTTTGGCCCAAATAATGGATTCATTTATCTGATTTAAACTTTAATTTTTTATTTTTATGCATATTTACATAATTTATATTTGATGAAAATAATATTTCATATTCAAAACAACAACAATCTTTTTTCGCCAAAGACAAAAATGAAACCAGTTAAATATCAATTATCAATTTTGTAAATAATTTTAACAAAAAAATATATATTTTAGATATTCGTTTCCCTTTTTATTATTTAATGATTAAAAACTGTTTTTATGTTATAATTGTATAATTATATCTATGTCTCAAGTCTATTAAAATATATAAATAATCGAGTTTCATAATAAAATATTGTTCCTAAAAGTATTTGTTAAAATTACTATTAGCTAAACATCGTTGAAAATGCTTATCTTCATTCAACACTATTTGCAGTTGTCAACAAAAATTGTTTTTGTTTTATGTCATGTATATCGAAAGGTTCCAACTCCTAACGTCACTCAAAATTTCTTCACATTTATCTCATTTTACACCGGAATCGAAGGCGCAATTACGATTGCACGGGGTTAGGATGCTGCGCAATGTTCTGACGCTAAATATCGTCATCGACGCAAAAATTGCGCTCCTTTGAGGTGGTTCAGAATCGCTCCGGACGCAATCTATAGCGTATCCGACGATATTTCGGTTTTGCATCGGGCGCTATGCTGTTGCGCCTGGTACAGAATTGCCCTCCTGGTCGCATTGCTGCGTACGTCGTGGATGTCATCGCCGTTCAATATTTAAGATGAGTATTCGATATTTAAACAATTGGCTGTTAAGAGAGGAAAATCAAAGATAATTCATAATCAAAATAAAATAACGTGACATATGTTATACCGAGAAAATTTATAATAAAAGAAGTAACAACAATTCACGAAAAATTCATTCATATTAATTTTGTTTAAACTGATGTTGACTTACAATTAGTTTAATGCTATAAAATATAGATATGCTATAGATAATGCTATACACATAGATTATGCCGTATATAATGCTATATATACATAGATATCCTTTATATATGGGACATTCCATGTCCTGACCCAACCCCTTTCGAGTTGGCTACCCAATTAAACAAAAAAATTAGGAAATTTTTAAATTTTTTCATCCAACTCAAAAGATAAAGCTTTTGTAATGACTGTAACTTTTTGAAAAATTGACTAATTGGGACCCAAAATCCCCTAGGGTGGTTTTACAATAAAAAGTGAATACTTTTATGCAATTCGCTGACGCGAAAAATTATTTCTGCCGATGAATTAAGAAAGAGGGAGAGAGAGAGAGAGAGAGAGAGAAGCTCAACACCAAAACTAACAAACCCAAAAAATTGTTGAAATTTTCTTTGGTTGTGCTTTTTTAAATTGTCATTCTTTTAAATTGTTATTATTTTAATTATTATTATTTTTGGTGGCCTCCGAACGTCTCCAAACGCCTTCCAAGGCCATCGTCTACTGATATTCTCCGCACGGCCTGCATTTTTTCTCTTTTGTTTTTCGAAATTATTATTATTTTTTCAGAAATCGGGTTTAATTGTATTTTTTTTAAGTTGTTATTTCAACTGTTTTTATTATTATTTTTTAATTGCTATTCTATTCATTGTTAATTTTTTAATTTGTTATCATCTCAATTGTTAATATTTTCCTTATTAATATTTTTTTTATTGTTCTTGTTTTTTATTGTCTACTTACATTGGCTGCATGGCTTTGATTTTTTTGTTAGAAATTGGGATTGTTTGGTGAAAATTATGTTTTCTTTGTATTTTTTGTAATTTTCAAATTGTTTTCATTATTTATTTTTCATTTTTGAAAAATTGTTTTAATAATTTTTACTAAACTGTTATTATTATTCTTTTGTTATATTGTTACTAATGTTATTATTTTCATTATTTTCATTTTTGTTGTTTATTTTCCGAAGTCTTTTGCAGAGCCTCTGAAGGCCTCCGGATGCTTTCAAAGTCTAATTACATTCGTTTGCACGGCTTGGATTTTTTTTTTGTTTTTCGAAATTGTGATTATTTTTGTAGGAATTTTTTTTTTGCGATTTTAATAGTTTTGATTATATTGTTGCACTGTAATTATTTTAATTGTTATTATTTCAATTGTTAATATTTTCATGATTATTATTTTTGCTGTGGTTTTTTTTTCCAAAGGCTTGCGCAGAGTCTATAATAACTAGTAAAATGTTAACACTCTAGATGCACAGTATATATATGGGGTGCTCCACACCGAACCGGACACAATTTAGCTTTTGCATCTCCGATTTTTTTCAAAATTTTTTGTGTGTTAGTATTGGTTGAAAGAGGTCTTCATGATCTTTTAAATTTTTTTTGTCGAGTCATTTTCAAAATATCGATTTTTCAAAAATTAGGCTACTTTTTTTTCAAACACTCATAACTTTGCGAAAAATGGGCCGAGTGGGACGTTTTTTTCCAAAATTTTTGTTTTTAAACGTACTTTTGGTAAAAAATATCGAAAAAAAATTCAAACCGTATTTCTATGAGATTTTCAAATTTAAAAAATAAATTGTTAATTTACAAAAAACACGTAATGATCGATTTTCTTAAAAATTTTTTGTAAAAGACTGGCATCTATGACGGAGTCCGTCGGGGAGGAAATGACGGGCCCAGAGACGGAACGAGAGAAAAATAATGAAATGTCGTCGTCCCGGGAATCGAACCCGGGACCCTTGGCTTGCGAAGCAAGAGCGCTAACCACTGCGCTACGGCCACTTCATACTCTCTCTCGTTCGTGTCTTCTATTTCATGTGTGTTAAAATGCTGAACCGTCACACATCCATTCCACAACCCTTGAGCCCAACAAGATACGGGGTAAACGACAGGATCTATTTTTTTCGATTTTAAATTTAGCACCATTCTTTTCAACATTTTTTATGTTTTAGTGTTGGTTGAGAGAAGCCTCTTTGATTTTTTTCAATTTTTGTTGGTGATCCGTTTTCAAGATATAGATTTTTCAAAAAATATCTTTCTTTTTTTCTTGTAACCGTCCATAACTTCGCGGAAAATAGGCCAAATAGGACGTTTTTTTCAAAATTTTTGTTTTTGAACGTACTTTTTATAAAAAATATTGAAAAAAAATTTCAAACCGTATTTCAAAAATAATCAAATAGCAATTAATGCGATAATCATATATTGTGGTATATTCAAAGAAAAATAATCGGTCATCGTTCATTTAATGATTAAGATATATCTATTTTATTAAAAAAATATAAATATTCATTTCCAACACGGATAACTAAAATATGGAAATTGAAAAATCGAAAAAAAATAGATCCCATCGTTATCCCATCACCTACTTATTGTTAGGCATAAAAATTGTGAAATAAGTGACAGTTTTTCACACAAAAAAATTAAGAAAATCGATCCGTAATACGGATCTTATGGTCTTATGGAAATACAGTTTGAAAATTTCTTTCAATATTTTCTATCAAAAGTACGTTCAGAAATAAAAATTTCGAAAAAATGTCCTATTTGGCTTATTTTTCACGAAGTTATGCACGTTTACAAAAAAAAAAGAAATATATTTTTTGAAAAATCTATATCTTGAAAATGGATCGACAAAAAAAAATCAAAAGAATCATAGCGGCCTCTTTCAACCAATCCTAAAACACAAAAAATTTTTAAAAAAATCAGAGATACAAAAGCTAAATGATGCTAAATTTAAAATCGAAAAAAATAGATCCCATCGTTTACCCATTATCTCGTTAGGCTTAAAAGTTGTGGAATGGATGACGGTTTTTTACAGAAAAAATTTAAGAAAATTAAATCAGTACGTGTTTTTTGTAAATCAACAATTTATTTTAAAAACTTTAAAATCTCATAGAAATACGGTTTGAAATTTTGTTCGACATTTTTTATCAAAAATTTTGAAAAAAAACGTCCCGTTTGGCCTATTTTTCGCAAAGTTATAGGCGATTGAAAAAAAAAGTAGCCTAATTTTTGAAAAATCGACATCTTGAAAACGGTTCGACAAAGAAAATTGAGAAAAATCCTGGAGACCTCTTTCAATCAATACTAAAACATAAAAAATTTTGAAAAAAACGGAGATGAAAAAGCTAAATGGTGTCCGGTTTGGTGTGAAACGCCCCATATATACTGTGAAGATGAAGACGCAGTATGAACTTACACATAGCTGTGGACTCACATACACGACGGATGGAACGACGCGCATACGTGCTGCAATTCTATATACATACTAAACATGCATACGCGGGCATGCTATCGCCTATCGCTCTCTCTCTCTCTCTCTCTCTCTTTCTCTCTCTCTTTCTCTCTCTCTCTCTCTCTCTCTCGCTCACACATCACTGTTTCTCTCTTCTTTTATTCCTCAATTCTCTTGTCCCGTAAACGGACATTCACGTGTAACACTTTCGCTGGGTCGTTGTCGCATAAAAAGTATTCTCTTCCAAAACCGCTGAAACCACCACAGCAACCACAATTACTGAAAAACTGTATCTAATTTATTTTTCGGCACCGTGGCTTTTGCAGTAGTTTGATCAATATAAATTTGTCACAAAACCCCCATCGTTTTCATGGTGGTTTGTACGGTCGCACAGTCTGCTAGGGACTTGTCACGATGATAGAATTGGAATTGGAATTATAATTCACCCGATATCATCTGTGACGAAACGTCCCAAAATTAAATATAAAATCGCGGCGGTCTTGGGATTCCGCCACGACACCTGAAATAAAACGAATGATTGTTTGATTTAATTAATAATTAATAGTTTAAGATGAGAAAATAGTTCTAAAAATTACCCCTTTCTACCATTGAAAAATTTCCCAAATCATTTCTCCTTCCCAGCTCGAAATACTTATCCTAACCTCCCCCGAAAAATCCCTGAAGTATTCCGATTATCGCCACATCAACTACACCGGATTGAAGAATCGACCAACGAGCAACGATCCTCCATTTAGCAAGCAATTTGCAGCAATTTAATCATCGAAGGTTTCCAGACGACATCGCAGCCTCGGGGACGATTTTTCCATCGCCCGAGCCCGTCAACCTTTGACAAGACCAAAATTGAGGAAACCCGCGCTGTTGAGCACAAGGTTTTATTCGAGAATACGCCGAGACACAACACAATCCTTTCGAGGTGAAGTCCCGATCAAAACGGCCCACAGTAGGAGAAAAGCCCAAAAACCTGGCCAAAACCCCAAAAAATAAATTTTCGAAATAGGGTCAGTTGAGTAGTCATTCAGGTAGAGGACTAGTAACTGCATTCTATTGTGGAAGGGAAAGCCCTTTAAGTTTATACCTGCGCCGCAGCGTCAGTTGGCAGTTAGTGTTCGTGAAGAGTGTACGTGTCACGCGCTGAACAGACGAAAATAACGCTGACTTCAAAAACCCATAACTTTAAAGTGACGGGTTTAATTTCAATTCTGCAACATGGATACGACTTCTGGAGGTATGTAGAACATATTTTTACATCGGTTGAATCTAAACTTTATATATAAATGATTGAAATGTAGTATAGCCTTCGGCATAAATAAAATTGAATAATTTTGAAAACTTATATTTTCAACGGTCCGAAAAGTTATATATTTTGTCACATTTTGCAAAGCTCCTAGTCTCGGCCTTTAGTTTAATGTATAAGCTTTCGAAATTTACAAGAGTTACCTGCGGAAAACGTGCGTCTTGACCGTTATGATTTTTTTCGCATCGTGCGGTAGCCGAGCGTGCACGCGGCACTATTGAGCAGCATCTGCGCCTCTACCTGAGAATGGGTGAAGTAGCATCATAACGGACAAGACGGCTGTTATACGCTTGAAATAAATGATTTTAATATATATGTATGTGTATATATATATATATATATATATATATATAAATTTTCTGTGATTCAATTATGATATATGCGTATGCATATATATATATATATATATATACATATTAAACTCAACCACATAAAAATTTCTTAAATATGAATAAAATGTTATAACATTCAAATAAAATATTTGAATATATATATATTATATAGTAAGCAAAGCTTTCTTAAAACCAAATCCATGTCAATATTTTCTGTCTAATTTTTTTAAAATTATTTCAATTATTGTGGTTATTTATTTGGTAGAATAATGTACATTGTTCAAGTTATTGTATTAATTGAAAATTTTATCTTTTCCTTTAACACCAATTTTCTACAATTTTATGTCTTTATTACAGGATCCGGTTACAAAGAATTGGTGCTGACAAGGAAAGAAGTATTTCTGATAATCAGCGAGCATTTATCCGATAAATTCGCTTCCTTGATCGAATTTATGGTAGAAAAAATTTCCAAGGACACCGGACGTACAGTTGTAGTGCCTGAGGACTCGAAACGGACTTTTCCGATACTCTTCAATCAAATGAGAACAAGGTGGCAACAAGCTCACAGAAAATCCTGTGTATTTTTCAAGAATAACGGTGAATGGCTTAGCAAGCAGGTATGTTTTGCCGCACCTACAGATACTGTAGTAACAAGCCCGGGTAATACGGGCGGCCACCCGTCCCTTGAGTTTACAATGTCCAGTGAAAGATCTAAACGAAGGAAGACCCAAGATATTCGTACATCGTTCAACTCGGTCGAGTTAGCATACGCTACTCAGATGAGCCTTCGCTCTTCAGGACAATCCGACGCCGCAAAAGTTATTAAGGACGTAACAATGACGAGTCCTTTAAGAGCTTCCAGGTATCGTAAAGCTTACTCAGCAACGGATGAAATTACTTTATCCGAAGAGGCTGCACTTTCCGCTATGATTGAATATAAATTCTCCAAGAGTACTTACCAGGGAATGAGAAGATTAGGGAAGGAAAATAACTGTAAGCTATATCCGTCTTACGAAAAAGTGATGAAAGCAAAAAAGCGTTGTTATCCACCACGTGATGCAATCAGGATTACAGAGAGTAGTGCAGAAGTCCAACTACAGGCACTATTAGATCATACAGTTGAACGTATTTTACTCGTCCAAAATGTACTCATTCAAAGATTGACTCCAGATAATGTTCGTAAAATGGACTTGATTTGCAAGTGGGGTTGCGATGGAAGTTCTGGGCAAAGTGAATATAAGCAGACGTTCAGTGATGACAGCAAATCTGATGCGCATGTATTCTTTACTTCAGTCGTGCCATTACAACTCGTGTGTTATGATCAACAATCGAAGGAAGAAATAGTTGTTTGGAAGAACCCCAGACCCTCGTCTCCACGATTTTGTAGACCGCTTAGACTACTGTTTCTACGCGAAGACACAGAGTCAACACTTAATGAAGTCCAAATTGTTGAAGAACAAATAAAGTCACTTCGTCCATTCGAAAGTGTAATAGATGGAAAAGAAATCTCCCTAATGTACAAGTTGTTGTTCACCATGATAGATGGTAAAGGTTGCAACGCTGTATCATTGACGAAATCTGCTCAACGGTGCTATTTGTGTGGAGCAACCAGCAAAGATTTTAATGCCATCGACACTGTATTGCAAAGGGAAATCAATGAAACAAATTTGAAGTTCGGATTGTCGACGCTGCATGCGTGGATACGGTGCTTCGAGTATTGCTTATACGTGTCTTACGAACTCGGCATTAAAAAATGGCAAGCTCGAAGTGCCGAAAAAAAAAAATTACCCAGGAACGCAAGAGGGCCATTCAAGAAGGATTCAAGAAGCAATTGGGTCTAAATATCGATCGCCCAAAGCCTGGATACGGCAGCAGCAATGATGGCAACACAGCTCGGCGATTCTTTGAAAATTCGACGGTTTCCGCTGCGATAACGGGGGTCAACGAAGAAGTAATTAAACGCTTGTACGTAATCCTACAAGTTATATCGTGTGGCCACGAGATAAACTGTGAAAGATTTGAACAGTATGCTATTGAAACGGCAAGAAAGACCGTTGCATTATACCCTTGGTACTCCATGCCTACTTCGGTGCACAAACTATTAATTCATGGTCCAGTGATGATAACTCATGCTCTATTACCAATCGGCCAATTATCCGAAGATGCTCAGGAAGCTCGAAACAAAGACATCAAACGATATCGAGACGATTTTGCGCGAAAAAGTTCCAGGGTTCAAACTATGGAAGATGTTTTTCATCGGCTCTTAGTTACTTCTGATCCGTACATTTCAAGTGTCAGAAGACTACCACAGAAGAAGCTGAAGAGTTTGTCGCCGGAAGCTGTAGCGATGTTGATCGCTCCTAAAGTGACTGCTGCAGCAGACGAATTTTGCGCCGAGATTGAAGCCGTGCCGGGAGTTGTAATAAATACAAACTCGGATAATGATTCTGACTCCGACTCCGACTCCGATTACGATTTTGATTAAGAATACAATTTTCTATTTTTGAAACGTTCCGTATGTATTTTGGAAAGAAAAATAATAATTGCGTAGAATACACTGTTCACGTTTATTTTATTATGATGATTTTTTTTTATATATTAATTTATCTATTTAGCAGGATACTCGGCCATTTTGGTTTATAACAATTTGCTGTAAGCTCTTTGTTGCAAGTTATAAACAATAGATATCGAATTGGTAATCAGCGACCTTGAAAACCCGTATATACCAATTTTTGTCAACATTTAGTAACTTTTTAACGTTCATGTCGGCCATATTGGATCGGCCATTTTTTTACGATAATTTGGCTTGCGGATTCGTAATCAGCGACCGTGAAAACCCGTAAATACCAATTTTTGTCGACATCTGGCAACTTTTTAACATTCATGTCAGCCATATTGGATCGGCCATTTTGTTTACGATAATTTGGCTTTCAGATTCGTAATCAGCGACCTTGAAAACCCCTGTAAGCCAATTTTTATTCCCGTCAAAGGTCATTTGAGGTTTTGGCCAGGTTTTTGGGCTTTTCTCTTACTGTGCGGCGACTGATCCTCGGAAATATAACGAAAATTATCTCGTCAAGCTGTGCACCGGTGACAGCTGAGATTTCAACGACACGAGCATCGCGAACGAGAGAGAGAGAGACGATTGCCGGCGAACTTGGAGCTTCGGCATAAAGGCAGCACCACACCGTACGTCGCGCTGAGGTCCATGCGGCTTAAAGAAGAACTACGGAATTTCTCCCTCCTCCTCACCTCCCTTACCCTCCGTTTAAGATGGAGAAGACGACGTTCCCCTTCCGATAGATCCCATCGCCATTGTTCACCTATCGAGCAAGATTTCGGCCATCTTGGCCTCATTCCGAGACCATGCGTTAGCGAGAGCCCACGTGCTTTGCGGCGAGAAATATTAATTGCGATTATCGAGTAAGAAAGAAGCGTATTAAGGCGAAAATTAGAAAGGAAATTGCGAGAGAAAGACGACGAAGAGATTTGGAGTGTGAGAAAGCAGTAAAAGAGTGAGTAGAGTGATTATTTCCCCGATAAAATTATATTGAGATTTTGCGGTGTCGTGGCGTTCGCGCGTAGAGTCCCCCCTTCCCCTTTTTCATGGTTCGAGAATTCGTGATTCTTGCGGGTTTGCGTGATAAATTGTAGATCGCGGTAATAAATAAGAGGTCGTAGCGTCGACGAACCCCCGGATATTTAGCCCTGAGATAATTTGAGATATTCAACACCGATAATTTAGCGAATTTTGAGATTAGCGTCCCTGACCTTCCGTATCCCCTCTTCCCCCTCCATTACCCCTATTGCGTCATTTTTTTGTTCGCGCAACGAGACATTGTCGTCCATTTTGAATTTTTGTTCGCGCTATTATAGTATTAAGGATTATTATTATTGTATAATTTGTTTTGCGCTCCTTCGGGAATTGTTATTATAATTATCATTCATAGTTTTTTTTTGCGTTCTCTATCTCATGTACCGGTTGCTGGATCGAAAAAAACCAGCTGGCGCCCGATCAAATAATTTGCTTTTTTTGTGATTACTAATTTGACTGAATAAAATTCATTTAATTTGTTTCTATTCATTTAATTTAATTTTTGGTTCTAATTATTTATTTATTTTGAGAAATCCCTTACAAATGGCGCCCGACGTGGGGCTCGAAAAACGAGTCTATAGAAAATTTTGAGAAAATTTTGGAAAACTTTGAGAAAATTTTGAAAAATTGAAAAAATTTCGAAAAATCGAGAAAATTTCGAAAAATTGAGAAAAATTGGAAAATGGAGAAAATTTTGAAAATATTGCAAAAAATTGAAATATTACAAAATATTGAGAAAATTTTAGAATACATTAGATTTAAGCGGAAATTCGAAAACACCAAAAAATTAATACTTCGAAAAATTTGGAAAATTGCGAACTCTTAGAATTAAGAAAAATTGCGAATATTTGAAATTAAGAAAAAATTCGAAAAATAAAGCGAAAAAATACGATATTGCAAAATTTCGAGAACATTGAGAAAGACTCGAGAGTAATAGTACCCACCGCGATAAAACTAATAGTAATTTGAGATATTTTGAATAAAAAAAAAAACCGAATTCTTTTGCTTTGCGAGCCACGACACCCCGCGTCCACATTGGTGCTCCTATTATTTTGGGTTCGTGATTATTTTGGATTGAATATTTTTGATCTTTGCTGAATATTGAATATTTTTTTTTTTTTTGGGAATTATTGTGATTCCTGTTTGCTGCTTAAGCGCCTCGTTGTTTATCTTACCCAAATCCCTTTGTTTCATTACTTTTTTCTGTATTATTGCCCAAAATGTCGCTCAATATGGATCCTCCGTTAACCACAACTACTACCACTACCACGTGGACCACTGGAGTTACAGTGACTCCTACAATGACCCCTACAATACAACACACTGACGATCGGACTGAAGAACCCATTCCTCCCGAAGTATATGAGGCAATGTGAAATATGAGGGAGGAGTCCTTAAAAATAACGCGCCCCCGCGATTTGGTTAAAATGTGTGACCAAGCGGGATTGGATTGTGACGGCACCATGGAAGAATTAGCTGACCGTTACGCACGATACGAAATCCGCCGACTGTATCCGCAGGTACAGACCTTCTGGAACCCGTGACGAGACGAAAGGGGGCCTCATCCCCCATTTACCTTGATGGTGGCAATAGACGACAGTTTGTACGGACAAGTTTTGAGTTCTAACGAGACACAAGTGACTACCCAACAGTCCCTTAACCCGACTGACCCCTTTTCTCGGCTACCTGCACCCCGTTCCATCCCTTCCCCACAAACTGTTCGCGGACATCCCGTTTTGAATCTCTCCCTCACCAACAGAACTGGGAATGCGTCCCAGTGGGCGGGTGCGATGCATCCTTCCCTTCGCTTCCAAATCACCCCGCGGACGAACAGTGACCTTCGCAGAATCTTCACCCCCAAGACGAGTGAGTTCTATCCCCCCTCCGCCCCCATCCTCACAAGCACTTTTTTCCCCAACATACCCCCTCCTTCCCAAGACGAATGGGGATTTCATCAGACTTACACAATCCCGAAAACAGACCCAATATTGAACAGTACGAGAGTGGCACCTCGCCCCCCACCTCCGACAGGTGGAGTACTTCCTTAAGCCATACAATCCCGCCATCGCGTGGAACTTTCGAGTCTTGGAGAATCGAGAGTAGACCGAAGTGTCCAGTTTTGGGACCATTGGGGCCGAAACGGACCAAAATTCCACAGCAAGCGAGGCGAAGACGGCGAGGAGTTTCTTCGCCGACTTTACGAGTATGCCTCGGGTCGAGATATGAATGATAACGAGCTACTCAGAGCTCTCCCGGAAGCATTGAAAGGAGACGCTCTGCTCTGGTATCGAGTTGAACAGGACAGTTGGTCGACCATGGACGAATTCGTATCCTACTTTCGGACCCAATTCGTGTCGGCTGACTTGCAGAAAAAATTGTGACGAGACGCCGAATTGAGAACTCAAGCCAGTGGCGAGACCATTGCTGAGTATTTGATGAAAATGAGGACTCTCTTCAGTCACCTCACCTCTCCCTTGCCCCTCGCGATTCAATTGGATATTTGTTGCGCGAACGTCAAACCAGAACTGACACTAAATGTCCACCGTGATGAGATTGCGAGCTTCCAGGAGTTGCAACGAGCTTGCCAACGACTGGAGAACGCGCAAACGCGAGCGAAAAATTATCGACCCCCTCCTCCTGCTGATCAGATAGCGTTGCCGTCCACTGAGTACAATCCTCCGGATAAAAGTGTGCGCGGTCGTGCCGCTGCCGAGCAGGATGTGCCACAAAATCGTCCCGAAAAACCAAACGTTTCCGCTCCTAACCCTCCTATTCCAGTACTTCCCCCAAGGTCACAAAACCCACCCCCATCCACCGTTCATGCTACGACGGATTCAATTCCAGCTCCTCAACCTCCCTTCCCTCGCCAAGCTACCCCTCGTTACCCACAAAATTCAGCTCCCAGACAACTCCAGCCTCGTTCCAGCCGCAGCTGGCCCTCGTTATCCACCACCTCGCGCTAACAGTCAACCTACTGCCCCGATCCCTCGCCTCATGGACATTCCCGTCCAACGACCTTCTGAGATTCACACCTCCACATCTCCCGCTAAGAGATGCTTCAATTGTAGGCAACTCGGGCTCATTTCTAGGGAGTGCACGGCGCCCCTCGGATTTTTCTGCCGCATCTGCGGGTATCCGGGTTGCAACGTCAACACCTGCACTAATTGCGCGCGTGCCCGGGCGGGAAACGGCCAACGGGGAGGACAGTGAAACCGTCGCCTTCCCGGCTAGAAGGATGCTCGATGAATCACAGGAAGAGAACGAGGTAGCCCCGCTACAGAGAATTCCCCTGTTAAAAACTTTTAAGAATTTTCCCCTACTTCCCAAATCAAGAACTTTTGAGTGCTCTTCGGGCTTTTCGGAAATAGATACAATTAGCGATCCCGACGGGGAAAATCGGCACTTCTTTTGGGTAAGTATCGGAGGTTACCCTCGCCGAGCCCTTATCGACTCTGGCGCGACCGGATCCTATCTTGGGACGGATCTCGCCGAAGCCGAGGGCAGTCCATTGCGATCGACCGAAGGAGGAGTACGTGCAGCCAATGGCGCCGTAGTACCCCTTAGGGGAATAATAACCTTGCAGTTTGAGATAGAGGGAATAATCCGCCCCATCGATTTGAAAGTAGCCCCGTTGGGATACGACTGCATTTTGGGAAGAGACTTTTTGAAAGCTTTCCGAATGTTGATTGATCATGACGAGGATTTATGGAGAATTAAAAATGGCCCCTGGAGAGAATTCGCGAGCCCAACCAGTCCTATTTGGAGTATCCCTGTTCTGCCTCATTGCGATGGATTAGTAGAAGCCACCCCCGTAGATAAAAAGCGTTTAGAACGTCTCTTGGATCGCCTCATCCCTCCTAGTCCTTAAATATCCCTCAGTTGCACTCACTTGACGGAACATACTATTGACGTACAAGGACATCCCCCAATTCGACAAAAACCCCGAACAATTTCCCCTTTCCTTCTCCGAATAGGCGAAGATGAAGTCGATAAAATGATTGCGGAAGAGGTAATAGAAAGATCCACCAGCCCCTGGCTGAGTAATCCCGTAATAGTCCCAAAACCCAACGGAAAACACCGTTTTTGTATTGATTATCGAGACGTGAATCTAGTCACGCGTAAGGACGCCTATCCCCTCCCTAATATGGACCGTATATTAGACGGATTGAGACGAGCCCGGTACATTTCCAAGTTAGATTTAAGTCAAGCCTATTTCCAAGTTCCCGTATCCGCCTCCAGTCGTCCTATTACAGCTTTTGCCGTCGCTGGAAGAGGACTGTTTCAGTTTCGACGTATGCCCTTTGGACTAACGAACGCCCCCGCGACCTTCCAACGACTTATGGACCGATTAATTGATCATGAATGGGACCCTCACGTATTTGCTTATTTGGATGACGTGATTATTGCGACAGAAACTACAGACGAGCATTTTTATTATTTGACTAAAGTATTGACAGCCCTACGACAGGCAAAATTAGAGATAAAACGAGAAAAAAGTGAGTTTTTCTGTCCTGAAGTGCCGTATCTCGGGTACATCATTGGACCCGACGGACTGAAGGCAGATCCTGACAAAATAGCTCCCAACCTGAATTATCCCGCACCGAAAACCCTAAAGCAGCTCCGCCGATTCCTCGGAATGGTCGGTTGGTACGCCCGCTTTATTCGAGACTTTCCCCACGACAAAACCCCTTTAACCGAATTATTGAAAAATGATATTCCTTGGCATTAGGGACCCCAACAACAAGCTGCGTTTGATACCCTTCGACTAGCCCTTACCCACACCCCTGTCCTAGCCCGTCCAGATCTTACCAAGCCCTTCACGATTTACACCGATGCGAGCGATACCGCCGTCGGTGCAGTTCCGACTAAAAAATTTGATGGGGAAGAACACCCTATTCTATTCGCGAGCCGAACGCTGACACGACCCGAGCGCCAGTACACTACCACAGAGAAGGAGTGTCTCGCCGTGTTGTGGGCAGCTAGAAAGTTAAGACCGTATATTGAGGGGACAGCGTTCACTGTCATTACGGATCATAGCAGTTTGAGATGGCTGCGTCAATTGCGAGACCCCACGGGAAGATTAGCCCGTTGGGCCTTGGCGATGCAGGCCTTAGACATGACGATCCTCCACCGAAAAGGGACACTCAATGTTGTGCCCGACGCCTTATCTAGAATGTTCGAGGAATGCGACCATGTATTGGCCGCCCTCGTCGACACTACCAATCCCTGGTATTTAGCGAAAAAGACCAACGTCCGAGAATTCCCGTCCAAATACCCGAATTGGAAAATCGAAGATTATCAACTGTATTATCACCGTCCCCACCCCATCATAGATCCCACACTTGAAGACTTAGATGCATGGAAATTGGTCCTACCCCAAGAATCTCGAGAACGAGCTCTCAAAGACGCCCACGATAATCCCCAATCTAGCCACTTGGGAATAGACAAGACGTATCAACGTGTCACCCAAGATTTCTTTTGGCCCGGAATATTCCAAGACGTAGCCCGATATGTGACAAGATGTCAAACCTGCCAGCTTCATAAAGTACCCCAGACTTCCCCGACAGGACTTATGAGAGAACGAACGACTGAAGGCCCATGGAGCGTAGTCGCTACCGACATAATGGGACCGTTCCCCCCTAGTAAGAAACAGAATCGTTATGTAATGATTTTTCAGGACCTTTTCACGAAATATGTAGAAGCGAGACCCCTACGGACAGCCACAGGACCCAACATTATGACGGCTCTCGAAATATTAATCCTTAATAAATGGGGATGCCCCCAATATCTCCTGACAGACAACGGAACAGAGTTTGTTAACAACCACGTGACGAGACACTTCAATGAGTACGGAATTTTACAGACCACGATCCCTCCCTATCACGCCCAAGCCAATCCCGTAGAAAGAGTAAATAGAACCCTTAAAACCATGATCACCTCGTACATAGCTGAGGATCATCGCGAATGGGACGAGCATCTCCCTGAATTATGTTTTGCAATGAATACCGCTGTTCAATCATCCACCCAAATGACCCCTTCCTTTTTTAATTTCGGACGTAATCCTCGTCCTGTAAAAAGTCTTCGAGATAGAAACCCTTCCCGCTACATTACTCCCGGAGATCCCAACGTCTGGTCAGATAGAATGAAGAGACTTCCCCTTATTCATGATTGGGTACACAAAAATTTGGAACGAGCCGCAACGCAGCAAGCCCATTATTACAATCAGAACCGTAGAGATACCCGATTTAAAGTTGGAGACCAAGTATTGAGGAAATATCGAGTATTATCGTCTGGTGCGCAGAACTTTGCCGCCAAATTAGCGCCCCGATATAACGGACCGCACACTATTAAAACGGTACTATCCCCGGTAGTTTATGAATTAGAGGGCCCGGATGGCCGAGTAATAGCGAAATGTCACATTAAAGATTTGAAAGTTTACACCCCCCGATGAGACCGGAGAGACCTTTACAAGATACTAATATTTTTCAGGAACAAGTGATCAACGATGAGGAAAGGCCCACGAAGAGCCGGACCACTCGGGCGGGGCCGCTACCGCGCCCCGATAGGGTACCTGGGAGAGGAAGGAGAGTGGCTCGGAGGAGCCCCGACTAACCGGTCGATCAGGAGCGACGAGTCCTGCGCCCTCGACTCCCTCGCCCCTAATCCCCCCGATCCTTTTCTCCCTGCCGCATCGAGATAAGGGATCCGGTAGCCAGTTACCACGAGATACGCCATCCCTATGCCATTTCCCCAATCCCAATCCCAATCCCCGCTCCTCGAAACGAGCAACCAACCCCTCCGAACCCTTCCAAGAGCCTGGGAGCACCCCAAAAAAACCCCCCTCGTTCCCCTGCCGCGGATAGGCCGCGGACGTTGGCTCCCGTCCGACCGAAGCCGCCGATCGGAGGAACTCCGCAACAAACCCTCTCCACCACCTTCCCCCTCCCCTTCCCCAGTCCGCAAACCGACTCCGACCCCCAAACCATCTCTCGCTCCCAAACCACCGACTCCCACACCCCCGAAAACGAGCAACCCAACCCGCAGATCTTCTCATCCCGAAATCCCTTCCCTTCTCGATCTTCCTCGTATATCCCGTCCAGTATCGCTCCCATCCCCTCAATCCACCATCCCCGCACTAATGTCCCTGGAAATCACGCCTCCCACCGAACTCCGAAGATCCCCTCGACCAACCCCCGACCCCGTTCCCTGGTCCCTGCCTCGACGGTGCTGGTCGTGCACCTCCTTATTCCACTTCACCCGAAACTGTCCCAACCGCATCGAGAAACGTCCCCATCCCCGCTAAATCCACTCGAAAACACTTCCCCCTCACGATCGCATCACTTGCTCCCTAAAATTTACTCATCTCCCGAGACCTAAAACACGTCCTGCCCCCCGAGACCCTGAAACAAATCGTATCCCCTGAGACCCCAAAACAAACCTTACCCCCGAGACCCCAAAACAAACCTAATCCCCGAGACCCAAAACACTATCCCATCCCCGAGTCCCAAACTTTCCTTTCGAAATCTGAAAATCCCGATTTTTGAAAATATTAAGTACCTTACAACGACTCAAGACTGAATTACAGATAGACTGACTAACGTAACCTAACTACCTGATACTTCCTGCGATATTCCTAAGATAACCAACGACGCGTTAAGTCAAACTCTCTGTGATATTCGAGTAGAGTAATTATGTTTGCAGCGTCAAAGGAGCACTAATGTTAAGCGTTAAAGATTTAGAATCTCCAAAAAACAGAGTTAACGGGGAATAATCATAAGGAATAAGACAAAGAAAATAAGCCAAAGAGTCTTATTTAGATTTATTTAGAGTCAGGCGAAAGTTCTGAAGACGAACTTCCCTCTTGGCAGGGGGGAGTTGTGACGAAATGTCCCAAAATTTAATTTTAAATTGCGGTGGTCTTGGGATTCCGCCACGACACCTGAAATAAAACGAATGATTGTTTGATTAAATTAATAATTAATAGTTTAAGATGAGAGAATAGTTCTAAAAATTACCCCCTTTTACCATTGAAAAATTTCCCAAATAATTTCTCCTTCCCAGCTCGAAATACTTATCCTAACCTCCCCCGAAAAATCCCTGAAGTATTCCGATTATCGCCACATCAACTACACCGGATTGAAGAATCGACCAACGAACAACAATCCTCCATTAAGCGAGCAATTTGCAGCAATTTGATCATTGGGAGCTTCCAGACGACATCGCAGCCTCGGAGACGATTTTTCCATCGCCCGAGCCCGTCAACCTTTGACAAGACCAAAATTGAGGAGACCCGCGCTGTTGAGCACGAGGTTTTATTCGAGAATACGCCGAGACACAACACAATCCTTTCGAGGTGAAGTCCCGATCAAAACGCGGACTGATCCTCGGAAATATAACGAAAATTATCTTGTCAAGCTGTGCACCGGTGACAGCTGAGATTTCAACGACACGAGCATCGCGAACGAGAGAGAGAGAGAGAGACGATTGCCGGCGAACTTGGAGCTTCGGCATAAAGGCAGCACCGCACCGTACGTCGCGCTGAGGTCCATGCGGCTTAATGAAGAACTACGGAATTTCTCCCTCCTCCTCACCTCCCTTACCCTCCGTTTAAGATGAAGAAGACGACGTTCCCCTTCCGATAGATCCCATCGTCATTGTTCACCTATCGAGCAAGATTTCGGCCATCTTGACCTCATTCCGAGACCACGCGTTAGCGAGAGCCCACGTGCTTTGCGGCGAGAAATATTAATTGCGATTATCGAGTAAGAAAGAAGCGTATTAAGGCGAAAATTAGAAAGGAAATTGCAAGAGAAAGACGACTAAGAGATTTGGAGTGTGAGAAAGCAGTAAAAGAGTGAGTAGAGTGATTATTTCCCCGATAAAATTGTATTGAGATTTTGCGGTGTCGTGGCGTTCGCGCGTAGAGTCCCCCCTTCCCCTTTTTCATGGTTCGAGACTTCGTGATTCTTGCGGTTTTGCGTGATAAATTGTAGATCGCGGTAATAAATAAAAGGTCGTAGCGTCGACGAACCCCCGGATATTTAGCCCTGAGATAATTTGAGATATTTAACACCGATAATTTAGCAAATTTTGATAAGCGTCCCTGACCTTCCGTATCCCCTCTTCCCCCTCCATTACCCCTATTGCGTCATTCCTTTGTTCGCGCAACGAGACATTGTCGTCCATTTTGAATTTTTCTTCGCGCTATTATAGTATTAAGGATTATTATTATTGTATAATTTGTTTTGCGCTCCTTCGGGAATTGTTATTATTATTATCATTCATAGTTTTCTTTGCGTTCTCTTTCTCATGTACCGGTTACTGGACCGAAAAAAACCAACTGGCGCCCGATCAAATGATTTGCTTTTTTTTGTGATTACTAATTTGACTGAATAAGATTCATTTTATTTGTTTTCATTAATTTAATTTAATTTTTGGGTCTAATTATTTATTTTTTTTGAGAAATCCCTTACACATTATATCTCAGCATTATGTGTACGGTTAAACATAAAAATAGCATCAATGGAAAGCTAATTTTATTTTTTAGCGAACCATAGTTCATAGATCTTAAAAAAGTTGTCGTATTTTTTTAGTAATATCGGATTGAAATTCAAATTGGGTCCGGCAGAAGGCAAATTCGTGTACATAAAAGTGCGCAGTGATCTCGACTGGAATTCTCTCAGTTTTTGTTAATACTTGCCATCGAGAAGCTGCCGCATCTCTTGATACATATTGTAACGGTAGCGAATATCGTTATCATTAATTAATGCGGTAGTGCGCTGACGTACCTGCAGGATTCGGAGCTCTACTCGGGAATAAAGCACGATAGACCAGGTTTAGAGTAAAATTCCCAAATTTCTTAGTTTTCTGCCTCCAAATGATTCGTGGTTGTTGTTTGTTTGTGCGTGAACAATTTGCGAAGCTGAGCGTTGTTTACTAGATTTTACAATAACATTTTTGTAGCATGTTCGTGGCACGCTGCTGTGATTGGCTGGCCGCTGCATACTGGTGCCCTCTCGAGTTCGTGACACGCTCACCGCGCTTTCCACTGGATCTGGCCGCTTGATGGGGGGAGCGCGCCTTGCTGTAGTCTTGCCTTGCGCCTCTCCTCGCTTTAGCTCCGGTCTGATTGGTTGGCCGCTGTCACCTCGGCGCGCGCTGTGCTTTCCGTTGGGTCGATCACTGGTCCATGTTTGATCGATTGTAGAACACCGGTTACAAGATGGCGGTTACGTTCCTATCTCGTGTATTTCTGCGTTTGTTTGTGAAATCGTGTTTTATTTAGTTTGCCGGGATGTTTAAGGATCGTGACAAAGGTGGTCGAATAAATATGGCGGACACTGTGTGATAAATGCGCAAAACGCAAGTCATGGTATATATTCTACAAATGTTGATGATTACAGGTTTTTGATTGTCTGAGATTCGCTGATCTCGAGGAATGCGAAGATCACGGCTTAACGAAATGAACGATTATTATCATGATGACTTAACGATGATAACGGTTTGGGTCGAGTCTTCATGGATAGTTTGAAGGCCGCGACTGGATTATATCAATCATGAACACGATCTAGCAATGTAAAAGCGCCTGAGTATATATGCGATACGCGATATATGAATTCACAAGGTTTGGCAAGACCATGTGTTGAGCAGAGTTTGAAATGATGATGTACTCTTTTATTGAAGATTGCGCACCGTTGCGACAATCGGAGTGAATGAGTGATCGATCAAGTGATCGATCTGTGAATTTGGTTTACATTTGAGTGCGAAAGTACACTCAAATAAGTGTTATAAAAGGGAGAAAATGATCATGATACTATGCACGATGTAGCGCGTGGCATAGACCGGTCAAGACTGTTGTAAGGATGGCAGCTCTCGTCGTTTGCCGGCACGACACACAGTGGTGCCAAATCCCAAAAAGCTAGCAAAAAGTCGAAAACGTTACAAATTCGGCTGAAAGTCAGTACTCGAGGGTTTTTGGGGTCGCTGACTATGAATCTGAAGTCAAAATTTGAAATAATAACAAAATGGCGGATTTGAAGTCTCAAAAAGCTCGCAAAAACTCGAAAGCGTCATAAATTCGGCTGAAAGTCAGTACTCGGAGGTTTTCGGGGTCGCTGATTATGAATCCGCAGTCAAAATTTGAAATTAAAACAAAAAGGCGGATTTAAAGTCCCAAAAAGCTGGAAAATAGTCGATATCGTTATAAATTCGGCCGAAAGTCAGTACTCGGGGGTTTTCGGAGGCGTTGATTACGAATTCGAAGTTAAAATTTGAAATGAAAACAAAACGGCGCATTTGACATAAATCACTTTTATAGAGAATGTACAAAATATATCCATATGTGATATATAATAGCATAAACATACAATCAGTCGATTAAAAGTTCAGAGATCGTCATCTGAAGAATCAGATGATGCACAATCAGTTGATTCATCCATTAAATTGCTGGAACTTCCTGTACTTGCTGGTATACGTGGCGCAAATAACAATGAAAGTGCTTCTGGAAGGAACGACTTTGTATTTTTTCCAGGTAATTCGCGCAAACTCGAAATAAAGGGATCGGATATTAATAATAACCGTAAAAAAATGTCCTCCATTGTTTTGGCTCGGGAACACTTTTTTGCAAAATCTTCACGAAACTTTTTAATGTACAGGGTGTATAAAAATGATGTGTCACCACTTCGCCCAGTAAATCTCCAGCTCGAGATCGTTGGAGATCTATCAAAACTTGTAGCCGCAAAATTGACCTTCACCCTGAAAATCAAGGTTAAATTTTTTTATTGGCTTAAAAAATTCTACTTATTGAGGGGAACAAAAGTCAGAAAGGAACCATAGGTCGGAGATGCGTCCTTCAACCCGAAACGACAACGTCAATTCGAAAAAAAATCGAAAAAGTGCGTTCTTACAAAATATTGTTCACAAGAACACGAAATAAGAATTTTAATTATTATAAAAAAAGCCTTTCAACGCAGACACTTCAATTTTTATTAATTGGAATCAAGAAATGTCGGGATTGCATGACGCTGTCCACGCGGAGGTGGATGAGAGATGAATCGGCATGAGATGGGTGACACAGATCTTTGCGATTTCCCTTTGTCGCGTTACCACTACGAGAATCCAATTTCCTAGCTCATGTTTGCCGAAAATCAATTAAAACATAGTCCCGCTGAATTAACCTTGATCCTAAAACTCAAAGTCAGTTTCAAAGTCAATTCATCTTGGTAAGAGGCATCTAATTCTCGTAGAAACGACGAGTTAGGAATGAACCTTTCAATATCAAGCCATCAGAACATATAAAATGTGCATTTTGCGTTTAGTTCGGAGGGATAAAATTCGGAACTAAAGCATAATTAAAAAGGCAATCGATATAACTAGAAAGCCTTGATGTCTGGCACACAGCACGCCTGGGAACAGGCGTGCTGTTCTGTGAAAACAAGGCTTTAGATGGCCAGGTTTGCGATAAACGATTTTGAGCTTAACAGTAGTTGATGTCACCTACACATTTCAGAGTCATATCGTGCTTGTGTGACTGTGCACGAGTTGCTTAAGCATATTCATTAGCGGCAGACCATGAGCTTTACCCGGAATACACCACATCGAGGTTATAAAAAAAAATCAACAACAAAAATTTGTGCTTTGTCGTCGCAGTCCCGTTGATCTCAACAAAAACACAACGGCCCTTTTCAGGGTCAAGGGATATCAGGCAGACAACCTCCACGTGGTATGTTCCGGGTAACGCTAATGGTCTGCCCCTAATGAATATGTTTAAGCAACTCGTGCACACTCACACAAGCACGATATGACTCTGAAATGTGTAGGTGACAACAACTATTGTTAAGATCAAAATCGTTTATCGCAAACCTGGCCATCTAAAGCTTTGTTTTCACAGAACAGCAGGCGTGCTGTTTACCAGACTTCAAGTCTTTCTAGTTATATCGATTGCCATTTTAATTATGCTTTAGTTCTGAATTTTATCCCTCCGAACTAAACGAAAATTGCACATTTTTGATATATGTTTTGACGGCTTGATATTAAAAGGTTCATTCCTAACTTGTCGTTTCTACGAGAATTAGATGCCTCTTAACGAGGTGAAGTTTTCCGTCAACCAAAAATTGACTTTAAGTTTTAGGGTCAAGGTTAATTCAGCGGGACTATGTTTTAATTGATTTTCGGCGAACATGAGCTGGGGAACCGGATGCTCATAGTGGTAACGCGACAAAGGGATACCGCAAAGACCTGTGTCACCCATCTCATGTCGATCCATCCACCTCCGCGTGATCAGCGTCATGAAATCCCGACATTTCTCGATTCCAGTTAATAAAAATAGAAGTGTCTGCATTAAAAAGCTTTTTTTATAATTATCAAAACTCTTATTCCGTGTTCCTGTGAACAATATTTTGCAAGAACGCCCTTTTTCGATTTTTTTTTCGAATTTACGTTGTCGTTTCGGGTTGAAAGACGCATCTCCGACCTATGGTTCCTTTCTGACTTTTGTTCCCCTCAATAAGTAGAATTTTTTAAGCTAATAAAAAAATTTGACCTTGATTTTCAGGGTCAAGGTCAATTTTGCGGCTACAAGTTTTGATAGATCTCCACCGATCTCGAGCTGGAGATTTACTGGACGAAGTGGCGACACTTCATTTTTATACACCCTGTACTTATTAGTAGACTCTTGGGCGTCTTCAGACAACTGCCCTATCGGCAATATTGCTGAGTTTATCACTTCTGCACCATGAATCAATATCTTGTGTACCAAAGTTGGCATCTAGTACCACGGATAAAATTGCACAAAGTTCCGAGCTGTCTGTAAGGCATAATCTCGGAATTTTAGGAAATCGATTCCATGGCCACTCGAAATTGTCTGCAATATCACATGGAATCGATTAATCAAGTCTTCATCTATCCCTGTTATCGCAGCGGAAATGCTTGAGTTTTCGAAAAATCTTCGAGCGGTATTTCCATCATTCGAGCTATCGAAACCAGACTTTGGTTGATCGACTATCAGACCTAATTCCATACGGAAACCTTTCTGTATGTTGGTTTTTCGGATATTTACTTGTTCCTTCTCGTTATCACTACGCGATTGCCACTTTTTAATTCCAAGCTTATATGCTATATGCAAACAGCATTCGAAAAATCGTATCCATGCATGCGAAGTTGACAATCCAAACTGTAGATGAGACTCTCCAGAGACTTCCTTTTTTAGAATTGCGTCGATATTGTTGAAGTCTTTTGAAGTTGCTTTGCATAAATAGCATCGTTTAGCAGACTTATTATGCGTGATAGCGTTACAAACTTTACCGTCTATCATCGTGAAAGCCAGTCTGAAAGAAACTCTTATTTCTTTTCCATCTACGATCTTTTCGAAAGGCATAAGATTCTTCTCTTGCTGTTGAATATACTCCATTTCTTCACGAGTGGCTTCAGAACTCTCGTGAAAAAATTGGATCCTGATTGGTCTACAAAAACGAGGAGATGACGGCTTTGGATTTTTCCATACAACAAACTTTGCGTTTGTTTCTTGGTCGTCAGATACAAGCTGCAGTGAAACGATTGATGTGAAAAAAATATTAGCATCGGACTTGCTTCCATCATCATTGGTGAACTTTTGTTTGTACGTACTTTGGCCGGAAGTGCCATCGCAGCCCCACTTACAAATTAAAATCAGGCTGCAAACATTTTCAGCTGACAAACTTTTGACAACATCCATCTGTGTCAATAATATTCTATCAGCTGTGTGATGTAGCAAAGCTTGCAATTTTACCTCAGCACTACATTCATTAACAGAAATATCTGACTTAGGCGGATAACATTTGAGCTTGGCCTTATATGGCAATTTATAGGGCAGAAATAAATCACAGCACTGCTCTTTGCTTCTATTCCGAAGCTGCTGATATTGCCATTTCGATAATTTTAGTTCGACCATGAGCGACAAAGCAGAATCCGCAGATAAAGTCGTTTCTTGAATGGTATCTATGGACTCCTTATACTTCTCAGCTCGAGATGGGCTCCCCAGTCCTACATCACGGACAATTTTGGCAGCATCTGATTTCTCGGATGATCGAAGGCTCATTTGAGTAGCATACGTTAATTCGTTCGTAGTATTTCTTGTGCGTAATTCTTTAGTCCTCCTTCGTTTTGTCCGGTCACTAGACTCTACAAATTCTGAAGAAGGCCCACCCAAATTTGCAGATTTTTCTGAAGATTTTTTTGTTTCTTCGAAAGAAACAAACACGCTCAACCACTCAGAATATTGTTGCAGAAATCTCTCTTCATGTCTTGATGCGTGCTGCCACTTTTTATGCAAAAGGTGCAACAACTTGCGGAGGGCAGTTTTTGCATTGTCTGATAGAGCGAAGGGGCGTTGCAATTTTGTGGACACAAAATTTTCGATTATTGCATACGTTTCAGGCACGCCTCCACTCAGGTGACCTTTCGTGATCGAAAAAATGTCCTCCCTTGTTAAGCCACATCCTCCACGTTCATCAGCGGCTAATTCTAAAATTGAAAAATATAATACCTATATAGATGGATAATTCCATATTCAACCTCGTTTCTATTATTTATTTTTAAATATTATTTGAAAATGAAAATAAAATATGCATAAAAAAGAATTACGGTCCATAGAACTCAATACATTAAACTCTCTGATATTCTCTCCCCTCTGGGGCTTAACCATATAACTAAGAGGCATATGAGGGATTCTCTGTCAGCTCAGCCACAGGTTTCGGTAGAAAAAAAAATTAATTTGTGTGGTTTCATTTTTTTACCTTAGAACCTCGATCCGTGTCACTCTAGTGATCTTTTCGCGATATCGTCAGATATACTGAAAGACTAATTTTTTCAGTAAACAAAAGTGGCTTTTTTTGAATAAAAAAATAATCATTCTATTTTTTGGTAAAAAATCAGCGTTACCGGAACGTAAAAACTATTTCAAATATTCCGCTCGAATGCTAACACAAAACTACAACTTTTATGTGCAGACATTTTTTTTCAATTACTTCAAATTTCCGAGATATATTCATTTGGAAAGAAAACGGCGATTTGTAAAATTTTTAATTTAAGAATGTGAAGAAATTCACAAATTAATAGCACTTTAATATAACCATTTATGGGGCACATCTGAGATGGTCGAAAAAAAGTGGCTGAGTTGACAGAGAATCCCTCATATATAGATATAGCGCTCTCCAACTCGACCGACCGCGACACGCTGCTTGGATGGGTGCCAATGTATTTCAGTGTACAATGAAGACCGCACTAAAATTCAAGAAAAAGATTCAATTTAAGAAAGACATTCCGCGTCGTTAATGTACGAAATTCAGAAAACTATGTTTTATATTGCAAAAACTCGTAGCAATGACACGCGCGCAGCTAAGCGCAGCCATTTTCGATGTTTTCCATTCATTATTATATCCATCTACAACATGAGATAGGTCAGCTCGTGGAACACTGTGGAACTTATCAACTTTTCTCTACGTTTTTAGAATTTTCACTTGTAATTTTCCGTGAATTTTCGTACAAATGATTCATTTATTATTATCGCATGAACTATTATTATCAATTTTCAGTTACACAAATATTTTCTACTCACTTTCAGCTGTTGATTCCATTCGAAAAAATTCGAATCGGATATATTGTAAAGTTTTGGCGTCCTGTTCAATACAGCGTTGAAATGGTCATTTACGGCACGACGCGTCGAGCTCGCTCGAGGGCTCCCTTTCAACTGCCGTACAAAAGCAGGTATAAGGGCTAGGGCCCGCTGATGCCAAGAATTTGACCTTCGGACTCTTCCCCTACCTAACCCACGACTAAAAATTACCGAAACTTAAACTTCATTTTTCGACTTTTGGCCAGCTTTTTGGGATTTAGCCCCACTGTGCGACGTCTTCTCTCTCGTTGCCGAGAGCCGGCCTCGTGTCGCGACGAAAGTGGCCGCGAGGTGCTGCCCCGCTGTAAGTCGCTCGAGAAGCTCGCTCAGCTATTTACTAAGCGGAATCCCGAACATTCTCCCGCTATCAGCAAGTCGTTGATGATGATTCAGATGAGAGTTCCGTGATTTTAATCGACAGTGACGCGAGCTTGGCGGTAAGTTGAGTGAATTTCTACGAAGCTTGATGTTTGTTTTCCGATCAAAGCAACGAATATTTGGATCGGCCACGAACTCGAATAACTTCTTTGTGATCAGGAAAGGCGGTCAACCGAGAAACGGCGTCATTCTCACTGAGTTTTGGGTTTGACGTCAGTATTGGAAGTTTAAGTGTAAAAAACTTCAACTCTTCAAGCCTGAGTTGCCTCGATCCTGCGGATTTTAGCTGCTTCCATCTTCTCTGACGAGATATTCGACAAAAAAGTGGAGAGTGGTTGCTTCTTTAGTCTCATGATAACCTTGAAGCAAAAGGCTATGATTCTGATAAGTTCCGTGGATGATGGGTACATGTTGATTAAGTCCCAGTAATATTCAATTTTGGAGGGGAGGGGCTATTAAGTGCCAACTTCCGCACGAGCTTTATGTGCACTGTAGTCGTTCGATATCGGCTGCTGATGCGGCCATGAATCTGTTCATTTTATCATCCATGATGGTCCCGTCCACCATAGAGGATGATCCTTGAGTTGTGTTGTAAGGCCTTTTGAAGGGCCATCTACTGTTTTTGACATGCCAGGAACATGTCTCCACTGAGCTTGAGGAACGAGTTCTTGGATTAGAGGAACTCGATTCCTGACGGGACCTTTCCAGCTTGAAGCGAGTGCCTTGATCCACGTGAAAGTTGATTGAGAGTCCGTCCACATTGAGCTTATATATTTGGTAGCTGATGTGAGACTTGAGTCTGTTTCACGAGTTTGGAGAGTAGCAGCGCTGCGGTGAACTCTAGCCTTGGAATGGTTAATCTTCCAAGTGGGCTACTTTCGTCTTTGCGCAAACGAGAGATGATTTGGTTTCTGTGGACGGTGATTTTGCTACGATATCAATAAGATTTGCCATCGTGAGCTGTGATTCTTCAGAGAAGCCATGAAGTTCAAGCTGAGTCACTTCAGGGGTCGACCACCTGAGGATTGAGATCTTGCTAAATTTTCGAGGATCTTCTCTGATGAGTGACTATCTTGATGCAATGTTGGATGGTAATGTGTTCTCCCAGCCGATCTTTCGCAACCAGAGCTCTTGAAGAGGGACTTTGGCCCAGATCGTCACTAGGGAGGTGGATTTGGTTGAACAATCGTCAGAGAAAATAATTCTTGATGAAGACTGCCGTAAGTAGGTCCTGGTATGTTAATTGCTACTCTTGCAAAAGGGGTCCTCCTGCATTGCAGAAGTCTTTGAGTTGGTGTGCGATCTCGTTTAATTGTTCGATTGAGTCAGCGCCGCCAAATGTGTCTCCGACGTACCGACTCTTGAGTAGCGAGAGCACAGCCAGAAGAAAGAGATCGCCTTCGTGCTTGACTAATTGACAATGAACTCAAACAGCTACGAATAGGGCTGCTTTCGTTCCAGATTCTACCGTTGTGAGTTGATGATGGGCTTCGTCGAGTTCGTCATCGACCTACAAAATTCTTTGAAGGTCTCCTGTCCTTCGTGTACGTTGATTTGTCTATACATATTCGTGATGTTCGTCGCGAAGAGGTGGCGATGATGTCGAATCCACTTGAGTACGTCGGCGATGTCGAACGATAGATTCTGACCTGTATGGCTGATATCATTTGGTGAATAGCCAGTTAATGTTACACGAGCGATTGAAAATGACTCGTAGCTTGATTGCCGTGCTCTCAGGCTTGAATACCTAATGATTTGGGAGATAATACACAACACAAGGATGAGCTCCCACCTGCGAGCCACCGGATGAGACCCTCAACCCTCCGGATATTTTGAAGCATCTGGTGCTAACGCCATCCCACCAATAGTCCCACTCGCGGTAAACTCACCTGGTTAAGTTGAATTTGATGAGATGCCTGAGATCCATACCATGGGATCAAGTCTTTGTATCCTGTCATAAAGGTCGTATAGAGTTTTTGTAGGATTCGACTTTTTGAGGTTTTCTCAGAGTTTCCTTGAGACAGTGGTGAGCTGCAGCGAATGATATGCCCAACAACGTACGTGATGAGTTGAGTGGGAGTCGTACGATATAGCGACTTGTGGAGTTACGTGAGTAGGTCGATCGAAAGTGATCTTTGCACTCTTGCTCTTCAGATGTAAGTGTACTGCGTAAGTCAGAGGATATTTCCTCTTGAACCCAAATTTAATAAGGAGATTCTGCAGCTCTGAATTGACAATCTGAATTTCGACATGATGTTAATTACACGAAGTCGGGGATGTTAGGATCAGTCAGTTTCTGATTTCTAAGGGGAGGCCACATTTGATTGGGCGTTTGGAATGATGGTAAGATTGAGGACACGGTGCAAGGAACGTAAGCTTGACTGATGACAGTCGAGTTCGCATCGAGCGACTCTAAGGTAATAAATAGCATACTACCAGTTTGAATTGTCCTCTTTCCTCTAATCTCAATGATTAGTATTGATGAATGCTGGCGACCAACGTTGAGTTGATGGACGAGTCGTTTAGACACGAACGTAAGCTCTGATCCAGGATCGATTTGTCACCGAGCATGGTGATTGTTGATTACCGGTGACGATTGAACCAGTGCGATTGCTGTGGCAAGCAGCGTTGATTGGTGATTGCAGGCTAACGTTGCAGAGTTGGCGATTGCATCAGCTTCCTAATGATGCGAAGATAATGTTGAAGTTCGCTTCTTCGTGCGATCGCGAGTTTTTCAACTGACGAATCGTCGAGCATAGAGTGATGACCCATTCCACGAGAAGTAGATTAAATTAATGGAGCACCAAAATAGTAAGAAGTGAAGTAATTGCTTACTTTTCGACAGCTGAACGCAGTTTTATCGAAACGTACGCGAACGAGGAAGCGATGCGAGGTTATGTGAAGCGCAAGCGAGCGCGAGCGCAAGCGTGCATAAGAACCACACGTAAGATGCGCAACAAATATGCAAAACACGCACGAGAACAAGCGCGAAAAGTGTCCGTGGACACACGCGAACACATGATGGCACTTACTCTTGTTGTTCTCTCCGGAGGATTGAGAAATGGAAGACGAACTGGAAACAGCAATGGATCACCACGATGATGAATTCTACCACAATCAGGCACGATCCCAACGATGAATGAAGATGGAATAATGGAAGCAACGTTGAAGCGATGAAAAGCTCGAACCCAGTGGTTGAAAACGATCGATCAATGGATCAAAGGGATCGGTAGCGGCGATGTGCACACACAATGAACAGTCACAGTTCCACAGAATGTTAATTATATATATTTAAACGCAAAATAATTCCGCACAATTCACAATTTAAATTAACTATGTTTCACAAATAAGTCTATTTTAACCGCAGCCGGGATAACGTAAAAATAATGTTTATAATGATTAATTTGAGCACGCACTAAAGTCTATGAAATGTCTAAAAATGATTAAAATAATTAAAACGAAAGAATATAAAATTGAAGATTTAACCGAAGTCACGAGTTGACAGCTTAATCAAAGAAAATAAATGGAATTTAAAATCGCGGAGATGACTGTCGTGGACAATGTTGACCGTGCAAAATTTTCGAAATCAATGTGTTAATTACTCGGTGCGTCTCATGCTTTTATACTCTTGGACAAGCTTAGTTTTGGGAAGGGGCAATTTGTCCCTTGATTCCTAAGACGTTGCACGTCTTAGAGCTCCCCTCCACCTCGCTGGTCATCGTAATTTTCTATTGATTAAACGATAATTAAACTTAATTTTAACCTAAATTTCACTCACACTTCCATTCTTGTATGTTCTGCATTATTTGAAAACAATTTGCAATTTTTAATTCCTGTTTTTACGTATATTACGCGTGTACAGAGAGTCGAGGGGTCTCTTTCTTTCATTCTCTTTCTCTCTTACTCCCGCCCTCGCTTGGGCTCTCGCTACGCTTAGGCCCCACTGCCGAGGCTTCGACCATCCCTCTCGTTCTCTTTTACTCTTGCACGCCCTCTCATACTCTCTCGCTCTACAGTACTTCCGATTGGTTCGATTTTCGACTATGGTTGGTTCTCTCTCTTTCCTATGACAATTTTCATATTTTCCACTCCTTCTCTGTTCTACAGCACTATATTTCCTATGCTTTATAAGACTCCTCCTATCATTTCCTTATAAGGCAATGAGAAAGAGCCGATCGAATAAATGATTCGCTAAACGCATTTGATAAATTCTTTTAAATAATTTCTATTGATAAAAATGTTGTTCTTGCTCCCAGCCCGAACGTACTCGCTTCCGGGCCGCATTTCAGGCCGGGAAGAACGACTTTCATGGCGTCATGGCCTGCTCGGGCGCGCTCTGACGGAACTTTCGTGGCCGGCTCTATATGTGCCCGTGTGTTTTGACGTTTTGACATCTGTACGTTAACCTTTCTTATTGCAGTTGATTTTCGTGCCTGTTATTTTTACCTATTTTATATGTTTTTAAGGCCCGCCCCGACCAGCAAAAACCTCGGCTTCGCCTCGGTTTTGCAAAAGTCGGGCGAGCGCCCCGCCCCCCGGACCAGCAAAAATCTTCGTCCGCGGTACACTTCGCGAGATTGCCGGTAGGCGCGCTGACGCAGGCCGCAAAAGTAAAATAAGTGAATATACATATATTGCCGAACACAAGGCAGCTGGCATGCTGACATGCAGTATTTTATAGATTAAAACTAATTATCAAACGTACTTTCGGGCTGGGAGCAAGAAAAATAGTATACGACCCACGGCCCGAATGCTGGATGCCCTGGCATGTGTGATATAAAGGCCTCGGCTTCGCCTCGGCCTTTATATCATACACGCCAGGGAATCTAACTTTCGGACCTAGGATCGTAATATACTATTATTTAGTTGAAATTGCAATCTTCGAAACGTTTTATAATTTGAGTTTTAAATTTGTTTGAACAATATGGATAAATGATCTTTAAAATAAATTGTTTAATTAATTATTTTAATATTAAATGTTTGTAAATTTAGAAAGGATTTAATTTTCATATTTATTAATTTTGCAATTTCTTTTTTGAGTGTCTTGTAACTAACTTGTTTTCATTTTTGAAATGATTTTCCTGAGATTAATTTGTTCAATTATTTGGAATGAGATATAATTTTTGATTGTATATTTTTCTGTAAATATTTTTGGTTTTATTTATAATTAAATAATTCATTTTCTTATTTTGTTAATTTAAATTTCTTGTTTTAATAATTTTTGATGAAATAGAATTTGTATTTTGAAAAAGTTGATTATTAAAAATGTTGAATAGAAAATGCTTTAATCTTTTAGAAAGAAATAATTTGTTTTATGGTTTTCTCTTATTTTTGCTTCGTTCAAATTCTATTTCTCGGAGATTTACCTGATCCTTTTTTACCTGAAATAAGTCATTCATTCATAGACACGTTCCCTATAATTAGCTTAATTCGCACGCCTTATTTAAGGCGAAATTTCTCTTGAGTTTTATTATCGCTTTTATTTTTAACTCAAAATTTCCAACACTGCTTTTTATGAATATTATCTATGCCCAAATTTGGCGTGTTTCCTGTGGCGACTCATTGTGCGAGAGAGAACGAAACGACGCATGAGGGTTGCGGGCCTCGTGCCGTCCGCGGGGCGCGAGGGAATTTTCTCGGACCCTTGGACAAAGACTCTTTTCCAGCGTCCTCTCAATTCTTTCTCGAATGGTCTTGTATTTTTTTAAAGTTGACAGATTTACTAGCTTCGGATGTTTGCAATATGTCGATAGCATTTCTTCGTTTAAGATCTTGAGACAGAGCGTTGAAACAGTGTTGCCAGATTAGGGGATTTTCCCCTAGATTTAGGTTTTTTTCTACAACTTCAGGGAGGAAACAGGGGAAAAAATTGTTTAGGGAATTTTTTAGGTTTTTTTCTACAACTTCAGGGAGGAAACAGGGGAAAAAATTGTTTAGGGAATTTTTTAGGGAAATCTTCATAGGGTTGGATTTGAATTTTTTAAAATGAGATATTATGGATGTTTAGGGGTATGCTTGCCGTAATTCGATCGGAAATTAACCAGTGGCCAAAAAACCGTGCTCGATTTCTCAAATCCTAGCCGTTCGTTGGTCAAATGTCCTAAAAAAGTAAAATCGTATTTTTATCGTCAATAATAATTATTATATGACTATATTTATCGGGGATAAAAACGTATATTCCATCGCTATATTTTTCTATAATAACATTTATAGACTAGAAAACGCGAAAGTAACATTATCAATTTCCCATCGAGTTGGGTTCAATATCAATATAAAATTGATGATAAGAAGAATATTCGCATCGATATCTTGAAAAAGAAGCAGTCGACAATATGGTAAAATGGCTTCGCGCTTTTTACACTCAATCATATTCATTTGGTAGCGCGTCAAGTACGCTAACATCGTCATCGCTTACTGATCCGTACACCGTTTCGGAATTGAATAGCCTTAGCATTTCTGCAGTCGGAAAGAATTTGCAGCATTCAACGTTGAGGGTACAACGAACGTGCAGAATAGCTTGGACCATCGGAATCGACATTTTATTCCGCAATTTGTCCTTCACGATATTGACGATCGAAAATGCACGCTCAACTGCAGCATTTGAAAATGGGAGACTGAGCAAGCCGAGAACGAGCTGTGAGATTTTCCCATATTTTTTATTTCCTCCTGCGTCTGTTATTTCGTTAACGTAAGCCCAGAAACTTTCAGTGCAGGAGATGTCGGGCATTTCAGCCCTATGAATGATATTCCATTCCTTGATTGTTCAGCCGATATCATTGCATAAGGTGGTTTTAAATTTCTCCGCAATATTCGTAATGTCAGCTTTCCCCTGCGATGATGCAACCTGCGGCGAGAACGTATTTATTTGATCCAAAACTTTAATGTTTTCTGGAACTCTTTTTTGCAGTTGCGAAATCAAAGTTACAATGAAATCTCTGCACCGCTCTTTGATTTGCAGCACCAAATTTGGATGCGCGGTGGCAGTCAAAGCGTTGAACTCATAACCGAAATTGATGCACTCGAGTGGCATACAATGGCGTTTGAAATCGTATCCCGCAATATCGTAGTGCGATATTTTAGTTAATTGCGACGGAACAACGAGCATTTGAAGGAGAGAATAAATACAATCATTCAAATCTCGAAATAGCTTGACTGGATCGACGGAATCAGATTGAAACAATCTGTTCAAGCCCATAACACCTTTAAGCGTTGAACTTAGGAACGTCAAGTAGATTTTATGCGCAGGCGTCGAGAACATGCCGTGAAGTTGGGCAGCTACATAACAGCGTTCCTTATTGCTTTCCGTTATTTGAAAATGTAGTTTCAACGCATCCCATTGATCGAGAATGGCATCAACAGCCTGGAGCCTCACTAACCACCGGGTATTTGACATTTTTACAACCTTTCTGGGTACTTTGCCTTCGAGAGTTTTGTAAATTTCCGCATACTCAATTTGGCGTTTGGTACTAACGGAAAACCAATTGTGAGTCTCGCGTACCATGTAGTCAAGTTGTCTCGGCAAAACTTCGCATGCCTCCTCTGCCGCGAGATGCAGTGAGTGGCAAATGCACTTTATTACGACGAGCTCTGGATTACTCTGTTTGAGTATCGTCGTCACTGAATGATGTACGCTGACGATGACACTCGCTCCATCAACTCCCAGGCCCAAAAGCTTTTCCATTTTCAGTCCATCGATTTGCAATTGTTGCTTAATCGCCAAGGCGATAGCATCCGATGTGCCTGCACTCATCTCAATGAGACGATAAAATGTGGTAACAATCTTCTTTTTTAAGCGGCTAAAATACCTTATCATGAGGCAGAGAACCTTTCTCGTGTCAATTGTCGTCGATTCGTCGATAATCAAGGAGAAGTGCGAATCTCCAATATCCTCAAGAAGATCTTGCACAATGCAGAGCGATAAAATGTTTTTTATGAGGGCCGAGCATTTTGTTCGATGTAGCTTGATATCCTGTAGAATTTGAGAATCCGGGTCGAGGTCCTTGATGACGAGGGAGAGGTGGTCTATAGCCTTGATCGACGAGTGCTCTGCTACGAAAAACGCAATTTTTAACTCTGCTATCTTTCGTTTTTCTGTCAGAGTTTTTTTTGCGAATTTATCAATTTTCGGCAACTTTGCCAGCAAATCATTATTTTTGGCACATTGCTCGTGCTTCTTCGAACCAGCATGCTCGACCAATCCTTTTTTGTGGGCGACGAGTGTCGTTTTGCAGTACGTACAGAACGCTCTTGTCGAATCTCCACAAGGCGATGGTTTTAACCAACCTACATTGTTGTATAACATACGAATACTTAATTAATGAAATTCAGATTGGTTTTTGATCAAAATTGAAATTGATTATCTATCCAATTGAAAAAAAAACGAATAGTTTGGGGCAATACGATTTAAAAAAAATGATTATTTGTCCATTTAGGTTAATCTTACCTTTGAACAACGAATCTGACTCCCAACTTGTCACGTATTTCTGTGTGTATGTTTTTTTGTTTGTGATTTTCGGCATGCTTTTATTTTGTCTTTTATCCCATCGGCTAATCAGGAGAATAATCAGGATAATAATAATCTGATCCAAAATAATACTGATAATTTGTCCTACTTTGTGTTCGTATGATATACATAGAGACTTCCCACTTGAAACAGCTGTATTGGAAACGCGGAATTAAGCGCAGTATTCGAAGCGAACCAGAGATGTCGCAGCTTGCTTTTTCGCAATGAGGATTTTCACTGGGACCCTGCCTTGCATAGTTGAGGGCAGCCCTGCTACGGGTTCCACAGAAGCGGGAAGATTTAATTCTCAAATTTACCTTTAATAATTAAATAACACTTACATTAATGAATTTGTTATCAATTCACTAGTTTCTCTTCGTAATAGACAATTTACGCATTGTCAAATTATGGACAAGATAAATATATTTTTATATTTTTATTATTGCACAAATATAGGCATCGATATATGAGTTATCCATATTTACCGACTATCAGTACATTCGTATAGCCGGCCAATATAACCTTACCGCGCATTTATACAGTCTATAGATGGTATATCTATATATATATCCTCGCCATCTATGTATAGCTGGTGGGGGTAATTTAGGGAATTTCTAGGGAAAAATGGTACTGCGGCTAGAGGGACGTCGCGGGGACTGTCTGGCAACACTGCGTTGAAAGGATTTTTTTTTATACATACATATCGGGTTGCACTGAAGTGTGCTTTATCTTTGGGTAATTCCTTTCTCTGCAAGGCGTGACTAATTTTGCTATGGGCCACGTGTGTGACCTTTTCAAGAGACAGTGGTGTTCTTTTCCTTCGTCATTTTTCCTACATGTCCCTTTTTATTTTTTTCCTCTTTTCTACCCTAATAAATCTTTGCAATATCCTTCTTTCCAAAAAAAAACTCAACTGTCGTCTGTAAACTCTCAAGAGAAATTTTTCCTTCGCATTATTGCGTCTTGAAATAATTTCATTTTCTATTTCGAATGACCTGACCCAAGCTATGTAATTTTCATGCTCGATACTAATTTTGAATTTACTTTTACTGTCCCATTTGCGAACTCTCGGGATCTCAAGCTGATTATGCCAATAAAATGAAAAGAAAGAACCACTGGCCGTACGTACTAATATAATTTTTCGGTGCCTCATTTATGATGGCGTCGGTGTAGCTGAATCGTGGTGCGCATGAGGATTATACGCTGCGCTAGGCTTGTGTGTGTGCCACGCGCTCCCAAAGACTTCAACGCTCGAGTGTCGCCCGGCCCCACAAAGGCCTATCGATATTTATCGTGGAGTTTTGTTGCTCCAGCGGATGTTTTCTCGAACCGATGATTGAGATTGTTTTATTTAGGCGTCATAATAACACGCTTAAAAATCTCCTCGATGGTTGGTGTTTATACGTGACCAACCAGGCGTTGACGTTGTCCTCATGGCCCGTAACTTGAGAGGCAGAAAATTTGGCGAGACTATGGCCTCGCCGTAAGAATGGACCCTTGGCTCGACCGTGTCCCCTTTTCCATGCGTATTTTTCTCGAGAATCATCCGATATGGGAAACTCGAGAACGACGAGAAAATCCCGAAAGTCGCGAGACGTAACAGCAGTATCTGGCCGGATATCCGGTTATCTGGCCTGAAGAATAAGGCCAAGACCATCGTATTCTTATTGGACATCACTTATGCACACTGCGGGCGATCAGCAACAGCCCATGAGAAATAAAAGCTCGGATTTTCAAAACGTCGCTCGAAAAAAGCAGAGCTCTTATTGCCTATCGCTCATCGCCCATCGCCACGGTCGTACCTTGGAACTCTGCCCACCTTAGCAATCCGTCTGACCGGTCAATAATCAGCTTTCCCGACTGGTCGGATTTAGTTGTATGAACACGGTCGGATGGACGTCGGAAGACGGTATGGACACGGTCGGATCGACGTCGGAAGGCGGTATGAACACGGTTGGATTGACCTCGGAAAGCTAATTGGTGGTAAGGGTGGACGCCTTCCGACGTCGATCCGACCGTGTTCATACCGCCTTCCGACGTCGATCCGACCGTGTTCATACCGCCTTCCGACGTCGATCCGACCGTGTTCATACCGTCTTCTGACGTCGATCTCACCGTGGTCATACCACTAAATCCGAACGGTCGGAAAAGCTGATAATTGACCGGTTGAATTACCATCAGACAGATTGGTAGGGCAATTTGCATGGTGACGAGTAACTCGATTTTTGAAGGGGTCTTCTGTGCGACAGAGATAGGAGATAGTACCCCCTTTCTCCCACGAATAGCGGTGGTAGGCTCCGCATTAGTAGTGTCGCGAACGGTTTGCCTTCAAAAATAAGGGTCCACCTATTTAAATTTGACACCAAAGATTTTTATTCCCTGTCGTTCTGGTTCTTTCATTGTTTTCCCACCGCTTTGATCTCTCCCAATAGTATATTGAATGATGTTATAGTTATTCTACCAGAGATTATTGCTATCCGGTTATCCGGTCGGATAGTAAAAAACCGGCCGGGTAGGCCAGATACCGGATAGTTACCGGATATCCGGCACATCCCTATTTCCCACCCCCACTTCATCAGCCGGTATCTGTCAGGATATTAGATTTTTTTTCGCCAATTTTTTTGTAGAATATTGAAAAATGAATAAATATGTGGTGAAAAAATGAATGCAAAAACATGCTTAGTTTTTTTTCATAGCATGTTGAAAAATCCCTAAATTTTGGCTTTCCACACTAGAACACGGCCTTAAATTCTCGCGTAATTCGGCGTCGAATTAATATGGGTCAGAAATATTCTTCGCCGGCTACCTTTATTTAGTTTCATCATTATTATGATTATAATATTTCTTTTCGCTACCTGACGGATTATTATCGCAAAAAGTCGTCGGAATTTTTAGTTATTAATGTTTCCCCGATTCATCGCGTGATTTTGCTCATTTTCCGTTTATCTGATTGTTCTTTTCACCAGCTACCTTATGCAGTTTCAACATTATTATGATTATTACATTTGTTGGGCAACCTTCGAATTATTGTCACGATATATCTTCGGAATTTTAGCTATTCGCTCGGTGCACACCTACACACACTCCCAAAGTGACAATGTGTAGTCGTGTACATTAGGATGATGCAAAAAAAAACTAATATTTTCGTTTTTTCGGAGCCCCATCGAGAAACGTTAGTACATAAAAAAAAAAGTAATTTTCCGAAAATTTTAGATAAAATTTTTTTTTTTTAGACATTTCTCAAGCGGCTTTTCGACTTTTTTTAGACAAAATCTTTTTCTTAAAAAAAAAACGGTGTAAGTATTTAAAAAAAAAATTTTCACTGCAAATTGTTATGTTTCAACAAAGCCAAAAAAAACAGCTTAAGGTAGTTAAGTCGTTAGGGCAGAATGATGACAAAAATCTGAGATTATTAGTAACGAGACATATTCATTAATAAAGTAGTCAGGAAAAATTTCAAGACGGTTAGTCTCAATTTGTTAATATCTACAATACACTGAAAGCAACGGAAACAAAAAGAAGTTTGTTGATGAATATTTTTTTTATTTGTTTAAAAAATTATTCTCAACAAAATGTTAATTTTTTAATAACGAGCTTCCTAATCGTCGTGAAATTTTTACCCGACTTCTCAAATACTTCATACAAAAACATACCGAATTTTCAACATTTTCTCATCAGTTTTTAATCTAATCCTTAAGGAGGTTGACATTATGATGATAGAATTCTGGAAAATTCGTTATCGTTTTACATGGAGTATTCAGGAGGTCGTGTGAAAATTTTCGTAGCGACTCAACTACCTTAAATGATTAGTTTTTATTTTTCTGTATTTATAACTACAGATCATCACAAAAAAGATAATGAACAGAACGAACAGAATAAGTGTGAGGGATGTTACTTTGAAGATCCAGCTGAACAATAATTTCTTTTGGTGCTAGGCGGATACTTTTTCCTGTGTTCCTCAATAATTTGCAAAAGATATCGTTATTGGTCTTTATTTAGGTTTATTTGGGTTTAATTTTTGTGATGAGATCGTTAAAAATTTTCATCAAAGATACTGCACCGTCGCCTGTATCATTCACAACTTGCATATTTTTGACCGTTCAACTCAAAACTCTTAAATAAATTCAACGATTTTAATGTGATGAAATCACTCTTTTGAACAAAGCAATTTTAGTTCGTTTTGCTTGAGGACCTGTGCTAAATCAGCACAGCTCAATTTTAACTGGTTTGTTGGAAAGACTTGAGTGATTTCATCACATTAAAATCATTGAATTTGTTTAAGAGTTTCTAGCTCCCATGCAGTTTCTTGGACATAAATCCTGCAATTTGGGAAAATAACCAGGATTACAATATTTGTTTGACAACGTTCAAAAATATGCATGTTGTGAATGATACGGCCGAGCGTGCAGTATCTTTGATGAAAGATTTTAACGGTCTCATCACAAAAAATGAAGACCAAAAACAATATCTTTTTTAAATTGTTGAGGAACACAAGAAAAAGTGTCCGTCCAGCACCAAAAGAAATTATTGTTTAGTTGGATCTTCAAAGTAACATCCCTCACACTGTAGTTAAAAATACAGAAAAATAAAAATTAATCATTCAAACTGGTTTTTTTTTGTTGAAACATGAGAATTTGGAGTGGAAAATGTTTTTTTTCAAATACTTACACCGCTTTTTTTGAGAGAAAAAAATTACATCTAAAAAAAGACCGAACAGCCGCTTGAGAACTATCTAAAAAAAAATTTTTAATCTGAAATTTTGAAAATTACTTTTTTTAAATGTACTATCGTTTTTCAATGGAGCTCTGAGATCGATTGTTTGCATCACCCTAGTGTACATACATACATTTTTCCGTGCATAAAATGTCTTTTCCCACTATTGGCGTCGCCACCAGTATGCATATACACGACTACTCATTCTCACTTTAGTGAGTGTGTGTAGATGTGCACGAAGCAAATTATTATTGCTCGATTAACTACGTGATTTTGCTCAATACCAGTTATCTGATTATTCTTTTCGCCGGCTAGCTTATTCAGTTCCAACATTATTATTATTAATTTTGCTACGTCTCGAATTATTGTCGCGATACATCTTTGGAATTTTCAGTTGTTCTTTGCTCGATTATTTACGCGAATTCTGTACTTCCGATGTTCTCATTATTATTTTCGCTACCTCTTGTGAATTTCGTGTTCTTTAGGATAAGTTCTGGCAAACGCGCTACTCCCTAATGGGGAAATTGTCAATCGCAAGATGCGTTTTGACTTGTTAAATAAAATTGAGTTTTCAAAAGTCCGTCTTTTATCATTCGCTCTGACCTTGCCCCTCTACCATTAGTCCCTTAGGTGAGCTGAGCTAGCCAAGTGTCCCTTGGTTCTCGGCACCGTATTTATCGCGTAATTAAAGTCGATCTTAGATCGGCGGTACGTAGTACCTGGCGCGCAACGCCCGTCATGGACACCGTATATTGCTGCGTTGTGTAGAGGACCCATTTGAAATATTTATTTGAGAAAATTTTGCATTGTGTTTTCCGTTGCGTTCTGGGTCATTGCGAGATGTTGCGAGTGTGCGCGGTACGTACGGCTAAGTAACAACCAGGAAGGTTCCGGAAAAATTCCGTTACAATATATATTCATAGGTATGCGACCACTCTAATATACATCTTATAAATATATATATCTCTCTATATTATATACATATTTCGCTGCCACCGCCGCCACCGCCACCGCCGTCGTGTACAAGAATCAAGGGGTCGGGTTTGGGTTTGGGGCGACGCGACGGTGCATACTACCCGAATCACACGAACCCCTAGTATAAATAATAAAGAAAATTCGAATCTCAAATGACCAACCTAATATAAATTCAAACCCAAAATAACGACCAGCATAATATCCCACACGGAACCGAGTGTCCATTGGACGTCCATCTATCATCCATAGATCCTTAACACGTCTACATCCACGATGGACGTAATGCGGACATCCATTGAACATCCATGGTATAATTTTGATTGGACAAAACGCAATGGATCACACAGGACGTATATTGTATGTCCGCGACACGTACTATTTCTTGAGCTACAAATATACACAACACGGCCATCCATGGTATGTCCATAGGTAGACATTAAATAGCTTTCAATTCAGGATAGTAATTGAACATCCACTGGACGTTCCAGGTTCGTAAACGAAAATCACATTCGGAGGACGTCAATTGAACGTCTATCGGATGTTCCATGTAGGATTTCATATAGACGTGAACCTGGAACGTCCAATAGATGTCCAATTACGATACTGAATTAAGAGCTATTGAATGTCTACCTATGGACATACCATAGATGGCCGTGTTGTGTATATTTGTAGCTTAAGAAATAGTACGTGTGTGAACATACAATATACGTCCTGTGTGATCCATCGCGTGTTGTCCAATCAAAAGCATTCGTCCTTTAGATGTACATTTAAGTATTTCGGGCAGCTGTGATATGGGTACGCCGATTGACCGTCGTATGTACGTACAAATTACGTCTATCGAAGGATAACGCGGAAGTTTATTCGACGTCCACGACACATATTTTTGGAGCTATAAATATATTCCGCGCGTAACTTAACAGCCAGGGGACGTCCAATAATCATTTAAGTTGGATGAAAATTTCATTCCGGGGAAGTCCATGGACATTCCTTAAACCACTATCGGAGATGCGAAACGGCGGCGATTCTATGTGCTGAAAAAGTTTCGTATACGTACCCTTAGATATTTTTTAGAGGTACCTATAGACCACATAAAGTGACATTTAATGTACGTATTTAAGACGAATGCCAATAGTGCAAAAGATATCTAATGATCATCTATTATACGTCCCTTAATTTAAACGCTCTTGATTACACATTATCCATTAATTATAAATTTCATTACGATTATACATTATTCAAGGTTTGTGAGACAAAGATATATAAGTATATCAGCAAACTACATCGTAAAAGGTTTTTACATGCATAAGTTTCTCATAAGTCAAGTTAGTGTAGGTAGGTAGGTAGGTAGGTGGGAGATTAGAAAAGTTAAGCAGCACCCCTTGAATCCAATACTTGGATGGGTGACCGCAGTGTGAAAAATCGAAAACTATTTTTTTTTCTTTTTTTCTGTAAAATATGGATATCTCGTAGGCCCCGAATATTATATAATCAGTAACAAAGTTTATAATTAATTAATAATGTGTAGTTAATAACGATTAAATTATTTAAATAAAGGGACGTATAATGGATGATCATTGGACATCTTTCGGATCACTGGTATATTCGTCTTAAATACGTAAATCAGACGTCATTTTTTGGGGTCTAGTCCGTCTAAAAACCGTCTCAAGGTACGTATAAGGGATGTTCCCAGTACATAGAACAGGTGCCGTTTCGCACTTCTTTTAGCAGTGATAGGGATACTCATAGACGTCCCTGGGATGGAGCATTCATCCACCATGTATGGATATTGGACGTCCCATGGCCCTAATGTTCCGTGTGGGATATATCTCATAAAAATGTATATAAATATTTAAAGACATTGAATCTCGAATGACCACCCAAATGTAAGTTGATACCTGAAATAACGACCACCCTAATATACATCGTATAAATACTCGCACACTCTTGCACACACTTGTACACTCTCGCATACACACACATACACTCTTTTATTATATATATATATATATATATATATATATATATATAGATAGAATATATATTCACAAGCCTGTGTATAAGCTCAAGATTACGGTTGGTGAGTTGGGGGGAGCGCCGTGTTTTTGCACACACTCATATTTGCCCACTAATACACAAGCCTCTACATGAAAGTCGTATTACACTGCTTATACACGGGCTTCTAAATCTTTAAGCGTGACAGGCAAACTGCTGGAGAATTCTTGCGATAAAAAATATTCGGATTAATACGCCCAATATTATGATATTTTAGTATGCGTGAGCGGAAAAAAATAACAATGGATTCATACAAAAGATGAAATTATTTCTAGATCACTAGAGCTCGTAGAGCTTAAAAAGATGATTGTGTTTTTTGGTAATGTCGGATTGATATTCAAATCGGGTTTGGCGGGAGGCAGATTCGCGTATATAAGAGTGCGCAGCGATTTCGAATGGGATTTTTCCAGTTTTATTTAAACTTGGCGTCGAGACGCTGCCGCATCTCTTGATCTCAAGACTTTGTGTACGTATCGTTCTAGCCCAAAGGTATAGCTCTAGGAGCTTCTGGAATATTCAAGAGACTGGTGTTTCGTGGGCGTAAAAATGACTCTGAAAAGTCCAACTCAACGTAACGTTCTCGTGGTTTCAAGAACGGATTAAATATGCTCGTCCAGAAACGACGCTAACGTTTGTAATGGATATCTTTTAAAAAGTCACACTGAGAAAAAAATTTAATTGAAACAATTAAATTTGGCATTGATTCAATAGAATCTGTCATTCAATAGTGCCAAGGAAATATTTGATCGATGGAATAGTATATTGTTTTGAAAAAATTTATTCAAGTCAACAATATATTTTTTCATTCTGCAATTATATGGTGTTCTTCGTATCTTTCTCTTGTTTGCCGTAATATGAGTTTTCTTTGAAAGAATAGTAGAACATATTGATACGAATAATTCGAGATTCAAGTCAAACATAAAATGAATTGTGCAGAATGAAGATTTATTTAGACGAATTGTTTATGGAATCTGTGTAATCATATATGTACTTGAATCACTTCTCGACTTATTCATACAGAATCTATGGAATGTTACTGCGATACATTTTATATTTGACAGAAGCTTATAATTAATCGAATAAATTGTTTTTTTAATTAAGTCAAATAAAAAATCTGTTGGTTAAAACGTCGGTACAGTTAGTCAGATTAAACGGGAAGTTAAATAAATCGTAGATTTGTGCCCCTGAAACGAAGATTTATTTGGCCAAATTGTTTATGGAATCTGTGTAATCATATATGTACTTGAATCACTTCTCGACTTATTCATACAGAGTGAATGGAATGTTACTGCGATACATTTTATATTTGATGGAAGCTCATAATTAATCGAATAAATTGTTTTTTTAATTGAGTCAAATAAAAGTTCTGTCGGTTAAAACGTCGGTACAGTTAGTCAGATTAAACGGGAAGTTAAATAAATCGTAGATTTGTGCCCCTGAAACGAAGATTTATTTGGCCAAATTGTTTATGGAATCTGTGTAATCATATATGTACTTGAATCACTTCTCGACTTATTCATACAGAGTGTACGGAATGTTACAGCGATACATTTTATATTTGACGGAAGCTCATAATTAATCGAATAAATTGTTTTTTTAGTTAAGTCAAATAAAAATTTGATTAGTTGAAACGTCGGTACAGTTAGACAGATTAAACGGAAAGTTAAATAAATCGTAGATTTGTGCCCCTGAAACGAAGATTCATTTGGACAAATTGTTTATGGAATCTGTGTAATCATATATGTACTTGAATCACTTCTCGACTTATTCATACAGAGTGTATGGAATGTTACTGCGATACAATTTATATTTGACGGAAGCTCATAATTAATCGAATAAATTGTTTTTTTAATTAAGTCAAATAAAAATTTTGTTAGTTGAAACGTCGGTACAGTTAGACAGATTAAACGGGAAGTTAAATAAATCGTAAATGCTTGTCCCTGAAACCGATATACGATTGGTCCAATTGCTTTTATACGATCAATTGAACTGAACATTTGTCTACTTTAAAAACATATTTATTCGCAACAAAGTATTTGTCAGTTATACGAAAATCATGTTTATTCTAAAAAACTTTGAATTTGATTAGATCAAAAAAATATACTGTTACTCCAATTATATATTCAACTATGTGAAATGTATATTCGGTCCTAACAAATAGATTTTTGTTTGAGATATAATAATCTTTTGTTGATTTAAGAAATGTCCAATTGTTAAGATTATTTGTAGGGTTATTTCAATTAAATATTCGTCTGTTCCAAACGATTATACAGTTTTTATAGCAAAAGATTCATTCCACAAAAACAAATATTCGGTTGTCGTAGTACTATATTTAATCATTATTCCGGTACCGCGGCAAGCGTAGTAGTTCTTCTTCCAAGTGGTAGTCGAGAATCGGGGCCGTGCTGTAACTACAAGAATTTATTTATTAACAATTATATAAACGATGTTACCATATTATTTTGTTTCAATACTTACCTTTCGTTGCGGATTTTGTTTTTTCACCGAAGAAAATTTGGTGCTCTGGCGTGGATTTGAACTCGGGACCCTCAGTTTACCAGTCGGTTGCTCTGACCACTGAGCTACACTAGGCTGCTTTCAACGACGATTCGAATCGTCCTCATATGTTGTACTTTCATATTTATTCATGAAAATAATCGTTCATTGTTACAACAACACATTGATTCATTCAAGCCTGTCCCGATAAAAAAATGCCAGAACTTTTTTTTTCGAACTGAGAAAAAACACTTCGTTCAAATGAATTACTGTTGAATGAAATTGAGCAATAAACCAATCGAAGAAGCTGAGTCCATTCAAGAGGAAGTAAAAGATCTGTTTTACCGACAACTTTTTGAACAAGTCTTTATCGTAAATGTTAAAGAATTTAAAAAAACTAAAGATTCATAGGCCCTGCGTCATATACTGATGCAGAGGCTAAGACTTTGATTTTGCTCTATATGTCGCTGATCTTCGAGAAAGACTTATTCGAAAATTTCAGCTATCTGTCTCGAACTGACGTATCAGCTAATCAATTTTCACATCCTCTTATACCTCAAACGTGCGACTACAAGTCTAATACAAGAAACCTATCCAGATATTTCAACGGTCCCGTGGTAAAGTTGGTAAGGCGCTCGATTAGTGTAGCCAAGGTACCGCGATCGATCCTCGGTATTTGACTTTTTTTTTCGTCCGTTTTTTTTAAATTTGTATACTTATCTGGTTATATCAATATCACAGATGATAATGAAATAAACAAAATTTGTGAATAAAAATAGATCCTATCGTTATCCCATTATCTACTTAGGCTTAAAAGTTGTAGAATGAATGACAGTTTTTTACAAAAAATTTTTAAGAAAATCGATCAGTACGTGTTTTTTGTAAATCAGAAATTTATATTTAACCCTTGAAAATCTTATAGAAGCACGATTTGAAATTTTTTTCAATATTTTTTATCAAAAGTAAGTTTGAAAAAAAACCGTCCCATTTGGCCCATTTTTCGCAAAGTTATGGATGTTGAAAAAAAAAGTTACGTTATTTTTGAAAAATCGATATCTTGAAAACAGTCGATTGAAAAAATTGAAAAAAATCATGAAGACCTCTTTCAACCAATACTGAAACATAAAAAATTTTGAAAAAAATCGGAGATGCAAAAGCTAAATGGTGTCCGGATTGGTTTGGAACGCCTCATATATATGTTTTACATTCTTTTTGTATAATTAATACACAATCACATATTTGAAATGTGAAAAAAGAAAATAACAAAAAGGTCGAAAGTTTATACTCTTATTGCAATGAAAAATGTGCTCGAACAGTCAATAGTCAAAGTTTTCAAATGATCGAAATAATGGATTAATCCAATGAAAATATTTTACTTGAATCCATCAAAAGTTGCAATGCAATAAACTGCAGCAATGTATTTAGTTCAATCATGTATAAGTAGTCTTTCTAATACAATTAAACTTCCATCGAATCAATAGATTCAAGACTAAAAAATGCTGTTTCAATTCCATATTTAATTAATGTAATCGTATATATAATTGAATCGTCTACATACAATAATAAAAAATCACTTTCGTTCAACTGCTTCGTTTATTTGCCAGAAACACATAATTACTCTGAACAACTCCGCCAATCAATTTGATCAGGAATGTGATCACTTTCAATCAAAAGTTTATACTCTCATAGCAATAAAATATGTGCTCGAACATCAATAGTTAAAGTTTTCAAATGAACAAAATAATGGATTAATCCGATGAAAATATTTTACTTGAATCTAAGAAAAGTTGCAATGCAATCAACTGCAGCAATTTATTTAGTTCAATCATGTATAAGTAGGCTTTCTAATACAATATTAACTTCCATCGAGTAAGTAGATTCAAGACTAAATATTGTTGTTTCAATTCCACATTTAGTTAATGTAATCGTATATATAATTGAACTGTCTACGTACAACAATAAAAAATCACTTCCGTTCAACTGCTTCGTTCATTTGCCAAAAGCACATACACTGTTAAAAAAATCTGTATCAAAATTAATATACATGTGTAGGAAGTTTTTTTGCGGATACCGTGTATGAAATTTCAATTTCAGTATTGAAAATTCATGGACCCGAATTTGAAGAATAAAAGTATGGAGTTGAATTTTAAAATACTGATGAATTTAAAAAGTCATATACATGCCATTGAAATTTCAATTTCGGGTATATTATTATTAAAAAAATGTGTATTGAAATTAATATATGCGATTATTTTAAAATCACATTACATGTCTGAATTTTTATAATCATTTCATGAAAATTACGTTACCGTAGCTGAATTAATTGTTGTTAAATATGTTATGAAAAATATATAGCCCTTGGAAATCAATTTAATATGCATAGTTTACCGGCTCCAAAAAGAAATTCATCGAAAAAAAAAACAAAAATCTGCACGAATTGTCCGATCTAATTTCTCTCTGAGACCGGGAATCGAACACTCGACCCTACCTACCATCCTACCTATCTACCTAACACGCTACCTATTACGCTATTGACTACTTGTGAAGTCCCTCAACTTGTATGATATATGAATGCTGGAGTGCCGAAAAATAATAGTATATGCTTTTGAATGAGCATGAAAGTTGGTTTTTGATTTGCGAATTCGAATCCCCTGCCCCCTTATAGATTATGTGAATATTATTCCAGAATACATGAACCCTCATAACTTAAGTGATCCCTCAGAACTTACTTTACCCCTCATAACTTAATTTCACGATCTCTGACCCGTCGTAGATTATGTAAAGTCGCAAAACTTACTTCTATGATCCCTGTCCCCTCATAAGATAAGTGACCCCTCATAACTTAATTTCAAAACTTCTAACCTCTCATAAGTTATATAAGCCCTCCAAGCTGATTTGAATAAAACCGTGACCCCTCATAAGTTAAGTGACCTCTCATAACTTTATTTCAGGACCGCTAACCCCTCATTAGTTATGTGAACTCTCAAAACATTATTTCAAAATACCTGACCCCTTATAACTTAACTGACCCCTCATAACTTAACTGACCCCTCATAACTTAACTGACTCCTCATAACGTAAGTGACCACTCATAACTTAATTTCGTGACCCTTGACCCCCCGTAGGTTTAGTAAAGCCGCAAAATTAATTCCAGCATTCCTGACCTCTCATAATTCACGTAATTTTTCATAACTTCATTTCGGAACGCTAGACTCTTCATAAGTCATGTGAACTCTCAAAACTGTATTCCAGAATACCCGACCCCTCATAACTTAAGTGAATACTCACAACTCAAGTAATCCCTCGTAACTAAATTTCTGACCCCTCGTAGGTTATGTGAAGCTGCAAAATTTAATTCCAGGATTCCTGAGCCCTCATGAGATAAGTTACCCCGCATAACTTAATGTCAGAGCCCCTGACCCTTCATTTGTTATGTGAAATCTTGAAACTGTTTGAAGAAAAAAGCGACGCTCTCATAAATATTCTTTTTTATATTAAATTTGAAGACTTTTTTACCGTAGCTGATTGTAATTTTAAGACATGAGTGTATTAATTTTGAATTATGTATCTTAAAATTGCTAAAAAGTATATGAAAACCATTTTCATATACGGGGATATTAATTTTCAATGTTAACTCTTTTAATTTTAATATACAAATATTGAATTTAAGACAAAATTGTTGATTATCCAATACTATGTATATGAAATTTCAAATAGCATATTAAAATTAATATGTCTCCTCTAATTTACAAATAGTATATTGAAATTAATATCTCTTCTGAAATTTACTATACATATATATTTAATTTCGAACAGTCTTGAAATTTCAAATAATGTATTGAAATTTCAAATAGTATATTGAAATGAATATAACTCCTTTAAATTTACTATACATGTGTATGAATTTGCATTTCATATTCCGTGTTTGGGAATTTCCGTGACAGTTGTATAGTAAAAATGTGCGAAATTTCATTTCTTTTTTTACAGTGTAATTACTCTGAACAACGCCGCCAATCAATTTGATCAGTGATTTGATTTTTTTCAATTAAAACTTTATACTTTTATAGCAATAAAAAAGTGCTTAAACAATCAATAGCTGAAGTTATTGAATTAACGAAATAAATGATTAATCCGACAAAAGCATCACTTGGGACAAACAAAAGTCGTAATGAAATACGACCGCAGCAATTCACTTAATTCAATCGATTCAATTCAATTAATTCAATTAATACGTAGTCTTTCTAATCAAATATTAATTTACATTGAGTACGTAGATTCAAGACGCCATTATTTTTTGGCAATAAAATATTTTATGGGCTCAATCGCATATATTCTTCAGTCAACGAAATGTATAGTTCAATTTAAAAAAAATCGAAATCATTATGCTTTTGAAAACAATGACAGTATTGTTGAACCACTCACATATTTACTTGAGCGGCAAACATTGCAATTGAATTGATTAAATATATTCCAATAACATTAATTTAATTGAATCTACATTTTTTTCTCAGCGCAGCCTGAAAAAATATCCTAAAATTGTACGTTATCATCATTTATTAGGTCCTATGATAAATCGGTGGACACTTTTATTTTTCAAAAAATCTTTGATTTTTTATTCAATAATAAATTATATTCTTTTGTCATAATAAGTAGTCCCCCCCGCTAACAATGACACGCTGCCAGACTGATGGAAGGTCATTGACCCCAGAAAATGTCTCATTTTCATCGAGACTAGTTATAGCGATGTTAATGGCGGAATCTAATTCTTGTTTGTTGTTATATCGAAAGCCAAACAACTGACGCGTGGTTATATCGAAGGCCAAACAACTGATGCAAAGCAGCTGAAATTGCATGGATTCTTATCAAGTGAATATGGTGGCCGAGGCAATTCAATCCAACCTCTGTCTTCGATTAACTCCTGAACTACGTATGCTTTGTGGGTTCTAAAGTTGTCATAAAATAGCACTGGTGCTCTAATGTTGCAATGTACTCCCCATCTTGGGATATGTTCATCCAAAAACACTTTATAGAGCTCGGCTGACATTGTGATATTTTCCTCATGAGTCTTCCAAAATGCCACCTCGCGAACATCCATGCCCACTATTAGCAGACCTTCCTTTTGTGCGACTCTGCACGTGATATAGGCTCGGCTGATGTGCCTGGTATGTATTTTGTAATAAAAAATGAAGCTTCCTCTGTGCGAAAGGAGTAGAGGAAACTGATGTTCCAAAAACTTTGGTCCTTTGAAAAATGAAAAAAACACCCATCGGTAAAAGGGCGCCTCACGCGACATTTAATTAATCGGCAGGCATACATCACCATTGGCGAAGCGCATAAGAACGCTGTCGTGTAAAAACGTTGTCAAAGTCCAACAAGTTCCGGTGTTGACTGAGCGATTGAGGTAGGTGAAGAAAAAGGTTGGCGGGCAAAGCTGGGAGGTATATAATAAATGGCGGTATATGCATAGACGAGAAACTCACAATAGAGGAAGAGAGGAATAACACGCACACACGTATGCATGCATATATTTATCTACATTGAAGTTACACTATAGGCGAGGGATCGAATGGCATTGAAGAAATGGAAGAGGATTGAAAACGCGAAGCTTGGGTGGCAACGAGAATGGAAACCCGGAAAACGATCTAGTGATGCGAAATTTCATGCACACGAGAAAAGCTCCCCGGGCAAACTAGTATGTATTGACTAAATATATACAATGTTATATATCTCCCTATATTATATAAAATTATCACCGCCACCACCATAACCGCTGCCACCGCTGCAGGGTTCAAGAATCCAGACTGGCTTGTTGACTGCCTCAACGAGCAGGTAACATAGATGAATGTTAACGGATCCTCAAGCAGATGACATAAGAGAACTTCGTTTTCTTGAATATATATTTTTCAAGTTTTTATGCCAATACGTCTCAATATCTCAAAACATCACCAAGCCAAGTTCAGATGTGCTGGTATGTATAGATTTCTCGAACGTTATGAGCATGCATTTTTTTTAACGTTCAAAAAGTTGTGAATAAATCATGCAATCATACATACGCTCACAATTTATTGTTTTCTTCCGTTCACGAGAAGAAAATAAAGGAGGTATGAGCAAATTTTTTATTTTCACGATTTTTTCATACACTGATTTTGGAGAGCTTTAACTTTTGTTCCAAGTGCATATCACACGGGACAAAACCTTGGTGAGCAACCTTAGAGAGTTATGCGTTATACGTCTATTAGATATCTCATCGTTCTTATCAGCATTCTCTCTACTCATTTGCCTTTTCATATTTGCTTTCCGTCCTTTCCCGCGTTAACTTAGATACGGGCTTTGATAGGAACTTTTGCACATACTGAAATATTTGAAACCACTTGTTCCTCGGTGTACCCGAACGTATATCATAAGCAGCCCTGTGTACATTGAAAACATATTCAAGCACGTCCTATCATCCGGCCATGTAATTGTTCGTTCACATAAGCAAGATGGATCGTGTATTTGTATAGTCTGCAGGTATTATTATTAGGCATATTGCACACATATGAGTGTTATATCTCAACATAGAATAAATTTATATTATATATTTGAACTATTAGCAGTGTTAACGTTCATACGTCGCACCTCCATAGAGAAAATATCCACACCAGAAAAGATGTCAGCACTTCCCACATTCTAAGCTAATTCATCCACATACACAGGTGCATAAAGCATCCTTTTTAAGTTACCGACCTATGTTCATCAACAGTTCAATTTTTATCTTTTTGCTTCATTAAAATATATGCGGAAAAAAAGGAACAGTTAATATAACAGGGGGGGCCCGGTTCGCATTGGATTCGAGGACAGAAATGATGGCTTTAACAGTATACACTGGCTCTTTTCCTGTATATACTGAGACTTTCCCTGTACACACGGTGATATATACAGTAAATACTGTAAAAAGTACAGTAAATACTGTGAATGTCTCAGTATATACAGGAGAAAAGCCATTGTACACTGTAAAAGTCATCATTTGATGTCCTCGAGTCCAATGCGAATAGGGCCCTCCTGTTATATTGACTGGTCCTTTTTGTCCGTGTAGTAACACTGACAGCCATAGCGCAGCTGTATAAATTGAGGTAAAGCAATGAATGTCGTCGACAAAGATAAAAAATGTCAAGATCTTTATCTTTGTCTAATAGTCTTCCCGTGATTGATAATTATAGAAATTACACGCAGGATGTATATTTATCTCTTACTAATGATATTGAATATTTCAGTTTTCGTTTGTACACGTGCGGCATTTGTACAGTTCATTACAGAAATTCAACTATCATGATCAAAATACGGTGTTGCGCATGTAGAATCAGATTGAGGGGCCAGTCCACTTTAGAGCCACGAAAAAAGCGATTTTCGTGATTTTTTTTTACGATTTTAAAAAGATATGAATAAAAAAGTTTTTGGGCTTGATAAATAAAGTTTAGAAATACATTAAACAAATTTTTTAATTAATTTTTATTTATTTTTAAGTACAAGAACTATAGTTTACCGTAACGTCTTAAAAATAGGTGGGCTAGGTAGCTCCATCACAACTCAGCAACGGATTGTCTGAAAAAAAAAATTAAAGTCCATTAGATTCAATATGACACTAGCTACAAAATGACCTTCGGATATAAAGTTTTATCAAATAATAAAAAAATGGCAGATGAAAAACGAAAGAAGTAAAAAAAAACGTGTTTTGTCCGCAGTTTTTCGCAAAAAGAGAGTAAAAATCAAAATTTCAAAACTATCGAGGGTCATCTTGTTGCGAATCATGTTTACAATATGTGGTTCAAATTTCAAGAGAATCGGTTTATTAGTTTTAGAGATATGATGGAGCTAGATTTTGAAAACGTTGTTTCGAGAAAAACGCGCTTGACGTTTATACTATGAAAAACTCTTACGTGAACTCAATCGGCAATTTCTGCACCGTACAAAATCCCTTCTGATTGCTCATCGTCATCGATTTCTTCAAGTCTTGTTTGTTTTCGTTTGGTTCTGGTCTCTTTTGAGGACTCAGAACTGTGGAGGTTTGCAGAGCGAACACGCTCGTCATCGCGATTGTCGGCGAATCCGATGGCGATCAGGCCAAGTTTGACGCCCATTATTTCCATTAATTTAAGCACTGACGAAATAGTTCATTAAAAACACACCCGAAAACTTTGCAGGTAATGTCTACGATTTTTTTTTCGTTGAACATGTGTTTAGGTGCCATACTCCATACGCAGTTGTTAAAACTTTTATTATTGTTTTGCGTATGGCCACCTAAACACCTTTCGAGCAGTTCTGTTTTGGTGAGATCCTCGTAAAGAGGTTTTAAAACTTCTTGTACTTCCTCCGAAAGAGCAGAAGGATGTTTGTAATGCTGCTGAAGTACCTTAGCTTTGAACAATAGCGGGGAAAGAGGTTTAAAGGCCGATGGGTCAGCCGAGCACGGTACACGCTCAGGTAGACGAAATGAGGTCCTGACGTTCGGGTAAAAAAAATACTTGAAGAGCTCGGATTTTCATAAAATTTTGACACAATACTTCTGAATGTATGTATACTTTCGAAAACAGTAAAAAAATCGATTTTTTGAAATTTTCAAAGTGGCCTGGCCGCTGAAATTAGACTTTTTTGCTTGCATCAAGTATATTCACTAACACTCAATCATACAATCCTTTGGTTGATGGCAAATATTAATTTTAAAAAATTGATATAAAGCTTCTATGAATACTACATGTGAAGAAGAATTTTGGTAAGTGACTGTATGTAGCACAGTGAGGCAACTTTAAGGCCACGTGAGACTAGCAACTTCCGATTAGAATTTGACGAGTGTTCCAATATGTTTCAGTGTTTTACTATCTCACGTGGAAAATAGTATTTTGTAGGACCATTTGTTTCTTAGAATTTTCGTGGGGATTTTGTAAATGTTTTGGAACATGTGGATATGTGTACACCTACATAGCAAAATTTTAATTGATATTACCAAAGAATTTCTTGGGTGTACGAATCGAAATTGAGTAAGCCAGTAGGTCATCTACCTTCGTCCATCTGGGGATGCTCCAATTCTTGTAATTTTGTATTTATCAAACTGAACTTCTTCTACAAATATATTAAGGAGGGAGATACAGTTGAGACGTTAAACAAAACGCTTTTTTGGAAATTTTTTTTAGCCCCTCATAACAATAATTGATAACAAATGTTATTCCACATAAATATATATATTTGAAGGAAGTATCATAATTCTTTAAGATTCAATATTGAGAAATACGTGAGATATAGCATATTTGTGAGGAGTCCAAAAAAAAGGGTTTTGCCGTGATCACTGCTGCTCGCCACTGGACTATCTGAAATAAAAAAAGATCATTAGTTAATGATATAATGTTCCTGATGGACAAAGGGTTTTGAAAAAGTTTGATTTTTCACAAAATGACGGATGTTGAAAGTCAAAGTTGTTTTTCCGACCTCCATTTTTGTCACATATTCGGCTATAAAAAATCATAATAATCGTTACGAAAAACATCCTTCGTTTATCCAGAGGATAATTATGGATAGAAAAAGTGAGCAGAATTTCAAGCCGATCGGTAAAGCTGATCTCGAGTTACATTGATCACCGACTTCGAAAACATGGGTTCGAGAAAAACCCCACGTAGAAAAAAAGAATCTTGTACAGAATCTTGTAAAGAATCTTGTAAAGAATCTTGTAAAGAATCTTGTAAAGAATCTTGTAAAGAATCTTGTAAAGAATCTTGTAAAGAATCTTGTGAAGAATCTTGTACAGAATTTTGTACAGAATCTTGTAAAGAATCTTGTAAAGAATCTTGTAAAGAATGTTTCCAAGAATCTTTTCAAGAATCTTTTCAAGAATCTTTTCAAGAATCTTTCCAAGAAACTTGAAAAGAATTAAGCATTGGATCCGGAACAAGATTTTTTAAAAGATTCTCCAAAAGATTCTTGGCAAGACTATTTACTACGAAGTGAAAAATGTTGTGAAAAATCTTTCAAAGAATCTTGTAAAGAGTCTTGTTCCGGATCCATCAATGCTTGATTTTTTTCAAGATTCTTGGAAAGATGCTTCACAAGATTCTTTAACAGCGTCTTGAAAAGATTACTGACAAGATTCTTTTTTTCTACCCAAAAATCGTTCGGTTTCTTCAAAGCCTCGCGAAAAACTAAAAACTGACCAATTCGAGTCAATTTTCGAAAAAGAAGAAATTTGAGAAAATCCAAAAACTACATTTAGGAAAAAAATTGCAAATCAAAAACAAAGATCACCTTCATTGCCAAAATCAATTTTAACAAGACACTAAACGTTGGAAAGATTTATTCGAAGAATCTTGGAAAGGTTCATTTATAGAATCTTGGAAAGAATAAAATCATTTCCAAGATTCTCCCGTCCGATCTGATTCTACAGACTGTACAAGATTCTTTACATCAGTCTTTCCAATATTTTTCCAATTAATCTTTCCAAGATTTTTTGAATGTATCTTTCCAAGATTCTTCCAATTAATGTTTCCAAGATTTTTGGATGGATCTTTCCAAAATTTAGCGTCTTGTTAAAACGTATTTTGCCAATGACGGTCATCTTTATTTTTGATTTGCAATCTTTTTCCTAAATGCAGTTTTTTTATTTACTCAAATTCACTCGAATTGGTCAGTTTTTAGTTTTTCGCAAGGTTTTGAAGAAACTAAACGATTCTTGCGTAGAACAAAAGAATCTTGTAAATGATCTTTCCAAGAATCTTGTGAAGAATTGTTTCAAGAATCTTGAAGAAAATCAAGCATTGGATCTAGAACAAGACTCTTTACAAGATTCTTGGAAAGATTCTTTTCATGATTTTTTACTTCACAGTCAATAGTCTTTCCAAGAATCTAGTAAAGAATCTTTCCAAGATTCTTTTTTTCTATGCGGGACGCGTTTAAAGTTTTAAGTACAATTTACATGTAGGCTTACCGGCCTACTTTTATGCGCTGGAGTCGGTTCCATTCAAAGTTATATATCTCCATAAACAACAGTCGGATCTGTGTGAAATTTTCAGAGAATACTTTCGAAATGTGCTACTTGTAGAAAATGCAAACAAAAAATCAATGTTTCCAAAATTCTAACTGTATCTCCCCCTTTAAAAGTGACAGGAACGATTAACATTGAAATGGAACAGAATCTCTTGTGGCACTAGTCCCTATTAGGAGGCAAAAAAAAGCAAATTTTCAAGACTGTAAATCTTAGCTCCTTTATTTTACATGAACATGAGACTTTTTTAAAACATTGGGCATGTCTTCTAGGATATGAAAAAACGTGAGTCCTTCATCGGCCATTTTGTTGTTGATTTGCAGAGGGCGCCAAAGTAGGGTCCGTGAAAAAATCTTGTCCCATGGCGGACAAAGAATTCCAGGATTGGGAGGTCTGAAACAAAATCGGAAAGAAGCACGTTAGAGAGGAAGGTTCTTACCTGGAAATCTACCATCGTTTTGCAAAAAACCATTTAAAAAAAATGGCGGTTATTTGAACAGAAATGTACAAATACTGCCCTGTTTTTTTTTATCTTTTTTGCGTTGCCAAATTTTTTGTTAATAACTTTCTTGCAATATTGTGGTAGATTTCCAGGTAGGGCACCTGCATAAACAATTTTAAAAAAGACCGGTGCGGATTGGCCCAGCGAATCCAGAGATTTTTTGTCCGCCATGCGGAACAAATTCCTTTCGAGAAAAACGCGTTTTAAGTTTCTTAAGTATTATTTTCTAGATTTCTTAGAACATATCGAGTTTCATTACCTTCAATTGATTAATCCGCAATCCCTGGACCGTACAAAAGTACGCCTGAGTCTCGGTCAGCCTCCTCTTCTTCCTGTCGAGCTTTTTTTCTCGCCAAACAGACTTTCCTGGTTGCCGCAGGGCTAGCTTTTTCGGCCATCGCAATCCGCTCTTTCAAAAACTGATTGATCGGTTGATATTTTATGAAATTTGGAATTTTTTCTCCCTCATCCAGTATCTTTAAGGGCAGGCTAAACACCCTCCCCCCCGCCTTTCCGCTCTTGCGAGTGCGAGAGAGAGCGCCTATAGGGGTCGTGTGAGAGCGAGAGAGAGGGTCTTCAGCCTGGCCTTAAAATGTCCCAAAACGTCGGAAAATCATACTTTGAAAAAATTTCAGGGACGTGTGCGTGTGTGTGTTCAATGAATTTCGCACACAAAGTAGTTTATTCTTGAAATCGGCCGACCTCAATAAGTGCCGTAGCAAAAATTTCGTGTCAGCTAGAAAATAAAATTGTCAACTCATCTATGAACAGATTTACATTGGAAAAAATTGTTTCTATAAAATAAGTTCGATAAACATGAATCCTATAAAAGGGAGAAAAAATACCGGAAGTTTTTGAGGTAGATGTTCACATGATTTGCAAACAGTAGAGCTATCGTGCTTTTTTTCCAAAAACTTCGGAGTCATACGACTTCCGTGTCTGTACGTTCGGGTGAAATTTTGCAATATATTCTTGATTAAATTCCCGATGAGGTTGACAAGGAGACGACACGGCCTTGGGGTTGACGATTTGGTCCAATTTTTTGTATGGTGATACAGCACCCTAAGTACACCATAATGTTATCGTATGAAAGCGCAATATTCAGAAAATTTTACAAAATTTTCATCTAAAGTTTTCTGCGCGGCTTATATACTTAAAATGATTTATCATTGCCAAGCCACCGCATGACCTAGTCGGTTACGTGTTAGTTTCTCGCGCCGTAGTTCCTGGATTCGATTCTGGCTTCAATTGATTTTTTTATGTATGATTTCTATTTTAACAATTATTTTAAATCATCATTATTATTAGTCATCATTGAATTATTTTTTGAACTTATTTGCATTACACTTCTCAATTAAAATAATTCATAACATCGGGTTTTTTAAATGAAAATACCAAAGTAGATTAGGATGAATTCAATATTTATTTACATTATGATTATGTGCGAATGTAATGCAAATAAATTCGAAAATAATTTAATGATGACTAATGCTCTTAAAATAATGATTGAAGTAGAAATAATAGAACCCGAGAATTACGGCGCGAGTGACTAACACGTAACCGACTAGGCCAAGCGGCGGCTTGGCAATGACAAAAAATTTTAAGTATACTATATACCGCACAGAAAACTTTAAATGAAATTTTTGTAGAATTTTCTGAATATTGCGCTCTCATACTACGTCATTATGATGTACTTAGGATTAGAGTGCTCGATCACCACAAAAAATTGGGCCAAATCGCTGACCCAAACGCCGTGCCGTCTTGAGACTTGAAACTTTAAACGCAGTTCAAACCTGGATGACAATGCAATTCGAACTAAATCAAACCCAAATGCAAAAATAAGTTTAAATACACATGAAATTTGTCAAATGTCTCATAAATTTCATTATATCGTAAAAGTATTTTAAATCCATTGAAAAAATGCACCCCATTTCAAACCCAAACCCAAATTGAAAAAAACCAGAAATTTGCCAAACATGTGCCATTATCCCATCAAGATTTTTCAAATCGATTGCAAAAATTCACACAATATCAAACCCAAACCTGAAATTAGTGAAATGTTTCTGTCATTATCTTATCAAGGTGTTTAAAATCGATGCAAACTGTTACACGATATCAAACCCAAACCTGAAATTCGCAAATGTTTCTGTTATTATCTTATCAAAATGTTTAAAACCGATTGCAAAAATTTACACCCCAAACCCAAACTAAAATAAACCCACAATTTGTCAAATGTCGTTGTTTATATATCATCCTATTTTGATCCTCAAAAAATACGATACGCAATTTTTTTGAGTAGTGAAGCCTTTGAGGACATATATTCTTACAGAGTGTATTCTTTAAGGACATATATTTTTAAGTTTCGTATCTTTTAAAGACATGGTATATTTCTACGTAGTGTCTACTTTGAACACAAATTGAAATAAACCTTAAATTTATCGAATGTCTCCGTTATTATCTCATAAAAGTGTTCAAAATCTATTGCTGAAATTCACACCATTTCGAACCTAAACCCAAACTAAAATCAATCCAAAATTTGTTACATGTATCTGCTTATATATCATCCTATTTTGATCCTCAAAAAATACGATACGTAATATTTTTGCGCAGTGAAGCCTTTGAGGACATATAGTGTTAGAGTGTATTCTTTGAGGATATATATTCGTGAGTATCGTATCTTTTAAAGACATGGTATATTTCTACGTAGTGTCTACTGCGAACCCAAACTGAAAAATGACCTGACTGATATATTGTTGAAACAACTAAAGTTGATAAGTTGCGATAACTGAATGACATTTTTTGTCACAATCCCATTCTGCATTGCTTCAATCCACGTAAATAGTTCAGAAAACTGAATAATCTATTGGATAGCCTATACAATGGGTTCGTTTTTATAAAGTTGATTCAACTGAACCATTGTTAGATGAACGATAAATGCGCGTCAACCTAACGCTCATATTTAGTTCATCTAATCATTGGTAACATTCAAGTTTCTCAAGTTGTCATGCATTGTCGGAACTGGATGGAAATGGTGACCTGACTGATTTATTGTTGAAACAACTAAAGTTGATAGGTTGTAATAACTGAATGACATTTTTTGTTACAATCCAATTCTGCATCGCTTCAATCCACGTAAATAGTTCAGAAAACTGAATAATCTATTGGATAACCTAGACAATGGGTTCGTTTTTATAAAGTCGATTCAACTGAACCATTGTTCGCACGCGGAAAAAAGTATAATTGTCATATATCCCAGATACATAATTAATATATGTCATACCAAACGGCAAAAATTGGTATATTCGTCATACATGAGACAAGTATGATATAATATATTTTTCATATATTTGCGATACATGATTCATACTTGCCATACATGAATTATATATTCCTTATACATATTTGGAAGTGTTTATGAAAAAAAGGTATTCATAAATAAAAAATAGATTTTCCCTTGCCGTAAAAAATTCAAATCTTCATAACCCCTAACTTTTTTCAAGTGCATAGTAGTAGGCGATAGCGTAATAGGTAGCGTGTTAGGTAATTAGGTACGATAGGTATGATGGTAGGCAGGGTCGAGGGTTCGATTCCCAATCGGGCAGAGAAATTAGATCGTAGATTTTTCTTTTTTTTCGATTTATCTCTTTTTGGGGTCGCTAAACTATGCATATTAAATTATTTTGCAAGGATTTCATATTTTTTAATAACATACTTAGCAACAATTAATTAACACGCTGTAACAGTAGCGAATATCGTTAGCATTAATTTATGCGATAGTGCGATGACGTAACGCCAGGATTCGGATCCCGACTCGAAAATAAAGCGCGATAGACCAAGTTTAGGGTGAAACTCCCAAATTTATTTATTTTCTGACTCAAACTGATTTGTTTCGATTATTTATTTGTTTCTGTACAAGTTTCGAAGCCGTACGTTCAATAGGTTGATTCGAAATAATAGTATTTTGGCGAGCTTGTGGCTTGGTTTTGTGGTTGGCTGGCCGTTGTACACTGTTGCCTTCTCTCGTTCGTGATCCTCTCGCTCAGCTTCTCGCGAATGTCGGCTGCTTGGTGGGGGTTGCTCGCGCTCTCGCGGCGTATGGGTTGGCCGCGCTCTCGTGCTGTGCGCGCGGGCTCCGGTTCACGGGCGCTCTCTCTACGCTCTCCGTTGGATCGGGCTGCGTGGTGGAGGGGAGCGCGCCTTGCTGTTCTCCCTCGTTCCACCGTTCCTTGCTGTCGCGCTGCTCTGATTGGCCGACGCTCTCCCTGTGATTCCCACTGGGTCGATGTGGTCGATGCTTGATCGATTTCCGAATACTCGGCACAAGATGGCGGCGGTGCGTGGTGTGGTGACGGCGTGCTTTCTCACGTCGTCGCCTTTTGGTGTGTTTTTCGGGTTTATTTAGTGTATTTTTGAGTTTTCTTGTAATAAATGTCGGCCGTGTGTGTGTCTGGCCTCTCGTGGACAGCCGTGGACGTCACCGATGCCCGTTTTCTTCGTCCTTCGTGTGTGGTGTCGACGTATGGCCCTTGCGGGTGGCCGTGGATGTGTGGTGGTGCGTGTGTGTATCCCTTGCTCCCGTTAAGGCCGTGATTTCTTGGATCACGCTCCGTTCCCCGGCCTGAGGGATTTTTACTTTGTTCCGGCTCGTCTCCGCTGTGTGTTCGTGTAGTTTTAATATCTCCAAATTGTTCCTTTGGGCTCGGAATCGTCCTAGTGATTTTTTTGTGATAGTGTGTGTGTGTCGTGACGTGTCGTCTCTCCCCTCCTCTCCTTCTCGCTGCATACGTTTGCGCCGGGAACTTATCGCCTCTCCTGTTCGCTTTCGCAGCGACTTTTCTCCTTTTTCCTTTTTGATTCCGCCTACTTCCAGACTATCCCCCTACCTGAGGCCAGAGGATAGCTTCGTCGTATGGCTCGATCTCAAGTGCCTTTCCTCGGTTTGGTCGCCTTTTTATACCCGTTTTCCCCGATGCTCGTTTTTCCTCATTGGTCGTTCCGTCCTCGTCATTGTGTTAGTGTTTGGTGTGTATTTCGTATTTTTAATATTTTCTGATTCGCCTTTTCAGATCGCGTGGGTTTTCCGAGGTCCGGATTCGTGCTTCGTGACGTCGCTGTATTCCGGATTGGTGCTTCGTGTCGCCATTCCGCCGCTCGTTGCTCATTGGTTGCTGGATCTCGTGCTTTTTGCATGATGATAAGGGCCGTCGCTTGCGCTTTAGACGCCCTGGCTTGCCAGGGCCGTCTCAACGCATTTCATTGAAACAATCATATTTCCTGTTGATTGAATTAATTACCGGTTGGACTAATACAACTCTATTTCAGTTAACGCAAAATAACATTCTATTGAACCAACAATTTTATGTATTGGTTGGACTAATTGCCCGTTAGATGCGACTCGACTCAGTCAACTCAAAATAGCTTTTCATTGAATCAACAATGTTATTTATTGGTTGGACTAATTGCCGGTTAGATGCAACTCTACTTCAGTTGGTTCAAAATAGCTTTTGTTAAACCAACAATTTTTCGTGCTTTCAAGCAAACAAAATATTCAGTTCGGCATACTGTACACTCTCTTGCAGCCCGTGTCCGCCGCATTTAGTCCAGCCAACAAAATTTTCGATGATTCAACAAATTTATTTTCTCAGTGCACCATTTCGAACCTAAACCTAAATTAAAATAAACCCATAATTTGTCAAATGTCTCTGTTTATATATCATCCTATTTTAATCCTAGAAAAAATACGTAAAATTTTTGGGCAGTGTAGACATTGAGAACATATATTCTTACAGAGTGCATTCTTTGAGGACATTCGTTTGTGCATATCGTATCTTTCAAAGACATGGTATATTTCAACGTAGTGTCTACTCCGAACCTAAAATTTGTCCATCGTCTCTGTTAATATACCATCAAAGTATTTAAAATTCATTGCAAAATTTCACGCCATTTCAAACCCAAACCTGAACCCAAACCTGAAATTTGTTAATATATCTGTTATTATCTCATTAAGGTGTTTAAAACCGATTGCCAAATTTCAAGCAAAAGGTTAAAAAAGTAAAAGATATTCATTTCATTAAAAACAAACATTTTAATATACGTTTCCAAAATGAACTTAAAATTATAAAATAATTTTTTCTACCCTTACACAGATTGTTCTGCAAATTTATTAATATGGATTTTTATTATCTATGACAATACTTGTAAGATTTAAAAGGAAAAACGTGGAGCGCATGCAATAAAAAATAGTAAGAAGTGTAGAAAGTAAATTTTGTCATTAAAAAAACTAACAATATTTCATATCATTGGAAGTGCAATCATAAAATCATTACTGAATTAGATGAACTAGTCAGATATCAACTATCTATTTCGTGCGCCCCACGTTTATCGTTTTTAATCTTACATGTATTTTCATCGACAATAAAAATCCATCATAATAAATTCTCAGGACAATCTGTATGGCGTTAGGACAAAATATTTAATACTTTTTAGTTCGTTTTAAAAAAGTAGTTTAATAGAAATTTCAATTTTATTTAAATAATTATTGCTTACTGCATTCGTTGAGAATACATACGCTTATGTAAGGTTTGAAGACATGTTTGGTTTAAAGGTTTATTATTTAATACTTTTTAGTTCGTTTTAACAGAGTAGTTTAATAGAAATTTCAATTTAATTTAAATAATTATTGTTTACTGCATTCGTTGAGAATACATACGCTTATGTTAGGTTTAAAGACATGTTTGGTTTAAAGGTTTCTTGTTCGACTTGCAAAACATATGAACCGTTAATTATTAATGTACTATAAGCCGTAAGCTGGTTTTTAACGCCATGGAAGTAACTTTTCAAGTACAACATGGTGTCGGGAGTTCCTTCCCGTAGTAAAAAACTCCATTCGTCGCCATTGAAAAATCCCCATTCATTCCCTATTGCCAAAATAACCAATGGAGATGAATGCCGAATTGCCTAAGGGGATTTTCGCCATTGAATTTCCCATTTAAAACGGAATGGGGATTATCCTATGGGGATTCAATGGAGACAATCCCCTAAGGCAATTCGGCATTCATCCCCATTGGTTATTTTGGCAATGGGGAATGAATGGAGATTTTTCAATGGCGATGAATGGAGTTCTTACTATACGAAAGAATCTCCATTGCTCTTCGCCACTCATTCCCCATTGCCCACAAAACCAATGGATATAAGTGCCGAATTTTCTAAGGACATTTTCGCCATTGAATTCCTCATTTGAAACGGAATGGGGATTATCCCATGGACATTCAATGAAGACAATCTCTCTAGTTAATTCGCCATTCACCTCCATTGGTTTTTGTGGGCAATGGGGAATAAATGGGATCATCAATAGAGATTCTTTCATATGATTGCTATATATACATGGAATTACGCATTAAATAATCAAATGATGTAAGTTATCAGTGAGTAAGGTTAATCATAATGCTAATATTAGCATAACGACCAATGATTACATACGCATTATATATATATATTATTACATTTAGTAGAAATTATTGAAGCTCAGAATTGAGAAAATAGATTGTAAGTGTTTTCAGATGACGATTGATAATGAAAGTATATACGTTTCTCCTCTCACAAATCGGGTTGAGAAGGACTGATAAAATTATGTGTATATGTTAAAAATAAACGGTATCAAAAATAATTTATCCCAAACGTACGCGTACTTGATGAGCAGCTTATAATATATTTTTTTAAAATTACTTTCGAATAATTTCCGAGCTTATGCTAATATTAATTGATTATTGATATAATCATCAGCATTTATTACAATTGAAGAAAATATTTGGTTCATATATGAGAATCAGCGACATCTACTCTTACTTAATTTTATTAATTCATCACCGTTTGAGAAATATCCTATTCGGAAAAATTCTCATCGATCGATGGGTTCAATTGTTCAGTATTGAACCTCGAATATGGATTGCAACATCGTTAACGAATCCTGCTCATCATTCGATCAGTCATTAATGAAGTGACATTATTGATAAATGCTGATCATTGTATAATTCGTAGTTACTTATTATTCAATGGGTATCCTTGGTAAATGCTGATCATTTCATCGTTAGCCGCATTTGGGTTCCAATGAACATCTGTGGGAAATGCTGATCTTTCAGTTCATCCGCATTGACTTTCCAATGGACATCATTGGGTAAAGCGGATCATTTCGTTCATCAGCATTTACCTTCCCATGGACACCATTGGGCAATGCTGATCGCTCGATACATCCGCATTGGCTTTCCAATGAGCATCATTGAGTAATGATGATCATTCGATTCATCCGCATTGGCTTTCCAATGAGCATCATTGAGTAATGATGATCATTCGATTCATCCGCATTTGATGTTCAATGGATACCCATTCACTGATCAATGGTCAGCCCTGTACGCCATTGACAAATGCGGAAATCTCAATGGGTCCCCATTCATTGTCCAATGGAGTCGTATGAGGACCATTGGTTGCCATTGGCGATTCAATAGAGTTTTTTACTACGGGGTATACTTTGAAATCCTTCAGGTTGTTTTAAAGATGGTCTACTATGAGGACAACATATAAATATATATATATATATTTTCTGAACCACGTTCTGACGAATATGAGGCCCATATATACATATATACGTGTCCCCATATTCGTCAGAACGTGGTTTCGAAAATGTCTCCATATACGCCAATATATATAAATATCCTCAGAGTAGTCAGACCGTAGAAATTATTGAATAAAATAAAAACGAAGCTATAGTTTAAAGTGAAAATAGTTGTATTTAGTCTATAATAGCTTCTGGTATCCATTTTAATATTAATGTAATGTATATATTTTGAGTCCTCAAACTGTTCATTGCGCATATATATATATATATATATATATATATATATATATATATATATATATATATAATGCATTCCATGCGATTTCGAACGGTCAAAAAGTTGTCCACTCTAAAAAATTGACATTTTCTCAAATTATTTTATTATATGAAAAAGGGTAGTGTACATTTTTTTAAAATTTGAGGATCGCATTTTTTTGAGTTTTTGAGAATTTCATAATTTTCTGAGTATCATTATATCTTGAAACTCTATATCTATATACATATATATCCATCATATGTACACCCCGTGATAATATATATATAGGTATAGACATTGTAGCGATGACCGTATAGAGAGCAAAATTCAGGTAAGGATCGAAACCGCTCGACTCTTGAGGTGTCTTACTCCTCGAGGAGTTATACTCCGTCGAGCCCATGCGCATTCGATCGTCGATGATCAACACGTTCAATAAGTTCCGACGGGGGATCCCATTGATTCAGTGTACCTATATATATCTCTCTGTATACGTATATTAGACTGATTCACAAAATTAGATTTTTTTTTTCGATCTCCGATTAAATACTTTCGCGGAAGTGAAAAAGATGCCTGTTGAAAGCAGAGTTCCGAATGTTGATATATTTGAAAGTCTCCCGTCGTGAATTTAAATTTTAGATTCAAATGTAGGAAAAAAAATTTCAAACTTTGAAATTTTTTAAGTCGACTTTGTGTGAACTACTGTTGGACATTTCTTTAAAAATTAGGTTATTTACGATAGTGCAATTTAAACTTTTCTTTCAAAAAAGATTTCACGATATTTAGTAATAAATTTCAACATTTTTCCGAAAACTAAAAAAAAAGGAAATTTACTCTAAATTTAATTTTAACTTTGCATAACTTTCAAAGAAGTGAGTTTTTCAAAAAAATCTTGAGAGACCTTTTTTGTGAATCGTTCCATTCTCTATAAGAATATGTATCGCAGATTTTGATACAAGGACTTGAAGTCGAGGTATGACATTTCGAAGTATTAACATTTTTTTCCTGTATTATTTAAATAGAAATTTGTGATGAGCGATTTCAAAATATTAATATTGAGATCTCTGCTTATATATGTATATCAGGGTGGTCCTTATTTAGGCTATGTTGTTTTTTTCTTTTGACGACAGTGCTCAATCGGTTTTAAATAAATAAATAGAAACTCATACCAAATATCAGCTCGATATCTCAATTTTAACCTGGCCCCCACGGCAGTCAAAGTTTTAAAGAACAAAATACGTGTATTTTATACGGTCAATGATTTTAACATTTTTTCAACTTAGTTAATATTGATTTAAAATTTTGAAACTTGGCTCATAGATTGCTCATAGTATAAGGTAAATTTGTAGTATTTGTAGTATTCGTAGTATTTGTAGTATTTGTAGTACTTGTAGTATTTGTAGTATTTTATCAGATTTTTCATCTTCGATTTTCGACATACCCTCCCGCTAAAAAGTTTGGGAACATTTGTCGAATTTCGCACCACACTAAAAGTTTGATTGCGAAGTCAATAATGAAGATAGCTACATTTTCCAAGCGACGTTTGAAAGAGGACATATTAACCTTCATTTTGCTTTTTCAGAAATTTCTCTACGATTTTTTTTTAACCCGGTACGCACTTTTGAACATGGCAAATGGCCATGTTCAAAAGTGCGTACCGGGCCAATGACCGGGCTCAAAAAAAATCGTAGAGGAATTTCTAAAAAAGCAAAATGAAGGATAATATGTCCTCTTCCAAACGCGGCTTGGAAAATATAGCTATCTTCATCATTGACTCCGCAATCAAACTTTTAGCGTGATGCGAAATTCGACAAACGTGTCCAAACTTTTTAGCGGGAGGGTATGTCAAAAATCGAGGATGAAAAATCTTATAAAATACTAAAAATATACCTTATACTATGAGCAATATATGTGCCGAGTTTTAAATCTGCAAATCAATATTAACTAAGTTGAAAAAATGTAAAAATCATTGACCGTATAAAATACACGTATTTCCCCTTTAAAACTTCGACTGCCGTGGGGGCCAGGTTAAAATTGAGACATCGAGCTGAAATTTGGTATGCATTTTTATTTATTTATTTAAAACCGATTTAGCACTATCATCAAAAGAAAAAACAATATAACCTAAATAAGGACCACCCTAATGTACACACCTGTTCATTCCTGTGCACCCCGTGTTAATGTATATAGGTATAGGTATAGTAATGATGACCATACGGAGAGCAAAATTCAGGTAAGGATCGAAACGTCTCGCCTCGTGAGAGGTTTCGATCCTCAGACTTAGTACACCTATATATATCTGTCTCGCTCTCTTGCTCTATATCTCTCTCGCTCTCTATATCTTTATACATATTTATCGATGCTTATTCCTGTACATCCCGCAATAGAATATATAGGTTGTGGTAACCGAAATTGGACACTGATTATATGCGAGTAAAGTCTTCCCCCACTTGAGGGATCTACAGACGCGGCACGAGGCAAGACAAGAGTCGGGAGTGTAAGCTCGTGCCTTGATTGGTACACAACGAAATAAAGAGTGAGTCCGAGTTTGTATACCGGAGTATTAATCAATTTCCCGGCTCTCCCCATTTTTCCCTCGGACACCAATCCAACAAATGGCGACGAGGATAAAACAATAAGAGAATAACTAAAAGTAAATAAAACAAAATTAAGTAATTCTTCGATAAATAAATAAAGACACAGTCAAATGAGTGGAATAGACTGGAAAGAAGTTAAACAGAACATCGAAGAGCACAAAACATCGTGGATACAAAAACTTTCGAAAGCGCAATTGCTCCTTGTCTGTGAAGAATATAATATTGATATTCAGGGAGAGGTTACAATCGACTACATCAGGAAGTTGTTGATAACTTTTGTAAGAGAACGCGAAGCGGATGTGAGCAACTCCACGGACGGTGAAGGCGAAGAACAATCACCGCAAATGGCAATGATCGTATGTCAAATGGAGCCGTACAAAAAAACGGATAACTGGGCAGCATTTTCGGACCAATTGGATGCGTTCATCATACTTAATGACGTCCCGGAAAATAAAAAGGCCGCATTGTTGCTCACAAAGCTCTCGCCACAAGTGTTCAGTGAGTTAAAAGCAGCCTGCGAACCAAACAGTGTGTTAACGTTAGGCTATGCGGAGATAAAAATAAAAATAAAAGAACTCTATGATCCGGACAAAAATGAGTGTCTGCAACGGTTTGCATTCAGAGAGCGGAAACAAAAGCCAGAAGAATCAATCCAGGATTTCATCTTGGCACTACGTGGATTGGCACAGAAATGCAAGTTCGCCACGGAATTAAACAACAGCATAAAAGACCAAATCATCACAGGAGTAAAAAGTGAACAAATGCGCTATGAACTGTTGAAAAACTCAAGAAAATCGCTCGATGAATTAATTGAACTGGCAAAAACGGTAGAAATGGCGGATATAAAATTTCCCGGAAAGACGAACACAACATCGGCCGACTCATCGGAATTCCATTATATTAAACATCAAGGGTATCAACAAAGACGAGACGGGGGAATCCAGCGAAATTTCAATCGAGGACCAACGAGGAACCGAGACAACACGGCATCGACGAGCCAACAACAACAACAACAACAACAAGGCAGAACAACACCAGGCTGTTTCTGTTGCGGTAAAACTAACCATTTGAAACAGCAATGTTATCTTAGGTTCAAATACTGTAGTGAGTGCGGACAAAAGGGGCATATTTTCAAAGTATGTCAAAAGAATAAGGTGAATAATCAAGCGAAAGCAAACGTTCAACACATCGATATAACCGAAAATCCTGAGGAACAAGTCAACGTAGTAGAAATTGATGAGGAGGGAGAGCGTTTCGAATCAGACTTTTACTCGATAAATTTGGTAAACAATGATTTAAAGAGAAAAGAGGTGAAACTTGTACCACCTCAATTCGAAACAATACAAATAGACGATATTGCCTTGCGAATGGAAATAGATACAGGCGCGCTAATCTCGGCAATCTCTTTCAAAGATTACAAACACCATTTTCCACACATTCCTTTGGAACAAGTAAAAACAAAATTACGAGCTTACAACAAAGAAATTATCCCCATTTTGGGCATCATCACAGTCACCAAAAAAAAAACAGAAAACCCATGAGGCAAAACAAACACTATACGTAGTCGAAAAAGGGGGAAACCCCATTATGGGGCGCGAATGGTTAAAAAACTTGAGAATGTGGCCGATAAAATTTGCAAGCTCATGCAGCGAAATTGAGATAAAAAATATTGAAAAAGAAAGCATGGCAAATAAAATTAATCTGTTACGTAAGGAGTTTCGAATGATTTTTGAAAAAGAGTTTGGTTTATTTAATCGCGCGAAATTAACTCTCGAAGTCAAACCGGAAATAAAGCCAAAATTTTGTCAGCCACGAAAATTACCATTCGCGTTAAGAGAAAAGGTAGAAGCAGAACTGACAAGGTTAACCGAAAATAAAATCATTGAACCAATCGAGTACAGCGAATGGGGCACTCCCATCGTCCCAGTGATAAAAAAGATGGTACAGTCCGTCTTTGTGGCGATTACAAAACCACGCTCAATCCGGTGTTAAGAGTGGATCATTTTCCGTTGCCACGACTCGAGGAGGTTTTTTTTGAATTGCGAGGGGGAATAAATTTCATAAAACTCGATCTGGCTGAAGCGTATCAACAGCTTGCTCTTGATGAAGAGTCGCAAAAACTAGTTGTCATTAGTACACACATGGGACTGTTTAAGTACTGCCGCCTTCCTTATGGAGTGTCGACCGGGCCGGGGTCGTTTCAACGGAAAATGACGGCTCTACTGTTGGGTATAAAAGGGGTAGTCGTATTTATAGACGATATTATAATAACAGGCATTACTGAAGAGGGACATTGGACGCGGTTACACGAGGTATTAAAAAGACTAAGAGACTCGGGGTTAAAAATAAAATTGGAGAAATGCGAATTTTTCAAAGACGAAATAGTATACTTAGGATATCGGATTAATAAAACCGGAATATCCCCAATCGAGCACAAAATCGAGAGTGTACGTAATGCAGAAAGGCCACATAATGTATCACAATTACGTAGCTTTTTGGGATCAGTAAACTATTATTCACGTTTCATACACCAATTAGCCACAAAACTAAAACCGCTGTATGCTTGTCTCGAGAAAAATCACGGTTTCAAATGGACGGAAGAGTGCCAAAAAGTTTTTGTTGAAATTAAAAACGAATTGACATCAACCAAGTGCCTGGTCCATTTTGACCCCTCGAAAGAAATAATATTAACTTGCGATGCATCGCCGCAGGGGGTCGCCGCAATATTATCGCATCGAATAGATGAGAAAGATCGACCGATTCATTATGCCAGCCGTACGTTAAATGTAAGCGAACGCAACTATTCACAACTAGATAGGGAAGCGTTAGCTATTATATTCGGCGTAGAAATTTTCTATGAATACTTATATGGTTACGAATTCACACTGAAAACGGACAATGCAGCCCTGTCGAGAATTCTTCAACCAGACAGAACCATACCTGAAATGGCGGTGGCCCGGCTGCAACGCTGGGCGATATTTTTATCAGCTTTGCGGTACAAAATAAAACACATTAAAGGTGCAGATAACTATGCAGACTGGTTAAGCAGAATGCCAAATCCAAATCACGTCAGCACTAATGAAAAACAAATACCGATATTGGAAGACGTACCTAACGCATTTATAAACAATATAAAATCATACGATTTTGCCACACTCGATTGGAAGAAAGTCCAATGTTTGACTCGAGAGGATCCTATCCTTTGCGGTGTAATGCGTTGGTGTTTAGATGGGTTCCCAGAACAAAAACCAGCCGACGAAAATGTGATAACATACTGGCGAAAAAAAGACGCATTATCGGTAGAGAGCAATTGCTTATTATGGGGTCATCGCGTGGTGATACCTGAGAAGCTGCGAAAACTAGTTTTGAAAGAGTTACATTTCAGCCATTTCGGCATAAATCGAATGAAAGCATTGGCGCGAAGTTTTGTATGGTGGCCCTCACTCGACCACGACCTGGAAAATATTACGCGTGCGTGTCAAAAATGTTTACAGACCAAAAAAAAACCTCCTAAGATTCCTTTCACACCATGGGCATGGCCCACCACCCCTTGGCACCGGATACATGCGGATTTTCTCGGCCCCCTGGGGGGAAAAACGGTAATGGTGTGCATTGATAGCCACTCAAAGTGGCCAGAAGCTTTTATTATGGGTAGCATGGGTGAAGACGCAACGATAACCGTATTCAAAGACCTATTTGCAAGGCACGGTTTCCCAGCACATTTAATCACGGATAATTTTCAGACTTTTATGGGACAAGCATTCCAAAATTTCGTAAAAAAAACAGGAATAAGACACAGCACAACGCCAACGCACTGCCCGGCCACGAATGGCGCGGCCGAAAATTTAGTAGACACCTTAAAACGCAAAGTAAAATGTATGATGAGCGCAGGAATGAATTTGTCGGACGCAATCAAACAATTCCTATTTGATTATAGGACAACCCCCCACGCCGCGACAAATCAAACTCCAGCCAAATTGTTTTTAGGCCGCGAGTTACGCACACGATTTTCATTATTACGACCTCGCGAAACCCAAGAAATAATCTTGACACATCAAAACCGACAAATAAAAAATAACAAAGGTTCGAGAACAGTTAAATTTGAGGTAGGTGACCCCGTAATGGTCACGGATCATCGAGGCGGAAAAATGACATGGATAAAAGGAAAAATAACACAAAAATCAGTGCCCGGAGTCACTTATTTAGTAGAAATAAGCCCGGATGTAATTTGGAAAAGGCACAGTAATCAAATGAGGGAATGTAGCGAAGAAATACCCGAACCGAACGAATATACAAATATAGAAAAAAAAAGACAAAGCGAAAATCCCGAAAACAAGACGGAACAGTCGGAACTGCGTAGATCCGAGAGATTGAAACAATTGTTAAAATAAGATTAAGCGTTACTATATATTAGGAATATATCAGTAAATGTAAAATAAAAAAAAAATAATAAAAAAAAAAAAAATTTTTTTTGAAAAAAAAAACAAAAAATTGATAAGAGTAAAAATGGATAATGTAATAATAATAATAAAAAAAAAATGAAAATAAAATAAAACAAACAAAAAAATGTACAGAGATATGTAGAGATCATAAGGAATACAGGCATATATGTATATATAGCGTATGTAAGATATATGTAATCAAACCAATACATGTTATATATTAGGTTTCCACGCCGTCTCTAAAAAGAGAGTAAACGGTTATAAGGGGGGGAGAGTGTGGTAACCGAAATTGGACACTGATTATATGCGAGTAAAGTCTTCCCCCACTTGAGGGATCTACAGACGCGGCACGAGGCAAGACAAGAGTCGGGAGTGTAAGCTCGTACCTTGATTGGTACACAACGAAATAAAGAGTGAGTCCGAGTTTGTATACCGGAGTATTAATCAATTACCCGGCTCTCCCCATTTTTCCCTCGGACACCAATCCAACATAGGTATAGACATTGTAGCGATGGATGTACGGAGAGCAAAATTCAGGATCGAAACCACTCGACTCTCGACGAGTTTTACTCCTCGAGGAGTTATACTCTATCGAGCCCATGCGCATTCGATCCTTGATGATCAACACACTCGATGAGTTCCAACGGGGGATCCCATCGACTCAGTATACCTATATATATATCTCTATACGTATATTAAACTATTATGCAAAGTTAAAATTAAATTTAGAGTAAATTTCCCTTTTTTTTTAGTTTCCGGGATATGTTGAAATTTATTACTAAATATCGTAAAATGTTTCTTGAAAAAAAAGTTTGAATTGCATTATCGTGAATAACGTAATTTTTAAAGAAATGTCCAACAGTGGTTTACACAAAGTCGAGGTAAAACATTTCAAAGTTTGAATTTTTTTGTTCTCTGTCATTTAAATCTAAAATTTAAATTCACGACGGGAGACTTCTAAATATATCAACATTCGAAGCTCCCCTTTCAACGGGCATCTTTTTCACTTCTCCGAAAGTATTTAATCGGAGATTTCAAAAAAAAAGTCTAATTTTGTGAATCAGTCTAATATACGTATACAGAGAGATATATATAGGTATACTGAGTCAATGGGATCCCTCGTCGGAACTCATTGAACGTGTTGATCATCAAGGATCGAATGCGCCCGGGCTCGACGGAGTATAACTCCTCGGGGAGTAAAACACCTCGAGAGTTGAGCGGTTTCGATCCTTACCTGAATTTGGCTCTCGGTACGGTCATCGCTAAAATGTCTATACCTATATATTCTATCACGGGGTGTGCAGGAATAAGCGTCGATAAATATGTATATAGATAGAGAGGGATATATATATAGAGCAAGATATATATATACCGGCAAGATTGAAATCTCTCACGAGGCGAGACGTTTCGATCCTTATCAGAATTTTGCTCTCCGTATGGTCATCGTTACTATGCTTTCAAAAGATGAGACAATTTTTTTAAATTTGCAATCTCCAATTAATTACCTTCATGAAAGTAAAAAAAAAGACCTCTGCTTTTAACTTAAAAGCAGAGCTCTGAATATTAATATTTAGAGGTCTCTCGTCGCAAATTTATTTTTTATATTTAAATGACACAGGAAAAAAAAAGTCAAACTTTGAATTTTTTTACCTCGGCTTCAAGTCAATATACCAAAACGAGCAATGCACGTTCTTGTAGGGAATTGAACGTTCTACAGAAAACTTTCCTCATGATTTTTCGATAAACACTCTCCTTCAAAAGTTATTCACGGTCTAATACAGATGTATATTAGACTGTGAATAAGTGTTCACTACTATTGATCATTTCTTTAAAAACTAGGTTATTTATGATAATGCAATTTAAACTTTTTTTTGAAGAAAGATTTCACGATATTTAGTAATAAGCTTAAATATTTTTCCGGAAACTAAAAATAAAGGGGAAATTTATTCTAAATTTAATTTTACCTTCGAACAATTTTTGAAGGAGTCAGTTTCTTTAAAAATTTCTAAACATACAAAACGATTTTTTTCATTAAAAGTCCAATATCTCAGCGAAAAATGGCCATTCGGTTCATGTAATAGTTGTGCTGGAAAATTTTTTTCCAAGTAACTTATTATTTCTTAGGATTGCGTAAAACCTATAGCTTCGAAATTTTTTTGGCTGAATGATCTTAAAACTAGAAACTTGAAGCTTCAAAATACTTTTTCAAGACCTCGATTGGACAATTTTTCACTGAGATACAGCATTGTTAAAAACCACTACAAAATTGGCATTTTTTGATCCCTTATTTTTTTCAGTAACGTATATATAAATACACATATATATATGTACGCCCGTTCATTCCTATGCGCTCCGTTTTCATCTATATAGGTATATGCATAGTAGCGATGACCGTGCGGAGAGCCAATCTCAGGTAAAGATCGAAACCCTTTCGCTTGGCGAGCGGTTTTGCTCCTCGAGGAGTTATACTCCGTCGAGATCGTGGGGATCCGATCCTTGAAGAGTTTTTACCTGTTCGAGAGCGCCGGGATTCAATCGTTGAGCGATTTAAACTGCCCGATCCTTTCGACTCAGCGCTCGTTCGAGGAGGAGATCGTCTCCTGAGTTTCATTTGCCGTTCTTTCGAAGAGTTATATCGCGGGGATATTAACTCGCCAACGAGTTATATAGCTATCTGCTCGGTACGAGCATGCTCACTGAATGAGTAAAACTCGCAAGGATCGGAGATTTTACCTGTTCTTCGGCTCGCTCGCGATTCGCTCGCAATCCCAGCAAGAAATTTATACTATTTTCCTTGGTGGTACGTTAAAATAACTCTATTTAAAAATAACACCTGATAAAATAACATGCAAAAATATCACACTCCAAAATAACACAACGCTCAAATAACACACTCCAAAATAACACAGCGTTAAATTAACACCTTCCAACATAACCCAACGGTAAAATAACATACACCAAAATAACACTCGTATCATAATTTGGTAATTATGGGGAAGTGCGACTCATCGGAAAGGCGCATCCCAAATTTTTTTAAAATTATATTATATTAGATAATGATAATAAAAAATAAATATTAGCTGGGGGGAGACCAACTTTTTATCATTATTATTATTTTTTCAAATAAAATTAAGGAATTTAGATACTAGGATAGATATCCCCGTTGCAGAGTTCCTGTTGTTTCTTTGGGTTTGATAAAAAACGTAAGCATAATTTCATTTCTCATACGTATTTATATACGCAATAATACTGGTAAATAACGACATTTGCGTTTAGGTGGGGGAAGTCGAAATTTGCTACTAGAATGGATATTCCCGATGCAGAGTTAGTGTGATTTTGGTGCTGTTTGAAACCTCACATGCAGAGTTTCTATACAGATATGGAAAAATTCATCGAAATCATACGCGATAAGAGTATTATTTATAAAACTTATTCAGCAATCCATGGAGAATATCGTGTACCATATGACTGACTATAATTTACGAAATTCACAGTTGCCGAAAATGTTTCGCGTTATTTTACCGTGTGTTGTTTTCTTGTTGTGTTTTTGTGTTAGGTTTTTTTTATCGTGGTGTCATTCCGTAATTGGGGTGTTTTGTCATTGGGTTATTTCGTCGTTTATTTTTCATCTGGTGTTATTTTGTCGTGTTATTTTGTCTTCGGTTTATTTTGACATGCTACCATTTTCCTTATGTCTGTCTGTTGTTCGATAAGTTTCTTTTATGAGAAACTTATAATTGAACCATTTATCGGAGAAACTTCAGGAATTACTCATAAAGTTAGTTTTACGAACGATAAAACGGATTTGAAAGCTATTTCTAAATTTACAATTTGCAGGATCCTTTATAATTTTTGTTCTCGAAGTTTTTCGACTTTTCGAACGTATTGGGGTGGGCCCGGGGCCGAGGGTCAACTCCCTTTTACCCGCTATACGTGTATCGATGTCTATATATGTCTTTAAAAATTGAAAAACAGAAAAATATCACGTAAAGCCTTCTAAATGACGAAGCGAAAATTAAAGAAAAAAGTTTTTTCAAAAAACGTTTCCCTCGCTACTTCGTTTTTTCAAAAAACGAAGGAGTGAGGTAAGCGGTCTACTGATTTGACGTAGAATGTCCCATATACATACCGATTGTATCTTCTTGTATTATGTACAAAACGTATACAGATGTACATATAGAAAAGTTGCACCTGATGTACGACTTGCGCTCCACACAACTATTCCCGAGGCGTTCTCACCCCGGAACGTATAGTGGAGAAAAAGCTAACTGTGTACAATATTGCTCGTGCTGACACGTCCCTTTTTGCACCATCGGGCTTCGGCGTGTTCCAGTGGGGTCTCATTTTAGCCGGATAGAATAGCACCAGCGAGAATGGGAATAAGACTTGTCTCGGGGCAACTGCTCTATCGGGAATTCATCCCATGTCTCTTGTACACAGTATATTGCAGGTAACCGATTCTCACTCTCTATACCGATCTTTCGTATGAATATATTTTATGCATAGATGGAGACAATAATTTTTACATTCGACCCCTGATACTCCAGGACCTCGTGAGAAATGTTCTGTAATCAAAATTGATATGAAGATTATTCACTCCACCTCTTATCTCTGTTTTCGATACTATTATCATCATCTTTATACTCAGACTGTTTTTCTGTTCGATAGAGCCATAAAACACAAGCTTTTAGAAGTAAAAAAAATTCCTCATTTACGCCTTTGCATTTTATCGGCGTTACAAGTGGTATACAGCGTGGAGGGCTGACAGCATGAATGTTTAGTGCGTTTCTATAAAAAGATATAAGGCGATCGTAAATCCCGATGTTAGATAAAAGCGATGATAATGCCGATAAGCTTTGAAAAATCTTGGTTATCATCTGCGATACACAATTCCTCCTTTTTCTAGAACTTATTGCTCGTAGGCTATCAATATACATATAGCCTCATCATCCATATTGATGCACATTGCACATTCACATATCGATTCTTTCATGTATAATCATTACATATACGCGCATATTATGCTCAAAAACGACGCTAAAAACGTCGAAACAAGCAACCAAGTAACGACGCAATATGTCTTAGCAAACTTTATTAATCCTTCCCTCTCTTTTCCGTATGATAGTGCCTATAAATTTCCACATGCTGGAATGCAACGCTCTCGAACTTTACAAGTGACAACAGGGTGTCATTAGGATGGTTCTTATTTAGAGCTCGTACGAATTTTTTATCCGATGCCCTCCAAATCGACTCCGAATAATTCAAAAACAATACCCTATTTTTCAGATTTTCTGGGGGTGGAGAGGACGAAGCCTCCTGAGGGGTTGGGGTGGGGGGCAAAGCTCCCCCACGAAAAACAAAAGTAGTTTTCAAATGTAATTTTCTGAACGAAATGACAAGTTTTTTTTATTTAACGAAAGTACAATTATCAAAAATAGTTTATGATGCAGTTTCATAAACGAAATTACAGATAACAAAAGTAGTTTTTAAATGTTATTTTCTGAATGAAATGACCAGTTTTTCGATTTATTAAATCACTTATTGTGTTTGATAACGACAGAATAAATAAGGCATTCCACGTCAAGTCAGCCACCCCATTTTTTGAAATCGCCAAAAATTGCATACAAATTTTTAGAAAGTAGTTCCAACTGTCAAGAAAAATAGTGATTTTTTTTAGATTTTTAAATTACATTTTTTAGCCGGAAAAAAATACAAAAAATTTGTTCGTCCCATTTTGTAACTCGAAAATTATTCATCGTACAGAAAAAAAGTAGAACATAAAATTTAGGATTTTCAACGTGCTTTTCACTGAAATTGTCGTACGTGGATTCATACGATTTTTTCTATTTCGACGGCAATAAATGGTTTTTTTATTTTCCGCTGCTTCTTTAAGATCTGGGGTCGTACATTCCAGCCACTCTCCGCTGCTATTTTTCTCATTATCACTTATTTTTTAAATTTGTGTAATTTTAACAAGAACACACTACGTTTTGTTTCATCCGTTTTTATTCAGTTTTTAACAAGAATACGCCACGTTTCGATTGATCCGTTTTGATACAATTTTCAACAAGAACTGAAGAACACAGCACGTTTCGCTCAATCCGTTATGTATAAAATTAAGATTATATTTCACCCCCTACAAACATCCTATGCGTTAGTGATTTCTCGATCAAACGACTGATGGCGGCACCTCTACATCACAACCGCGTACGAAAATCAGTAGGTCTCATGAAAAATGCGTATGCGCCGCTGTACTAGAAAAGTGAACTCCACAACGGTGTACGATAATCAGCAGGTTTCCTGAGAAATGTGCATGCGCCGCTGTACTCGAAAGTAAATAAAAAGTGCTGCTCAGCGTACACCCCGTCTCGACTGTCGCGAAAAATCCTACTTTTCATACAGTAAACACGCACAAAAAAATAAGGAAAACGTGGTCGCGTTATATAAAATTTTTTCGAAAAACAAAAAAAAATACAGATCCAATTCTCATCAGAAATCTGTAATTAAACAAATTAAATTATAATGTTCTTACTGCATTTTGGCTAAAACAAAGAGTAGAGCTCCACGACGAACACCAAGATACGAATATCGATACGCCCAGGTGGGATTTAACGAATGGCCCGACAATGTGCCAGTACTGAATGCCAGCCGTACAGGACTGGTCCAAGTCTGACTCCCAGTATCGTGCCAGTATATTGCCGGTACTGTATTGTTAACCTCGGCTCAACTCTGGCATACAATGTCGGCCCAGCGATGGCATATAATGTCGGCCCTATGCTGGCATCCAATGGTGGCCCAACGCTCAAACGTCAACATAACCTCAAAAAATGTTTAATACATTTTTTTCGGAGATAGCTTGAGGTAATATAAAAAGACGAGTGAGTTCGTCTGCTTCATTAAGGGCTTACATACACTTGTAATTTTCAAAAAATCGTTTTTTTTGTATTTTCTGAATATACATATATTGGAGCATACACACTCAAAATTTTATGTCAATCAGACGAATATTTTCGAAGTTATAGACACATTTATGAAGGCGCGTTAGGGAGGCGCGTCTCACAGTTTGAAACTTTAAACGCGTTTTTCTCAAAACTATGTTTTCAAAATCGGTGATCAAGATTTCTCGAAAACGGCTGAACCGATCAGTCTCAAATTTTAACACAACCTTTTTAACTAGATTTTTTAATAATTAATCGAAGATTTTTTTTCTCCGATAAATATTTTCCATTTTATAAACAATTTAAGGCTTAAATTTTCGTTCAAAATCGAGTCTTTTATTTTGAGAAGTCGCCATTTTGTCAAAAATTATTTTTTCGCTAATTCCTTCGATTAAATACTAGATAATGTATTATATTAACGAAATTTATTTGGTTTTTTCATTTCAGATAATCCGGTCCAGAGATATCGTGATCACCGCAAAATTGGTTTTTTTTTGCGGAGCTCTAGGAGATCGGCGATAGCAACATTCGCGATGATTATTTTTACAAATAAAAAATATGTTAATATATTATAAGGTTATTATAATATGTACACCAATTTTCAAATTAATAAATTGAATAGTCTGCGCGAAAAAAATTCTTGAAAATCCGTCTTTTTAAAGCCTTCTAACTGTATGTAACCCGTTAATGTTTATAGGTAGCCCTATTATTTTTTCTTTCATTTCAACAAAAAAATTTCATTTCATTTTGGGAAATGTGTTGAAATTTTTTTAGGCTTATGTTGACCTTTAGACTCCCCTTATTAAGGAATATAAGACTCGAACTCGGACCAGGTTATGAAAAAAAACGATGATTAAAACATTTATTTATTCTTTAACAGCCTCTTCGTAGAGTTTCCAAAGGCTCGGATAGCTTCTCCGTAGAGTTTCTGAAGGCCTCGGACAGCCTTTCAGTTGAGTTTCAGCCTCTACGTAGAGTTTCTAAAGGCCTCGAATAGCTTCCTTGTAGAGTTTCTGAAGGCCTTGGACAGCCTCTCTGTTAAAATTAAGCCTCTGCGTAGAGTTTCTAAAGGCCTTGGCAGCCTCTTCGTATAGATTCTGAAGGCCTCGGACAGCCTTTCCGTTTAGTTTCTAAAGGCCTTGAGCAGCCTCTTCGTAGTTTCTGAAGGCCTCGGATAGCCTCTCTGTAGAGTTTCTAAAGGCCTCGGACAGTCTCTCTGTTGAGTTTCAGCCTCTACGAAGAATTTTTAAAGGCTTCGAAGAGCCTCTCCGTAGAGTTTCTGAAGGCCCTGGACAGTCTTTTTGTTGAATTTCAGCCTCTCTGTAGAGTTTTTAAAGACCTTGAACAGGCTATTTGTAGAGTTTTTGAAGGCCTCGGACAGCCTTTCTGTTGAGTTTCTAAAGGCCTCAGGCAGCCTCTTCATAGAGTTTCTGAAGGCCTTGGATAGCCTCTCCATAGAGTTTTTGTTGAATTTCAACCTCTCCGTAGAGTTTTTAAAGACCTCGAACAGCCTATTTGTAGAGTTTTTGAAGGCCTCGGACAGCCTTTCTGTTGAGTTTCAGCCTCTACGTAGAGAATTTTGAGGCTTGTGTTGACTTTTGGACTCTCTTTATTAAGGTAGAAAACTCGAACTCGGACCGGGTTATGAAAAAAAAAACGACGATAGAAACATTTATTAATTCTTCAACATATATATTTCTAAAATAAAGTCAAATAATGAACCTATTTCATCCTCGATATCACGGTTGTCATCTTCGACAATGATTTGAGAATTTTCAGGGTTAGAAAATTCGCACTTTAGAACAGAATCCACCAAATCGTGGTCATTTTTTTCTTACTTTTTTCGCCGGTTGTTTCATAACTTCCTCGACAGTTATTTACGACTCACGATTCTTTAAAAAACGGTGTTTTTCACTTGTAAATTACTTGAACGTGGTCTAAACATTTTGGACGATGCCGGTTAATTGACATCTACATACGAACATAACCTCTCGAACGTATCGAGTGTATCGTATTGGATAAGACTATTAATCGGGCCTGGCACAGCATTGGGCCAGCATTATTATACGATTGTTGGCCCGACGCTCAGTTTTAGCTTCGGCCCGACGTTGGCTTCGAAGGTTGGCCAGATCTGCCCGAGGTTACAAACCAGCATCGGCACACTGCATTGGGCCAATGCTGTGCCATATGTCAAGCTCTGGCCAATCCCACCTGGGCGTCTTCGTCATTATTTTATGAAAAAAACGCGACCTAAGTTCGGATGGCAAATCACGAGATAAATGATGATAAATTTAGTATCATTTCGAAAAACAAAATAGCGAAATCAAGGTTATAAAAATGCGAAAGAGGGCAGCACCATCGAATTCTTATGAAATAAATATTATTTTCATAAGACTTCTATCCAAAGCGTCTGAACTGTCAGGGGCAATAAGAGGAAACGTTGATTTATGTCTCGCATTTACATTTTGCGATTCATTCGAAATTCATTTATAAATTTCATTTATATTCATCCATCAGTATCAGAGAAATTTTGGACGGCGATTTTGAGTCGATAATGTAAGGTTTCAGTAATGATGTTGGTATTTAGCCTTCTCTTGAACACACCGAGAAATCGATTCCATCGGTCAATTCTATAATACTTCCTGCATTAAATGTGATTTATTTAACTTAGATAGAATTTAATATGAAACCAACTTTTACTGAACTCATTGCAGACCCGAAACGTAAGATTTGTCTGGCCTACCTTTCTTTCTACATTTGATGGTGCAATACACAATAATCGGGGTGAGTGCAATCATACGCCGCGGAAGTGAAGACTTGTATGCAATTCGCTGACGCGACAAATTATTTCCACCGATGAATAAAGAGAGAGAAGCCTAACACGTAAACCAACAAACGCAAAAAATTGTTAAAATTGTTTGCGTTGTGATTTTTTAATTGTTATTTATTTAAATGATTATTATTTTAATTATTATTTGATGTGGCCTCCGAACATCTCCAAACGCCTTCCAAGGCCATGGCCATGGCCCCTTGGAAGTCTACTAACATTCTCCGCATGGCTTGGATTTTTTTCTTTTGTCTTTCGAAATTGTTATTATTTTTTTGGAAATCGGGTTTAATTGTCTTTTTTTTTAAATTGTTATATCAATTGTTATTATTATTATGATTATTTAATTGCCATTCTTTTCATTGTTAATTTTTTAATTTTTTATCATTTCAATTGTTAATATTTCCCTTATTATTATTTTCGTTATTGTTCTTTTTTTTGTTGTCTACTTACATTGGCTGCACGCAGGCTTTGATTTTTTTTTGTTAGAAATTGGGAATATTTTGGTAAAAATTGTGTTTCTTTTGTATTTTTTGAAATTTTCAAATCTTTTTATGGTTTATTTTTTTATTTTTTAAAAATTGTTTTTGTAATTTTTATTAAATTGTTATTATTTTCATTCTTGACATTTTCATTATTTTCATTTTAGTTTTTGTTTATTTTCCGAAGACTTTCGCAGAGCCACTGAAAAGTCCTTCGGATGCTTCCAAAGTCTAATTACTTTCGTTCGACGGCTTGGATTTTTTTCTTTTTCTTTTGTTTGGGTTATTTGGGTTTTTCGAAATTGTGATTATTTTTGTAGAAATTGTTTTTTTTTAACCATTTTAAAGGCTTTTATTATTTTTGGCACTACTATTATTTTAATTGTTATTATTTTGATTCTTATTATTTTAATTATTAATATTTTCATCATTATTATTTTGTTGTGGTTTTTTTTCTCCAAGGGCTTTAGCAGAGTCTATAATAACTAGTAAAATGTTAACACTCTAGATGCACAGTATATATATTTACTGTGAAGATGAAGACATAGTATGAACTCACACATAGCTGTGGACTCACATATACGACGGATGTAACGACGCGCATACGCGTTACTGTTCTATATACATACTAATACGTATACGCGGGCATACTGTGCTGTGGGCCTACCGCTCTCTGGCTCTCTCTATCGCTCACACGTCACGCTTTCTCTCGCTTCTTGGTTAGAATGACGCGCAACGACGCGCATGCGCGCTGCTTTCCTATATACGTACTAAACACGTACAAGGCAGGCATGCCGTCAAGGGGACTGAGTTGAATTACAAAAAAAATCGATTTTTTAAAAATTCAATTTTCATGTTCTTTGATCATTTTTGAATCTATTTCTGAAGCGATAAGTCGAAATCATTAAAAATGGCTAAGTTACGAGCCAAAATGTAATAAAGTGAGTGTAGAAATGAATATAAGGGAATGTTACGTCCCGCAACTTTTGAGGATTTTTCGTTGCTCTCGGAATTACCTATATCGGGTAATTTGCGAGGAAAAACGGGTGACGAAGGAACATGGTCAAGAGGAGGGTCCATTAGCGCGGTGGTCATACTCCCACCAAATTTTCATGCCGCTGGGACTCGAGCGTGGAGAGAACGTCGACGCCCCTCACATTGACTCGGACCATCGAAAAGGGGTTTGAGCGATGTGGCCACTACGCCGAATTAGAATTATCTCCATCTTCGGTTTAAAAGAAACATCCGCTGGTAATATAAGACCTGGCGAAAGATATCGATGCCTTTGTGAGCCCAAAGCGACTCGAGCGTGAGGATTTTTGAAGGCGCGTGGCACGCACACTAGCTCCGAGATCCTCACGTACGCTGTTATCATGACACACACATACTAGCTTAGCGTAATTTCGAGATCCTCACGCACACTAGCGTGCAGGCGCACAGATCCCGTTGTCAAAAAGGCACCGCGGAAGTAAAAGAATAAACATGACCAGTGGTTCTCTTTTTGAATTTTATTGGCGTAAATAACGCAAAGGTCCCGATTGTTGCGTTAAAAGATGGTAAAAATAAATTTAGCAGTAGATTCAAGAATGAAAAAATATAACCTGGGTCAGGTCACCAAAAGAGAAAGTAGGAATATTTTTAAATGCATAAAACTCGAGGAAAAATTCCTCTTGAGGAAAATAGAGTTTCGATGTCTGGAGATCCTGACGAAAAATAAATATAGCCATGATTTATTGGGGTAGGAAAGAAAAAAAAATATAAAAGGATGTGTAGGAAAAAAATGGAAGAAAGAAAACCACTGTCCCCTGGAAAAGTCAGACACGTGGGCTCTTCAAGAAGGGGTCATATAGAGAGCACTCGAAAGAGCGCTCGAGGGTAACCCGATATTCATGATAGGAAAAAAAAACTTTTGCAGTATTTTGACTTGAGATTTCCAGGCAGAGAAAGCCAGCGAACGAACGTTAAACATCCGGGGTTGATAAATTCGAGAACCCCGTGAAAAGAAAAATAAGACCATGCAAGAGAAGAGTGAGACAGCCACGAGAGAGGGAAAGAGACTCTTTGTACAACGGGTACGAGGAAATTTCCTCGCGCCCCGCTGAATGACACGAGGCCCGCTGCACCCTTGAGTCGCTTCGCTCTCTCTCACACCGTGGGTCACTGCAGAGGGTATGTGCCATATATGGGCACATAAAAAAATATTCTGCAGGCATTGGCTATAAATTCGAATGACTCAACTCAGGATGAATTTCGCCTCGAAAAAATATGAAAATTATTATTAATTAGGTATGAATGAATGAATGATTTATTTCAGGGTATTCGAGGGAGGACAACAAAATCGCTAAGGAAAATTTGAATTTTCAAAATCATATTTAAAAGATAAAATCAAAATGACACAATTTTAATTTACAAATAATTTGACAATCTTTTTGTTTTAGTATTTAAATTTCGGAATCAAAAATTTCTTTTGAAAATTCAAATTTTAATAAGTGATTCCAACTTCACATTTTCCGAAAAAGAAAATCATTGTACGAGATAAAATATAAAATTTTAATTTACAAACTTGATCTGGACATTCCCGAGTATATTCACCGAATAAATTTAAATGTTATAATATTTTCAAATAATAATTTTATCAACAAATGTTTTTCCTTTTAAATTATCAGACATTATATAAAATCAATTTAACAATTGCATTTCTTTAAAATCTTTCTAAAAATCATAAGAATAAATTGCTAAATGACTTATTAAATGAAAAAAAAATTTTTTAAACCAGTAATTTTATTTAGCAATGCATAATTTGCCATAGGAAATTAATAAAGGGGAAAGACTCTTTTGAAAAAAGGAGATGGGAGGAGTCGAGTAGAAAAGAGAAAATACAGAGCAGTAGAGCAAAGAAAGAAAAAGAAATATGAATTTGTCATAAGAGAGAGAATGAGAGAGTCATAGCCGAAAATCAAGCCAATCGTAAGTATCGGAGAAAGAGAGAGTGCGAGCGCGTATGTGGGAGCAAAGGAGAAGGAGTGAGATGGTCAGGGCCTCCGTGGCGGGGCCTAAAGCGTAGCGAGAGCCTAAGCGAGGGCGGGAATAAGAGGGAAAGAGCATAGAAGAAAGTGACCCCTCGACTCCCTGTATAAGTGAAATTTACGCGAAAATTGGGATTTTTAACTGTGAAAAAGATTTTAAACTATGCAAATTATAAAAGTATGGATGTATGAGTGAACTTAGGAATAAATTTAAGTCCAATTATTGTCTAATTATTAAGGAAATTGGAATAATTAGCGAGGTGGAGGGGATGATCAGGGCGTGAACGTCTTCTGAGACAAGGGACAAATTGCCCCTTCCCCAAGCTAAGAAGTCCGTATTATAAAAATGCGTGTTGCAGCGCACAATCAGCTTCAGACATCTTCGAACTTTGCGCGTAATCATACTTCACGACACTCGTGTCAATTTCTCCGTTTTCATATCCGTTCGGAAAAATTCTTATCGGGCGTTCGAGAGTTCGGCATTCGTGCAAAAGTTCTATTCAAGCATTCATTTATTTTGGACTATTCTTCATCTTTTCAATTATATTCGTTTTAATTATTATTTGTTTTAAAAAGAAAATCATTGTGATCTTGTTCATCGTTCAATTCAGATATTTTATAATCGTATTATCCGTATTTTTTTTTTTTTTATTTAAATATCATCGAAAGAATTGTGCAACCAGCAAATTGTGAATCCTCGTGAGGTGTTGTGAAAGAAAAAAAAGAGAAAAGAAAGGAATAAAATCAACTTGTGATATGATCAGTTGGTGTTAAAGTGATTTAATATCTGGCAACGATCATCCTGAGCATCAAGCCCTCGACCTGAAGCTTTGATTTTTGGTCGCATTCTCCGATTCAGCTCGAGAAATTTACTCCATTGGACGGGTCAACAGTCCAAACACCGCTACCGCACGGAATTCTTGATCAACGATCCAGCTCGTCTGCCATTTCTCACTCCACACGAGAACAACATCAAGTAAGAAAAGAAAAATTATATTTCACGCATGGGTATTTTGGAATTTGGGAGGACACGCTCTCGACATCCCTCGATGACGGCTTTATGGTGCGTTGTCTAGCCTTCTCTACGCATTCGTGAAATTATATAGAAAAACCCTGTTAAATTCATATTTTGACAATTTTCGTTATCAATGGATATTCCGTACGTGTGTTTTGATGAGTATCTTGCAAGCAATATATAGGGTGTTGAGGTTCGTGCAAAGTTTCTGATCTTGTATAAGTTCGGGAACTTCAATGTGCGAATCTAACCTTTATCTTTAATTAATAAAAATTGAAATCTTAATTTTCTTTGAAAATTTTATTGTAATTTTTGGTGACGTGTTATATATATACATATATATTTATCTAGTAATTGGTCAAAGATTTGTCGTGAAAAACGCGATACGTTGATTTTAAAAATCTGATATCCTGGTTATTTTAGAAAAAGGAAAATGATTAGAACTGAGGAATTGCTAGCGTGGATAGGAATTGCGATTGTGATGATTCTCGCTATCTTGGTTTTTGTTATGAGCTGTTTGATCTATAAAGAAATACCCTCTCGCGCTGAAATGAAGCACCGACAATCCCGTGTTCATTTCTCAAAGGATGAGCCCAGTGACAGATGAAAATTAATTCCCTCAATGGTTATCTCATTCACCTTCCCCCGCGAGGCATTATGGTAGATTAACAATTTAATTTTTGAGGATTGCGAATCATCCCTCTGAAAATAATTTTCGTATTAAAATTCCGAATGGTATCGAAGAAAAATCAAAATCAATTTTATATTCGTTCCTGTTGAAATAACTCTGAATTCGCGGAATTTTAAATTCTAATTTTTAACCAAAAATCCGTTTAGGTTCATTTTTTTTGTCATTGAATCTTCTCATCTCTTCCAAGTTTTGCTATTTCTGATTACAAATATTAAAATGTAAATTCAATTTATTTCCAAAGTCCGATGGAAATAGATCCTTCGCGGGAATTTAAATCTGGAAATTTCCGAGTACTGTCATCTCGAGTATAAAGACGACACCAAACCCGTGAAACGTCCAGATATTATCATTACTGACTGCACTTCTAATACGAATTATCATTACAATCCCGTTACCGGAAGATTATTGTATTCTGGAGTCTCGCAACCAACCGCCATCGAAACTTTTACCCTCGATTAATCTTAAATTCCTACCCCGTTTCCTTCCATCGTTTGACTTACCTCTAAAAATCAATTTCGTTTTTTTTCTCTTTTCTCTCACCCTGATACATTCACAAACGCTAGGCCCCCGGCGAATCAGTTGTTGGTACAGGCTCCCATACCGGCCAATAGCTGATATCAAAAGGCCCCTAGTGTTACACGAAAAACACACACAAACGAATTCGAAGGTTCTGGCGGGTCAGATCGGCTGATACCGGCTACCTTGCCAGTCAGTGACTAACCACAAAGGTGATTTCCTAGGATTACACACAAGCTCAGAGACCCGGAACACACAGTTGTTGGTACAGGCTCCCATACCGGCCAGCGGCTGCTGATGTGAAACCTCTCAGAGCAACACTTACATCCGTCAATCCAAAAACCACCTTTAAACATCCCTTACTTATTTCCTTAAGAATAATTATCTGCAGGAAGATAATTTTCTACTTGCGGATGATTTTGGTTGGCTGCAGAAAAATAATTTTCCGGTTCAAGTAGACTTTTAAATAGAAAAATCATTTTCCACTCCAAGTAAACTTTTAATGATTTATATTTTCCCACTTTTAATAATTCTAAATGAATATTTTCGGTCTCTTGTATTAGTTTTGAACGTTTGGAGAAAGTAAATCTTCATCGGTGATAGTTTCTTTTGTTGGATATTTCCAGAAAAATAATTCCTGCACGGAAAGTCGTTGCGCTACCGATCAGGAAAAAATCGCTTAACGATGAATCCTATCGTCGAATTACGAATCGCGACCCTGTTAATGATCTTTTGTTTATTATTATGTTTTATTTATTAAGTTTATTATTTATTAAGTTTATTATTAATGATTTTTCGTTTTACTCATCCTGGTTGCTTTAACGTGCTGGTTTTATTTTAAAAATCGACAATTCGTCATCCCCATTAAAATAGAATCGCGGATAAGATTCTCCCCGGCCGAAATGACTCGCCCCGTTCATCCTCAGGAAATCGACACAACCGTCCAAACGAGATTTAATCTAAAAAGGTCGAAATTAATTATTTTTACCCGAATAAATAAACACATTCTCACGGCCATCCTGAGCAATTTTCTGCAAGGTTAGGCTCGAAAAGGCCACTTGTCCAGCAGAACGCTGCTATTTCGAAAAACGTGTGAAGGAAGGGTTTTATCTCTTCTTGACCGAGATGAAAAGCTAGCCGGCTGAGACGTAACAGGAATATGATTTTGAAAAAATTCTGAAAGATCCGAATTATCATATGAAAATTTATAAACTATCACTCGGAGTTGATCGATTTTTTTTCTGCGTTTTTTTAAAGCTTTCAAAAAATAGAATGAAAAAATTAATTCCTAATAGCCCTTACATAAGTAAAAAAATAAAATAAAAATAAAATATATTTTTTGGCAAATATTAATATTCTGCACATTTTTCAAAATAAATGAGAAATAGTATTTTGTGCACCAAGGGCCAGAGATACCTCTTTTTGTCGAGCGTGAAGTATGCTGCATGAGCGAAGCGAAGGCAGCGATCAAGCGAGACAAAAGATGCATGCATCTCATGGCCCCTGGTGCACACGATTTTTTTTTTCCCGCATGTACGATTTGAGTATCCGGTATCCGGCAAACGACTCCAGCCGGATATCAGATATCCGGTTATCCGGCCAAATTGCTATCCGGCACATCCCTAATACTTTTCATTGTTATATCTGTATAGGTAGAAACTAATGTATTCCATACAAGAACTTAACGCATTGGGGACACGAAATTTTTGCATAGTCGAAGCAAGCTTTTTCTTCGTTCTTACGAAAAAGATTAATCACTGTACATTAGGGTGGCGCAAAAAACTGACTATTTTTTTTCGATTCTCTCGTAATGATATATTAGTTTCTTATGTTTTATGAACCCTCGACAAAAATGAGATAAAAAAAAAAAATTAAGGGCCACTCAAGATTTTTAAAAATTTCAAAAATCGAATTTTTATTATTTTTTATTTTGTTTGCTCATTACGGTAGAATTTTATTGACGAAAAAAAAAAGTTTCTCACATTTTTAGCTCGAAATATTTATTTTTAAAGGTCGCTCATAATTCTTTTATATTTGTAAGTGCATTGCATTAGATGTTTTCGAGTGACCTTTAAATATTCATATTAAGATTTGATAATTTTTTTTCTTTCAATTAGTAAGATAATCGATAAAAATACACCACGAGATGAATAAAAGATTAAACACAATACTGAAAATGTAGTTTTTAATTAACTCGATGTTTTACAAATTACAGTAATAATATGATGGATTATTTTTTCTTTGAGTTCTCAATTTCTTTTAATTTTCTTTCCTTTCGTCGTATCTTTCAACATTACGAGCATGTGAAAGATCTGTTTTATCGACGCTATAGTAAAACAGAGTGTATGTTAATTTTTGCGACACAACCATTCCTTGATTATTGAACCGAATGATCTGAAATATGACCAGGTGACAAATGTTTCTAGAGAGCCCTAGAGAGCCGATAGTGCAGGTGTGTTTTTCTTGAATTAAGCTATGCAAAAATTATTGGATCCATTTCTGTTTGAAACCTCTCAGATTTTACCCAAAAAAGTACATTTTTATGTTGAATTTCTTTATTTTCTGGCCATTTGGCTCCAGACAAACCTCTCTAGAATCACCTATCACCCGGTCGAATTTCAGATCATTCGGTTCAATAGTCAAGGAATGGTTGTGTCGCAAAACTTAACATTCACTCTGTTTTACTGTGGGGTCGATAAAACAGATCTTTCACATGCTCGTAGTGTTGAAAGATACGACGAAAGAAAAAAAAATCAAAAGAAATTGAGAACTCAAAGAAAAAACAATCAATCGTATTATTACTGTCATTTGAAAAACATCGAGTTATTAAAAAATTATATTTTCGGTATCGTGTTTGATTTTTTATTCATCTCGTGGTGTATTATTATCGATTACCTTACTAATTGAAAGAAAAGAATTCATCAAATCTTAATATGAATATTTAAAGGTCACTTGAAAACATCTAATGCGATGCACTTACAAATATAAAAAAATTATGAGCGACCTTTAAAAATGAATATTTCGAGCTACAAATTTGAGAAACTTATTTTTTTTTCGTCTATAAAATTCTACCGTGAAGAGCAAACAAAATAAAAAATGATAAAAATTCGATTTTGTACGATTTTTGAAATTTTTAAACATCTTGAGTGACCCTTAAAAATTTTTTTTTGAACTCATTTTTGTCGAGGGTTCTTAAAACATAAAAAACTAATACATCATCACAAGAGACTCAAAAAAAAAAAATAGTCGGTTTTTTTGCGCCACCCTACTGTCTATTCGAAAACAACGTTAATATAATCGTTGGAGCTTTGCATCTCATTAGCATTTCATTACCAAACTCTCGGGCCGTCCATAAGTACAGCCGTCGATCGGACAATAAGTTTTCAGAGATCTCGTAAAAAGAATAATTTTCGCGAATTGTGTGTAGAATTCTTGAATCGATGACTCGATGAATGTGGATGAAGAAAGAAGACGGGAGTTGATAAGAAAAAGTATAGAGAAGCGGGAAGTAGAGAGAATTTTTTCCGTACGAAACAAATCGCCCGTTCAAACTTTGCTCGTTTTTCGCGGGTGCAACGAAGGAAAATACAATTTCCGCGAAAGAATGGAAATAATGAGAGCCGAAGCATTCAGAACGTCCTTGTGAATCGCATCAGAAAAGAAGCCACGTTTCGCGATCCTCTAGCGTCACGTTATGCAGCTCGAGTACCAACAGCAAGTGTTTTCCACGTTCAACAAGCATATTAGGGACAAATTTACGTACACGATTTAAGGGCAGGCTAAACACCTTCCCCCTCGCCTTTCCGCTCTTGTGAGTGCGAGAGAGAGCGCCTATGGGGGTCCTGTGAGAGCGAGAGAGAGGGTTTTAAGCCTGGCCTTAATTTATTTCTGAATCTGAACTTTGTGCATAAGCCAGAAAACTTAGCTGCGAATTCGCTGTTCATTTTTGTGCACATTTGAATCGTCTATAATAAATTGTTTATCGCATTAAGGTAAATGTTTCAATACCCGACCATCTAAGAGGCGACGAAAAAGTTAACTTGTTTTTCGCGTTCAAAAATAAACCATTTTTTATAACGACTATGACTATTGGAAAGCTTGAAGTCTCTAGTTTCCAAAACACAGGGTATAGTTGTTGCTGGAATTAGTTGTTTATTCGTAATAATCGAAAATACTGAGAAATGTAAATGTACCAGTACCCGACCACCCATTTTTCTATACGACCCAATATCCGACCACACATTATGCCCTCATAACCGACCACTCATTTCATGGTGGGGCAAAGGGAGGGGGTGAATTGAGAGAAATGCGTTACTGCTCAGAGAATGTGTCACCGAAATTTTGAGGTTATGCACGAATAAAATACATGTTAGCAGATGTCCGGTCACTGGGACTGAACATAGTCGCGAGCAAGTATCGATATTCGGACGCATGGTCGGTATTGAACTATGAACGAACGCTTGAACTATTAAAAGTAGTGTCGTATACGTAGATTATGAATCCTGGATATTAAATCAATTCTCAGTTTAAGATTTCTCTTAAGTGAACGCTTAACTTGCTGATATATTGGTGCAAGTGGTCGGGTACTGGGACGTGGTCGGGTATTGGGACGTTTACCTTACTAGCAAAAACGAGAGATGTAAGCTGAGGCGATATTTTATGTTACATCTAAAAGTTATATCATAAATAGTCGGACCTAATGGGAACTAAAGAAATATCACAATACATATAAGTTTTCTCACTAAGCGGTGATATTATTCTTTGCATGTGCATGTTATCGAAGTTTTCTATTGTCGGTTTGAAGAATGTCTTCTCCAACACTCCCAAGCTCCCTTTTACGTTCGCGAGGGCGAGTTAAATGTGGGGTCAATGAAACACAACAGAGCAGTTACCCTTAAATATATTTATTAATTATAGAAACAGAAGAATGTGGACTGTATTATATTGAAGATTGAAAAAAGGTGAAATTTTGTATGCGTCGAACAATTGATAAGTTGAGTGATAATAATACGCGGTGGATAGTCTACGCAGGAGACTCACGTCTACGGAGGGAACGTTGCGCCTTGCGGGTTTATCTACGAGGGAGACAAAGTTGTTGAGGTTGGAAAGGAGTTCCTTCCTCGTTGAGAGATGTTGACTATCTCACTATTTTTCGGAGATGAGTTTCCTCAACAAATAATTGCTGGATAAAGGAAGGGGAACAAAATGAGAGATGCATGTTCATTGGTGGAAATTCGAAGGTGGGAAATTGTTTTTGCAATTTCTCGAACGATGGAAATTTTGAATAGGCTTCGTCTGCAAAGGAGTGAAAAAATATAGGAACATATGCAGGAAAGGTTTGGTATTTTTGAATCATAAATGTATATGAGGAGGTGAGGATGTTGGAGGTAAGAAGAAAAAGAGGATTGGAAATTTGTAGAAGAAAAAATGTATCCGGGAAAATAGTCGAGCCGACTTGATCGCCAGTAACGAAATATGTCTGTCTTTAAGGGTGAAAACGATGATTTGAAAGTTCAAATTGGCATATCACATGACCAAAAAGAAATCGGGAAAAAGTTTCAAACAAAAGTTGTAGATCTTGAAATTTCGCGTAACAAACATTGAATTTTTTTTTCTGGTGTCTATAGATGATGCGCTAGATAATTTTCAAGTTTGTAGGCCTCTAAAACGTGATAAAAGGGCAAATATGATCACCACTGGTGAGAAAGACAGCTGCGCTGAGTAAAAGTGAGATAGCCTACGTCTATACACAGCGGCGTCCATATGTCTACTACACGCATGCGCTACAGAAGTGCGAGTGAGAGAAAGCACAGCTCTAATATATAATATTTATATCACCGGTCGCAAAAATCCCGTCAGAGAGCGCTGTCGTCGACAGGCCACGGAAATTGCTCTTCCCTGTCTGAAATGCGGCCGTGAAGTGCGTACTTTCGGCTAAGGGAGCAAGGAAAAATAGTTTTTTTAAGCGTTCAAGGACCGAAAAACATCGTTTATTCGTACATGATGACCCCGGTATCGTCAACAATAATTTTATGAATCTTACGTATTCAGGCAAGATACCAAGTCCATTTTTCTTTTCGCAAAAAATTTACGATGTCCTTCAAATTTTCAGCCTTTTCGTTTTTTCGACCCACCAACTTTAAAAACAAAGTACGATCTTGCACCGATCGTCCTTCATCGGAATCCCCTTGATAAAAGTTGATTTTTTTTTAACGTCTTCAGGCTTATTGACTCCGATTGCAAAAGCTTCCCAAGACTGGAAAAAATGATTCGATTCATGATCAAATCGACTTTATAGGGACATAGACGCTTGGTCGAAAACTTTATAATATTTTTTCCGATATATGTCATATATCTCTCTATATTATATAAAATTATCGCCGCCGCCGCCGCTGACGCCGCCGCCGCCGCCACCGCCGTGTACAAGAATCGAGGCCTTGGCCAACTTCACCCCGCCCGGTTCTAGGTTTGGGTTTGGAGGTTTGGGTTTGAAGGTTTATTTGGGTTATATATATACATATATACATATTATATATATATATACATATATACATATTATATATATATATATATATATATATATTATATATATATATATATATTGTGACGAAAAGTCCCAATAAAAATAAAATAATATCGCGGCGGTCATGGAATCCGCCACGACACCTGAAATAAAAGCGAAATACTGTATTATTTAGTTGATAAATTAAAATTAGAATTAATCTCGCGAAACTCGTCCTATTATCCTCGAAAAACTTCCCAAGTAATTTCCCCTTATTTCTAGCAAAAATACCTACCATAACCTCCCAAGAAAAATCCCGAAGATATTTATATTCGCGCCGCACCACTCCACCGTATCGAAGCAGCGACCAACGAGCAGAAATCCTCGAATATTGAGCAATCTGCAATATTTTCTCCGTCGTATCGGCAGAGGACACCGTGACCTTATGCGCGTATTTTCTCCAACATCGAGCCGATCGACTTCATTGAAGATCAATTCACCGAGACACAGCACTATTTAATACCCGAATTTTACGGAGATATCGAGACACACTATTACATTTTTCCGGGGTGACGTCCCGATCAAAACGGCGACTGAGCCTCGGGAAAACAAATCTGGAAATACGACATTGAGCAGCGTTGACGGCTGTAATCTCGAGCCACGAGAAACATCGAGGAAGAGAGAGAGAGAGAGAGAGTTGCCGGCGAGCGTGCAGCTTCGACTTCAAGGCGCGAGGCGGCAGCACCGAACGAGAACGACGAGACCCCGCTATTCCCCTCACCGCCCCTCACCTACAAGATAAACGAAGAAGACGAGCTTCGCCATGGATCGAGCATCGACCGAGATCGCGGCCATCTTGGCCTCATTCCCTGACCGCGTGCGAGCGAAGCCACACGTGCTTTTTATTGCGAACCTAATTATTGCGTAGTATAGAGAAGTAATTTTAAGGCGAAAAGAAAAGAGCACTTGTTCCATAGAAGACGAGATAGAGACGAGGAGAAAATTTGGAGAGGAAAAGAGTGAGTAGAGTGAATATTTCCCCGTGTAAATTGTATCGAGATTTTTGCGGTGTCGTGGCGTAATAGATTCTTCCCCCCACCCCCTTTTTGCGAATGGACTGTTCCATTGTTTCGAGATATTTTGTTAAAGTTTTTGCGTCGAATAACGTACATCGCGGTAATAATTAAGAGGTCGTAGCGTCGACGAACCCCGTAAATACCCCTGAGAATAAGAAAAATCATTAATTTAGCGAATTTTGAGATCGAAAATTCCTTGCCTTTTCGCGTTTCCTTCCCCCCCTTTTTTTGTGCGATTTCCTTTGTCGACTCGGGAGACGCGCGTATAGTCGCTGCGTCTCACGGTATCGTCCGAATAAATTTGGATTTATTTTGTATTTCTTTTTTTTGCGTTCCTTCGGGAAAAATTATTGTTATTATTCATCATTTTTTTTTCTCTTTGTGTTTTAATATTTTCTTTTGTACCGGTTGCTGGACCGACGAACCAGCTGGCGCCCGATCATAATTGGTATTTCTTTTTAATATTGCGTCAAATAAATGAACATAATATTTATTCAATTCTTTTTTTTTGGTGTTTGATTATTTTTTTTTAAATAAATTAAAGATTTCCCTTACAAATAGCGCCCGACGTGGGGCCCGAAAAAACGAGTCTATAGAAAATTTCGAGAAAATTTTGAAAAATTGAGGAAATTTTGAAAATATTGCGAAAAATTGAAAAATTTGGAAAATTGCGAACTCTTAGAATTAAGGAAAATTGCGAATATTTAGAATTAAGAAAAATTTCGAAAAATACAGCGGAAAAATACGATATTGTAAAATTTCGAGAACATTGAGAAAGACTCGTGAGTAATAGTACCCACCGCGATTAAACTAATAGTAATTTGAGATATTTTGAAAAAAAAACCGAACTCCTATGCATTGCGAGCCACGACACCCCGCGTCCACATTGGTGCTCCTATTATTTTGGTTTTTTGATTATTTTGGATTGAATATTTGTGATCTTTGCTGAATATTTCTTGTTTATTGTGAATTATTGTGATTCCTGTTGGCTGCTTAAGCGCCTCGTTGTTTATCTTACCCAAATCCCTTTGTTTCATTACTTTTTTCTGTATTATTGCCCAAAATGTCGCTCAATATGGATCCCCCGTTAACCACAACTACTACCACTACCACGTGGACCACTGTAGTTACAGTGACTCCTACAATGACCCCTACAATACAACACACTGACGATCGGACTGAAGAACCCATTCCTCCCGAAGTCTATTAGGCAATGCGAAATATTAGGGAGGAGTCCCTAAAAATAACGCGCCCCCGAGATTTGGTTAAAATGTGTGACCAAGCGGGACTGGATTGTGACGGCACCATGGAAGAATTGGCTGACTGTTACGCACGATACGAAATCCGCCGACTGTATCCGCAGGTACAGACCTTCTGGAACCCGCGACGAGACGAAAGGGGGCCTCATCCCCCATTTACTTTGATGGTGGCAATAGACGACAGTTTGTACGGACAAATTTTGAGTTCGAACGAGACACGAGCGACTACCCAACAGTCTCCTAACCCGACTGACCCCTTTTCTCCGCAACCTGCACCCCGTTCCATCCCTTCCCCACAAACTGTTCGCGGACATCCGGTTTTGAATCTCTCCCTCACCAAAAGAACTGGGAATGCGTCCCAGTGGGCGGGTGCGACGCATCCGTTCCCTTCTCTTCCAAATCAACCCCGCGGACGAACAGTGACCTTCGCAGAATCTTCACCCCCAAGACGAGTTAGTTCCATCCCCCCTCCTCCTCCATCCTCACAAGCACCTTTTTTCCCCAACATACCCCCTCCTCCCCAAGACGAATGGGGATTTCATCAGACTTACACAATCCCGACAACAGACCCGATATTGAACAGTACGAGAGTGGCACCTCGCCCCCCACCTCCAAAAGGTGAAGTACTTCCTCAAGCCACACCATCCCGCTATCGCGCGGAACTTTCGAGTCTCGGAGAATCGAGAATAGACCGAAGTGTCCAGTTTTTGGACCATTGGGGCCGAAACGGACCAAAATTCCACGGCAAGCGAGGCGAAGACGGCGAGGAGTTTCTTCGCCGACTTTACGAGTATGCCGCGGGTCGAGATATGAATGATAACGAGCTACTCAGAGCTCTCCCGGAAGCATTGAAAGGAGACGCTCTGCTCTGGTATCGAGTTGAGCAGGACAGTTGGTCGACCATGGACGAATTCGTATCCTACTTTCGGACCCGATTCGTGTCGGCTGACTTGCAGAAAAAATTGCGACGAGACGCCGAATTGAGAACTCAAGCCAGTGGCGAGACCATTGCTGAGTATTTGGTGAAAATGAGGACTCTCTTCAGTCACCTCACCCCTCCCTTGCCCCTCGCGACTCAATTGGATATTTGTTGCGCGAACGTCAAACCGGAACTGACACTAAACGTCCACCGTGATGAGATTGCGAGCTTCCAGGAGTTGCAAAGAGCTTGCAACGACTGAAGGACGCGCAAACGCGAGCTAAAAATTATTGACCCCCTCCTCCTGCTGATCAGATGGCGGCGCCGTCCACTGGGTACAATCCTCCGGATAAAAGTGTGCGCGGTCGTGCCGCTGCCGCTGCCGAGCAGAATGTGCCACAGAATCGTCCCGAAAAACCCAACGTTTCCGCTCCTAACCCTCCTATTCCAGTACTTCCCCCAAGGTCACAAGACCCACCCCCATCCACCGTTCATGCTACGGCGGATTCAATTCCAGCTCCTCAACCTCCCTTCCCTCGCCAAGCTACCCCTCGTTACCCACAAAATTCAGCTCCCAGACAACTCCAGCCTCGCTTCCCAGCCGCAGCTGGCCCTCGTTATCCACCACCTCGCGCTAACAGTCAACCTACTGCCCCGATCCCTCGCCTCATGGACATTCCCGTCCAGCGACCTTCTGAGATTCCCACCTCCACATCTCCCGCTAAGAGATGCTTCAATTGTAGGCAACTCGGGCACATTTATAGGGAGTGCACGGCGCCCCTCGGATTTTTCTGCCGCATCTGCGGGTATCCGGGTTGCAACGTCAACACCTGCACTAATTGCGCGCGAGCCCGGGCGGGAAACGGCCAACGGGGAGGACAGTGAAACCGTCGCCTCCCCGGCCTGCTAGAAGGATGCTCGATGAATCACAGGGAGAGAACGAGCCCCTAGCCCCGCTACAGAGACATCCCCTGTTAAAAACTTTTAAGAATTTTCCCCCACTTCCCAAATCAAGAACTTTTGAGTGCCCTTCAGGTTTTTCGGAAATAGATACAATTAGCGATCCCGACGGGGATAATCGGCACTTCTTTTGGGTAAGTATCGGAGGTTACCCACGCCGAGCCCTTATCGACTCTGGCGCGACCGGATCCTATCTTGGGACGGATCTCGCCGAAGCCGAGGGCAGTTCATTGCGATCGACCGAAGGAGGGGTACGTGTAGCCAATGGCGCCGTAGTACCACTTAGGGGAATAATAACCTTGCAGTTTGAGATAGAGGGAATAATCCGCCCCATCGATTTGAAAGTAGCCCCGTTGGGATACGACTGCATTTTGGGAAGAGACTTTTTGAAAGCTTTCCGAATGTTGATTGATCATGACGAGGATTTATGGAGAATTTAAAATGGCCCCTGGAGAGAATTCGCGAGCCCAACCAGTCCTATTTGGAGTATTCCTGTCCTGCCTCATTGCGATGGATTAGTAGAAGCCACCCCCGTAGATAAAAAGCGTTTGGAACGTCTCTTGGATCGCCTCATCCCTCCTAGTCCTCGAATATCCCTCAGTTGCACTCACTTGACGGAACATACTATTGACGTACAAGGACATCCCCCAATTCGACAAAAACCCCGAACAATTTCCCCTTTCCTTCTCCGAATAGCCCAAGATGAAGTCGATAAAATGATTGCGGAAGAGGTAATAGAATGATCCACCAGCCCCTGGCTGAGTAATCCCGTAATAGTCCCAAAACCCAACGGAAAACACCGTTTTTGTATTGATTATCGAGACGTGAATCTAGTCACGCGTAAGGACGCCTATCCCCTCCCTAATATGGACCGTATATTAGACGGATTGAGACGAGCCCGGTACATTTCCAAGTTAGATTTGAGTCAAGCCTATTTCCAAGTTCCCGTATCCGCCTCCAGTCGTCCTATTACAGCTTTTGCCGTCGCTGGAAGAGGACTGTTTCAGTTTCGACGTATGCCCTTTGGACTAACGAACGCCCCCGTGACCTTCCAACGACTTATGGACCAATTAATTGATCATGAATGGGACCCTCACGTATTTGCTTATTTGGATGACGTGATTATTGCGACAGAAACTATAGACGAGCATTTTTATTATTTGACTAAAGTATTGACAGCCCTACGACAGGCGAAATTAGAGATAAATCGAGAAAAAAGTGAGTTTTTCTGTCCTGAAGTGCCGTATCTCGGGTACATCATTGGACCCGACGGACTGAAGGCAGATCCTGACAAAATAGCTCCCATCCTTAATTAGCCCGCACCGAAAACCCTAAAGCAGCTCCGCCGATTCCTTGGAATGGTCGGTTGGTACGCCCGCTTTATTCGAGACTTTTCCTACGACAAAACCCCTTTAACCGAATTATTGAAAAATGATATTCCTTGGCATTGGGGACCCCAACAACAAGCTGCGCGTTTGATACCCTTCGACTAGCCCTTACCCACACCCCTGTCCTAGCCCGTCCAGATTTTACCAAGCCCTTTACGATTCACACCGATGCGAGCGATACCGCCGTCGGTGCAGTCCTGACTCAAGAATTTGATGGGGAAGAACACCCTATTCTATTCGCGAGCCGAACGCTGACACGACCCGAGCGCCAGTACACTACCACAGAGGAGGAGTGTCTCGCCGTGTTGTGGGCAGCTAAAAAGTTGAGACCGTATATTGAGGGGACAGCGTTCACTGTCATTACGGATCATAGCAGTTTGAGATGGCTGCGTAAATTGCGAGACCCCACGGGAAGATTAGCCCGTTGGGTCTTGGCGATGCAGGCCTTAGACATGACGATCCTCCACCGAAAAGGGACACTCAATGTTGTGCCCGACGCCTTATCTAGAATGTTCGAGGAATGCGACCATGTATTGGCCGCCCTCGTCGACACTACCGATCCCTGGTATCTAGCGAAAAAGACCAACGTCCAAGAATTCCCCTCAAAATACCCGAATTGGAAAATTGAAGATGACCAACTATATTATCACCGTCCCCACCCCATCATTGATCCTACCCTTGAGGATTTGGACGCATGGAAATTGGTCCTTCCTCGAGAGTCTCGAGAACAAGCTCTCAACGACGCCCACGATAATCCCCAATCCGGCCACTTGGGAATTGACAAGACGTATCAACGTGTCACCCAAGATTTCTTTTGGCCCGGAATATTCCAAGACGTAGCCCAATATGTGACAAGATGTCAGACATGCCAACTCCATAAAGTACCCCAGACTCCCCCGACAGGACTCATGAAAGAACGAACGATACAAGGCCCCTGGGACGTGGTCGCAGCCGATATAATGGGCCCGTTTCCCCCCAGTAAGAAACAGAATCGTTACGTAATAGTTTTCCAGGATCTTTTCACGAAATATGTAGAAGCAAAACCCCTACGGACAGCCACAGGACCCAACATAATGACCGCTCTCGAGGTATTAATCCTTAACAAATGGGGATGCCCCCAATATCTCCTGACAGACAACGGAACAGAGTTTCTTAACAACCACGTGACGAGACAGCTTAATGAGTACGGAATTTTACAGACAACCATCCCTCCCTATCATGCTCAAGCCAATCCCGTAGAAAGAGTAAACAGAACCCTTAAAACAATGATCACCTCGTACATAGCCGAGGATCATCGCGAGTGGGACGAGCACCTCCCTGAATTATGTTTCGCGATGAATACTTCAGTTCAATCCTCCACCCGAATGACCCCCTCCTTCTTAAATTTCGGACGTAACCCTCAACCCGTGAAAAGTCTTCGAGATAGAAACCCTTCCCGCTACATCACTCCCGGAGATCCCCACGTATGGTCGGATAGAATGAAGAGACTTCCCCTTATTCATGATTGGGTACACAAAAATTTGGAACAAGCTGCGACGCGGCAGGCCCATTATTATAATCAGAACCGTAGAGACACCCGATTTAAAGTAGGAGACCAAGTGTTGAGAAAATATCGAGTATTGTCATCCGGTGCGCAGAACTTTGCCGCCAAATTAGCGCTTCGATATAACGGACCGTACGTTATTAAAACGGTACTATCCCCAGTAGTTTATGAATTAGAGGGCCTGGATGGCCGAGTAATAGCAAAATGCCACGTTAAAGATTTGAAAGCTTACACTCCCCCGATGAGATCAGGACACTCTTCACCAGGTACTTATATTTTTCAGGAAAGAGATGCTAATGAAGAAAGGACCGAGAGGGGCCGGACCACCCGGGCGGGGCCCGTATCGTGCCCCGATGGGGTATCTGGTAGAGGCAGGAGGGCCGCTCGACGAAGTTCAGATGCACCGAGCGAGCAGGAGCGACGAGTCCTTCGCCCTCGACCACCTCGTCCTTAATAGCCCCCGATCCCTTTCCCCCCGAACCGTAGAGATAGACGACCTCGTGGCGAAGTACCACGAAATCCGCCAAACGAACCCCATTCCTCCCATCCGTATTCCTGTCACCCGAAAAAAATCCCCTGAACTCCCGAAGCCTTCCCCGAGCTTGGGCGCGATCCCCAAACTTCCTTCCCACCTAATCCTCACGACACCCCGCTCAAAATGGCTCCCCTCCGACCGCATTCGCCGATCGGAGGAACTCCGTAATAAACCCTCTCTACCCGCTTCCCCTTCCCCGCCACCAGTCCAAAAGCCACCCACCCCAACCCCCAAACGACCGATTCCAACTCCCAAACCACCTACTCCCACTCCCGTAAGAACGAGCAACCCAACCCGACGATCCTCTCATCCCGAGATTCCTTCCCTTCTCGACCTGCCCCATATAAACCGTTCAGTATCGTTCCCATCCCCGCAATCCACTATCCCAGCGCTAATGTCCCTGAAAATTACGCCTCCCGCCGAACTCAAACAATCTCCCCAACCAACTCCCGCTCCTGTCCCATGGCCGCTGCCTCGCCGCTGCTGGTCATGCACGTCCCTCTTCCACTTCACCCGTAACTGCCCGAACTGAATTGAGAACCGCCTCCACCCCCGCTAAATTCCCTCCACTCTTCCTTCCCTTGCGATCCGTTTACGAATCCCCAAAAACACATCCACTCCCCCGAGACCCCAAAACAAACCTTACCCCCGAGACCCAAAACACTATTCCATCCCCGAGTCCCAAACTTTCTTTATGAAAACTGAACACCCCGATTGTTGAAAATATTAAGTGCTTTACGAAACCTAAAGACTGAATTACAGAAAGACTGACTGAAGTGACCCAAATACCTGATACACCCTGTGATATTCCTAATGATAAACAACGACGCGTTAAGTCAACCTCTCTGTGATATTCGAGTAGAGTAATTATATTTGCGGCGTCAAAAGAGCACTAATGTTAAGCGTTCAAATTTAGAATCTCCAACAACGGAGTTAGCGGGGAATAATCATGAGGAGTTAGACCAAGAAAATACGTTAAAGAGTTTTATTTAGATTTACTTAGAATCAGACGAAAGTTCTAGAGACGAACTTCCCTCTTAGCAGGGGGCAGCTGTGACGAAAAGTCCCAATAAAAATAAAATAATATCGCGGCGGTCACGGAATCCGCCACGACACCTGAAAGAAAAGCGAAATACTGTATTATTCAGTTGATAAATTAAAATTAGAATTAATCTCGCGAAACTCGTCCTATTATCCTCGAAAAACTTCCCAAGTAATTTCCCCTTATTCCTAGCAAAAATACCTACCATAACCTCCCAAGAAAAATCCCAAAGATATTTATATTCGCGCCGCACCACTCCACCGTATCGAAGCAGCGACCAACGAGCAGAAATCTTCGAATATTGAGCAATCTGCAATATTTTCTCCGTCGTATCGGCAGAGGACACCGTGACCTTATGCGCGTATTTTCTCCAACATCGAGCCGATCGACTTCATTGAAGATCGATCCACCGAGACACAGCACTATTTAATACCCGAATTTTACGGAGATATCGAGACACACTATTACATTTTTCCGGGGTGACGTCCCGATCAAAACGGCGACTGAGCCTCGGGAAAACAAATCTGGAAATACGACATCGAGCAGCGTTGACAGCTGTAATCTCGAGCCACGAGAAACATCGAGAAAGAGAGAGAGAGAGAGAGAGAGAGAGAGTTGCCGGCGAGCGTGCAGCTCCGACTTCAAGGCGCGAGGCGGCAGCACCGAACGACAACGACGAGACCCCGCTATTCCCCTCACCGCCCCTCACCTACAAGATAAACGAAGAAGACGAGCTTCGCCATGGATCGAGCATCGACCGAGATCGCGGCCATCTTGGCCTCATTCCCTGACCGCGTGCGAGCGAAGCCACACGTGCTTTTTATTGCGAACCTAATTATTGCGTAGTATAGAGAAGTAATTTTGAAGCGAAAAGAAAAGAGCACTTGTTCAATAGAAGACGAGATAGAGACGAGGAGAAAATTTGGAGAGAAAAAGAGTGAGTAGAGTGAATATTTCCCCGTGTAAATTGTATCGAGATTTTTGCGGTGTCGTGACGTAATAGATTCTTCCCCCCACCCCCTTTTTGCGAATGGACTGTTCCATTGTTTCGAGATATTTTGTTTAAGTTTTTGCGTCGAATATCGTACATCGCGGTAATAATTTAGAGGTCGTAGCGTCGACGAACCCCGTAAATACCCCTGAGAATAAGAAAAATCATTAAGTTAGCGAATTTTGAGATCGAAAATTCCTTGCATTTTCGCGTTTCCTTCCCCCCCTTTTTTTGTGCGATTTCCTTCCTCCCCTTTTTTTGTGCGATTTCCTTTGTTGACTCGGGAGATGCGCGTATAGTCGCTGCGTCTCACGGTATCGTCCAAATAAATTTGGATTTATTTTGTATTTCTTTTTTTTGCGTTCCTTCGGGAAAAATTATTGTTATTATTCATAATTTTTTTTTCTCTTTGTGTTTTAATATTTTCTTTTGTACCGGTTGCTGGACCGACGAACCAGCTGGCGCCCGATCATAATTGGTATTTCTTTTTAATATTGCATCAAATAAATGAACATAATATTTATTTAATTCTTTTTTTTTGGTGTTTGATTATTTTTTTTTGATAAAATTTAAGATTTCCCTTACAATATATATATATATATACATACATTATGTAAAACATATAAAACTAACATATTATCACAAGAGACTCGAAAAAAAAAATAGTCGGTTTTTTTTTCTAGTCTCTTGTGATAATATGTTAGTTTTATATGTTTTACGAATCCTTACTAAAAATAAGCTAGAAGAAAAAAATTTTAAGGGTCACTCAAGATTTTGAAAAATTTCAAAAATCGTCAAAAAACGAATTTTGATTGTTTTTTTATTTTTTTTGCTCATTACGGTAGAATGTTATAGACGAAAAAAAAAGTTTCTTAAATTTTTAGCTCAAAATATTCATTTTAAAGGGTCGCTCATAATTTTTTTATGTTTGTAAGTTCGTTGCATTAGATGTTTTCGAGTGACCTTTAAATATTCATATTAAGATTTGATAAATTTTGTTCTTTCAATTAGTATGATAATCAATAAAAATACACCACGAGATGAATAAAAAATTCAACACAATACTGAAAATATAATTTTTTAATAACTCGATGTGAATATAAACACGAAGAACACGAGAGCACGCCACACGCTGGAATGATTTGACAAATCATCAATCGTCGACATGGGTAACATATCATATTGTTATATTATCCATGTAATATATGCGTGATCAACGGAAATTCGGACGAGGGAAACGATCGGGCTCTCGTCAGACGGGTCGCGACACGCGTATAGTTCAGTCCAATTCTCACTTTTCTGTTTTCTCACTATCCGTGCTTGTATGATCATTATTATTGTCATTATTAGACGTCAATCCATCGTCGAACAATTGTTGAAGAAAATCCGGGCCTGCTTTTCACTATATTATCGACACCATCGCCAACACAGATAGATATAAAAGATAAGTTGTAATGAGATTAAAATTGAGAAAACCACAATATTAATGACTGAGCTGTGACTGAAATGTATCTGATAACCGTGTCTAATTTATTCAAAGAAATTGCTTTTGTCAAGTATCGTCTTAATATTTGTTGCATTGTATAATTAACTGGGAAAATATCGGAGTGATCTCATGAATTTTATGTAATGCCTTTAAACATTAGAATACGAGCTCCAGCAATTGTCTTGATAATTGTTCTTGTTTTAATTTTCGCATATATACTTCAGTCATTTTCCTTGACGATTTACTTTTTGCTTCAAATTCTCCCTCCAAACAAATAAATTCAATTTAACTATATAAATTTATAAATAACCGAACAATAAAGAATCACAACATCTAGATATATGCTTGTGTTCATATTGGATATTCCTGATACTTTTTTTCATCAGAGATCAAAGCAAGAAGTTTCACTTCTACCGCGCGTGGTTTCCACGCACATCGATTTTATGAAACCTTTAAAATTTCACAATGGTTTGATTAAATACTTTAGTACCAAATCTGAGCCCTATTACTGACGCAATAATTTACACTTGGTTTACAGCGGATACATCCTCAAATATACAAGCAATATAAGGCTTATAAAGAGAGCAAACGTATATTGCTGCAGGGCGAGAACCACCAACACAGGAGACAGCTGCGGGCGCATTGTGTTTTCTCCCAACGAGAATTTGAACAAAATGTTCCCAATTACATACTCGAGAGCATGGCATCCCTAAGCACAGTCGAAATGCCAGCGTTTAGAAAAATCTTTGATGGTACGTCATTCACGATCGAACCTGAAATGAAAATATGATCGTTTAACAGCACTAAATAACCTGAATTTTATTGTTATGATTAATTGACAATTTCACTTTTTGAATAATGTAATATTAAACCAAACAAACGATTCTATTGATGAAACTGCGCCCAGATTGGAAAATCAACAAAGATAACGTAGGTGTGCATCATCTAACTCGGTGTACGTTGGTCAGGCGTATTGAAAATATCCACACTCAAAATATGGCTGATTTACGGAACGCTATTGCAGAAAATGCTGATTTCGTATGTACCACAGCTGATATCTGGACATCTAGAAATAGAAGATTTTTAGGAGTTACTGCTCATTAGGTATGCACTTGAAACTATCCCTGGTGCCTGTAGAAAACCGTACAGGAATTGTTGATGATTCTAATGCATGGATCATCATTATCTTCCCTAGAGATTGTGGTTACAAGCATGTGTTGTTTGGTTTGAACAGCCCGAAATTATGTGCTATAGTCGCTGATAATGGTGCTTATTTCGTTAAAGCCTTCAAAAAATTCGGAGTTGACCTACCGAACCCCTTTTTCTACGGTAATGACATTAGCAAAGTTACGTAGCACTATCGTTATAAATAGTAAAGGCTGCAGTTTATCGGAATTCATTTACATTACTTCTATTGATGTATACTTATCCTGCAAAATAAAATATAAAAAGTTCAGATTATCACTAATACTTGAGATAAATATGAGCTATACATAATTACTGAACTTATAATTAAATACCCGATTTATAATAAAACTTACAAATAACGTCTTCTTGAAATATTTAAGGCTAGCAATGCTGTACATAATTTGTTCACGGCATCATTCTTGGTTCAACAGAAACAATTCTTGAAGCTATTGAAAGGGAAAACGATGAAGACTCACCTGATGATAACCAGGACGCTGTGCTGCTGGAGAATCATGTCTCCATTGCCGAAGAAGAATTTAGAATTGGGCTGCCACAACATCTACGGTGTGCTAGTCACACCTTGAATTTGATTGCAGCTGCCGATACCATCAAGGTAATAAACAAAGTACCTGAACTCGCTGCTACCCATTTCGAGGCCATGGGTCGTTTCACATCATTGTGGAAGGCAATGAGGTCTGCAAGGAATTCTGAAATAATGAAAGCTGTATTAGAGGTAGCTCTGCTTCGCCCCATTGTTACTCGACGGAACTCTTTGTACGACACAATTGTTTCTTTGAGAGTGAGAGTACTCCAAGTCAGCGCAACTCTTGGTTTCGAAATGTATTGAGGGAAAATGATTTTGGTTACCTCGAAGAGTATCTGCTGTGCATGAAACCCGTGGCAGAAGCAATCGACAGGCTGCAAGGCAAGACATATTGCTACTACGGCTACATGCTACCAACATTAGCTGCCACGCGTAGACAACTGTCGCGGCTGCAGCAGGATCCAGGTATCCAGCACTGCCAGCCTTTAATACAGGGTTTGATAACTGCACTCGAGACAAGATTTCAGTCTTTTTTCACCGTTGCCAATTGCCTTGTAAATATATGTTTTTAACTCATATATAACACCTAATACTTATATATAACACCTAATACTCATATATAACACCTAATACATACTGTTGATATTGGAGAGAAAATTAAAAAAAACCATGATTTTGAAAATTCGAGAAAAAATAGCACCCATCGTTTTCCTATTACCGGACCAGGCTTAAAATTTGTATTTTAGGAACTAATATTTTTGAGAAGTTAAAAAAAAATCGAAGGACCCAAGTCCCATGAAAACATTGCCGATACTCGCAATATGGCCAACCGTTGGCTCGAAATCGGGTACCTAACGCTTGGCATGCAACTTGGGGCCGACTGTTTGCCAGCGTTGGCTATCCGATACACCCTACACTTGGCTGCCGATGCTGGGCCAGTGTTGGTCCAATAATTCGTGCCAACTACGGGCTAATACTGGGAACAGACCGGGCTATACCGTTTCACTCGGTGCTTGGCCCGATGCTAGGCCGAATATATTTGTCGGAACTGGCTTCTGATGCTAGACCAATGATGGGCCGATTTTATTTGACTCAATGCTATAAAAATCGAAAAAATCAATCATATATGAGATATTGAGTAGAGCGATTTTGAATAATAACAATATTAGAGAACTATTAACGAATCATAATTTTAAAAAAATTATGAAAAATAAATAAGTGTTTATCATTTTTCGTATATACAAATTTTTCATTACTCGTGAAAAATTTCTCCCACTGAATTGACAAAATTTGCAAAAATAGAATTTCAAAATACCGTATATTGAAAAAAATGGACGAATTAATCTAATATGAAAAGAAAATAAGTTTTCTGAATATTTGCAGAATTTTTTTCTGTAACGATTTGTTAATAATTTTTTAATATTGTTAAAATTCGAAATTGCTCTGGTCAATATTTCACATATGAATAATTGATTTTTTTTCGATTTTCATAGCATGGAGTTGAATATAATCGGCCTATAATTGGTCTAGGGTCAAAAGCCAGTACCGACAAATATATTTGGCCTAGCATCGGGCCAAGCATCGAGTAAAACAGTAGAGCCCGATGTATTGCCAGCGTTAGCCCGTAGTTGGCACGAATTGTTGGCCCAACATTGGCCAAGCGTCGGCAACCAAGTATGGGGTCCGAGGCTAGCAAACAGCCGGCCCTATGTTGCGTGCCAATTGTTAGGTGCCCGATTTCGAACCAACGGTTAGCCATACTGCGATTATCAGCAATGTTTCCATAGTATCGTTTTGTAAAAAGTTAAGTGACCTCCCATAACTTAATTTCGAGACCTCTGACTCCTCTTAAGTTATTTAAACCCTCAAAACTTGAGTTTGACAAAAACCATGACCTGTTATAAATTTTGTGACCTCTCATAACTTAACTTCGGGGCCCCTGACCCCTCATAAGTTATGTGAACTCTTAAAACTTTATTCAAGAATACTAGACCCTCCTAACTTAAGTGACTTAAGTTATGCGGGCTCAGGTAAGTATAAGTATAAGTTTTGTCACCTGTAATAACTTAATTTCGCGACTCCTAACCGCCGCAAGTTATGTAAAGCCTCAAAACAATTCCAGTATTTCTGATCCCTCATTAGTTAAGCGACCCCTCATAATGTAATTTTAGAACTCCTGATAAGTTATGTAAACGCTCAGAACTTGCTTACGAGGACCGTACCGACATTGTTTTTCCGTGTACGTATATATATTTTCGGCCTATGTTTTATAAATATGATATATGCATCTGAATATCAGAAGTAGTCGATGGTGTAGTGGTTAGCGTGCCAGTAGTAGGTCATTAGTTAGGCTCGATAGGTAGGTAGGTTTCAAATCCCAGACTAGGCTCGTAAATATTCTTCGATCCGCGTCTATACAAGGAAAATTAATCAGTCGAAAAAATGGATTAATTTTCGAAAGATCTTTTTTTAAATAATTAATTCATGTTCAATTCAGAGATACGCGTAAAACAGAGGGTCGAGGGTTCAAATCCCCGTGGCGACAAATTTTTTTTTTTCTTCAAATTATGTTTTTTAATTTTACTCAATCTTTAGATACTACTAATTACGAATAAAAAACTGATTTTTATCGTATCTACTAATAAATGAATGGAATAAATAAATAATTCTGGACTCAAATGTCCATACAAAAAGTTCAAGCATCCTTTACCGGTACTATATTGGCCCAGTATTGGTCCTAAGCATTGGCCGATTGTTGTAAGGGACGATTGGCCAACGTTTGGCCTCCAAGCATTGGCCAATTCTCGTAAGTGACCGTAGGACCGAGCCTATCATTCCGACCTTGAACCGACGGTTGCCCAACATTGGCGTCAACCTTCGGCCGAGAGTCGAACGTCTGGCTGCCAATGCTGGCCCTACTCTGGGCCCACCGTCAGTGTTTTCTAGGGGTAGTTTTGAAAATCGGGTTTTAACTTCAGAATGAAAAAAAAATCAGTCGAATTAGTTATGAATAAATTTTTACATAACATTTTCTGAAAATTCATTTAAAAACGCAAGATTTCAAAAAAAAATCTTTCAAATCGGAGCAATTTTCACCAAGTTATGGCTATTTGAAAAAAAAATCAGTAAAATGTTCAAAAATTCGTATCTTTTGATTGGCTGGACAACATTTTTTTTTTAAATCAGGGATACCTTTTGCAATAAGCAATGAGCAATAAAAGATAGCAAAATATTATTTAAATCGGAGTTGCCAAATCCGACGGTAGGGCGGGTTGGCGTGGAATGCCTCATATTTATTTAACACATATATTTATAAACTCATCTAGATTTATTCGATTTTTTCATTTTTAATATTTTAATTTTCCCAGCAGGAAAACGAAAATAAAAACGAATAAATCTCAATACCATTTAAAAAGGACTACGATTACCTTTTCTTTTAAAGCACATTGCAATGCCGGGGTATCATTCAGGGTATTATTGGCGAGATCGTTGATCGCTTTCTCGTTTGAATCGTAATTATCGTCATTGTTAATGGTTTCCTTAAAAGAAGTAATTTTATTTTACGGCATTTTATTTTTGTTTTCTATTTATAATATATGATTGTGTGTATATGTGGCATTCCACGTTAAATCACGCTGTCATCAGCATGACCCCCTTGGATTTTGATGTCCAGTAAATTGTGGGTTTCGTTTGACCCAAAATATGACCTCATCTTTTTATAAATTTTTATTTCATTCTTTTAGGGGTTGCGCGAGCTAAATAATCAATAAATTGAGAGAAAATAAGAAGAGGGGCCTTTTTTAAATGAATGACATTTTTTCACAGAAACTAGCGTCCAAAACAGATATTTTCGTCATAATTCGATAATGGGTCGAAAAAAATTACCATTTTTTTTATTTTACTTTATTTCTTTAAAATAATTTTTTATTTTTATTGCTGCTTGTAGTGAGGATAACGACGACAAAAATATTTTTCTAGTGAAACTTGATTTTTTCTTCTTGTTTTAATTTTTAAAAAATAGTAAATATTTTTCTCTTTATGTTTTCCCTCAAGTGATGATTTTTTAGCTCTGGCAACCCCTAAAAAACGAAATACAAATTGCTCAGAATTTGAGTTCATATTTTGGACCAAAGGAAACCCACAATTCATTGGACATCAAAATCCGAGGTGGCAGGCCGATGAGCGCGTGATTTGACGTGGAATACCCTGTATGTATCTGTATCTGTACATTTGTATAATTGTATATTTGCATTTTTTTATAATAGAGGTATGTATATTTTTATTGTTCACTTTTTATTTAAATTTAAACGTACAGTCTCAGAAGCATCCTCAGAGTCCTTTTCCGATGAACTTCTATAAGACATTAAAGATGAAAGGGCAAAGTTCCGCTGAGGCACAAATTTTTCTATCTTCTTCGAATGGTTACCATGCGTAGAGACGTATGATGAAGATAGCATTCGGCAATACCGAGTATTATCTACATCAGCATCATCTGATTCAGAGGACGAAGATAGCGCTTTAGTATATGTCGTATCGTTTGTATACTTCAAAGACGAAGCAGGTGACTGGGAATCCTCAGCACTAACTTTTATATCATGTAGCATTGTGAGGAGCTGTTTTGCTTTAGCGAGTGTGTTGTCTACGCTTGCAGAGAGTGTCTCGAGCTGACCAGATGCTGCATTCAGTGCAGAGACACCTTTTGGGTCGGTTCGAGACTGTGATACCGTCTGAATCTCGTTCAAGATTTCTTTTGCTGCCAATATATTGTCGATTTTCTTTTGTTCCGGTAGAAATCGAATGAATCTTATTGCTGTCCAAAATCTTGCCCTTCATAAGAATCTAGACGTTCGTTTCACGTACAAAAGTATTGCTAGTCGATGATTTCACGTGCGATTCCTTATGATAATCGTCCTTCGGCAGAATGACTTTCGTGAGTTTAATTTTTTTCGACGGCTGGTCGGTCGCATTTAATATCATTCGTTTAGCTTTATTTTCCCTTTCGTTTAAAACGACTTTCATCAAAGCTTGTAGGTCCGTTTCATTCGCTAAGATACATACCGGAAACGAATATCGAGTAAATATACGATATTCCATGTACAAAAAATCACAATAAAAATCAATCAAATACGTGTAAACAAAATTTTAGGATTTCACATTCAACTTCAACTTTTCTCAATATCATTCTAATAAGACATTAAGAAAAAATAAGCAAAGCTCACGCTACTTCGAGAGTTCGCTTGAAGAATCTATAGAACAGAAATCCCACTATTTTTCAGGGTTTGAAATTACTTTTAAAGTATTTTCATATCTTTAACTTGACGTGAAATATCACATATACAAGCATTAATCATAACACTTTTGCACGTCCTACAGTAACGTATCCATAACAAAATATCTATTAATTACATTCGAAAGTAGAAAAAAGTTACCTGAGTACAGGAGAACAGTTCCTTGATAATTTTTGCGATTTGTTTCCTGGTAACCGTGGTAACGCAATGGATAGAACGTATTTCACGATGTGAGAATGTCATTCATCGACGATAAATCGGAATAAAGCTCGAAAATATCGAAACTTTTAATGTAACTGAAACGTATGCGAACAGATAAATAAACTTCGAAGACGAATCGATTACGCGCTGGAATTGTCGATCCAATAGTTTCCATCTGAATTTCGTGCCTATCCATGCAAATGAAAATACGATATCGAGAGTTTTTGCGCGACGAGGTAAGTAATCGCGATAGAAGTAACGGATAAATATAAGAGTGGAATAAATGTCGAGAAAAAAACTTTAAATGGTGGTTAATGTCTCAATTGTCATTGCAATGTGTCGTCTTCAGGAACAAGATATTCCACGAACGACTCTTACGCGTTGGAAAGAAAAATTCGGGACCCAAATGGAAGTAAACCTCGAACACGAGGATAGTACAAACGAAAGTAACGAGGTACATGAATAAATAAATAAATAACCTAACGAATGAATGAATTAATCAATTAATGAACGAATAAATGAACGAATGAATGTATGAGTCAATTAATTAATTAATTAACGAACCAATGAGTGAATGAACGAATGAACGAATGAACGAATGAACGAATGAACGAATGACTGAATGAACGAATGAATGAATGAATTAATTAACTAACCAATGAATGAATGAATGAATAAATGAACCAACGAATCTTTTTACTCCGGAACGGACGATGAATGAATGAGCGATTTCGAGGATTACACGTATGAAAATTCAGAGCATGGGGAACAAGATCCACTATGGCGTACTCAGCCTCTCTATCCTGGTAGTACATATACTGTTAGCGAGAGTATCGTGAAAATTCTTTATTATTATTTGAAAAACGCGTTAACAAAAAAAAGTCTCGAAAAATTGTTGCAAATGACTGCTGTTCTCCTTCCACAGCCAAATTCTCTCCTAAAAAGCAAATATTTCCTATCAAAACTATTAAATTCGTTAATGCCGTCTCATTCTAATGCAATCAATAAACAGATTCTGCAATGGTTGTTCAGAATACCTAGGCGATTGGTTTATGACCCCGACAGTTGAAGTATGTATAGCTTGCCACAGTCCCAATATTGATGGAATGTTTGTTGAGTACGATATGATGGCCGTCTCAATAGACGCTTATGAAGCGAGAAATCTAGATACATTGATAGAAATGAAAACTCGATCAGACAGTCAGAACAGAAACGACTATATTTGCGATGTGACAGATGGGGCCGAATACGAAAAACGAAAAAAGAGATAATTTCCGGGCAATATGACGTATGTCTAATGTGGAACACGGACGGCGTTCCAACTGCGAATAGCTCAGATGGTCAACTCTGGCCGATTCAGATACAGATTCTAAATATTCCACCCGGTCACAGACGAGCCTTTCAGTTTGTATGTGGTCTGTATTACAGTACTGTGAGCAAACCAAATATGAACTCTGTCTTGAAACCTTTTGCTAATGCGAGATGAAAGATCTCTTTAATAATGGAGTTCATTAGTATCAGAAGCGAACGGGTTCTGTAAAGTACAGTAAAGTGATAGCTCCCATTGCAAGTTTGGCCGCTCCAGCTAGAGCTGCAGTCCAAAACTTAATGCAATTTAACGGAGAGTATGGTTGTTCTTATTGTGAGCATCCGGGAGAAACTTGTAATACGGGAGCGGGGTTCAATCGCGTTTATTGTCCGCTTCAGACCGACTCACCTATGAGAACTAATAAACGGATGTTAGCTCAAGCTTCTGAGATCAAAGATATTGGAGCTGACCACATAAGAGGCGTGAAAGGATCGACGATCGTATCCACTATACCGTCTATCGACACAGAGACTAGTTTTGTGCCAGATTATATGCATGCAATTTTATTGGGAGTAATGCGTACGTTGATCACTTGTTGGTGTGATAGCCGAAATAAGACGCGCCCATTTTATATTAAAAAGTCATTAAGAAGAAAAATTGATGAACGTTTGGACGAAATAAAACCGCCAGATGAAATAGTACGAACACCGCGAAAACTGAAATATTTTAAATCTGGAAAGCTTCTGAATCGACGGCCTTTCTCATATTCTATTCGGCAATTGTGCTCAAAGGAATTTTGGCGCAGAAGTATTATCAACATTATTTGCTATTAGTACGTGCGACACAAATCTTGCTGCAATCAAAAATTCATGTAAAAGAGATTGACTTGGCAGAAACATTATTGTACTTATTCACATTGGGTGTTAAAAATCTTCACGGACGCGAAAAATGTTCGTTCAACGTTTATCAATTGACACATCTCGCGATGTTTGTGAGATATTGGGGGCCACTTTGGGCATGGTCAGCATTTACATTTGAAGATGGTAATGGCTATCTTCTGCGAATTACGCATGGGCCCAATAAAATCAACCTCGAAATTTTTAATACACTAAAATATGTGAATGCACACCATATTTCAAAAGAAAGACTTTCGATTGGAAATAATCTGAAATTACAATTGGAAATTCCACTCGGATCTCAAATAATGGCAACAATCAGTGATACCGATGGCAGGATTTTAGGGGGGATACCCTCTTTTAATTCAGTCCATTTGAGCACTGGAAAAATACAGATTTATGCTAGAGCAAAATCGCATAACAAAGTTTTCACCTTGGAAGCTTATACGAGACAAAAGAAAAGAGATAATCATCACATTAGTTGGGGTGACGGATTAAGGCTTGGTGTGGTAAAATATTATATACTCATCGACAAAACATTATTCGCGATAGTCCGAAAAATCGCGAATGAGTCGCAAAAAATATGTCGATTGTCCATCGAGATACCGAAGTATGCTTGGATATGACCATTAAACCAATTAGAGATACGTACTGCGTTCAAGCACTTCCAGTAAACAAAATTGATGGAAAGTTTATCCGAATAACGAGGTACGCATGCATTTTGCCGAATTTCGTCGAAAAAAATTTATAATCACGTAATCGAACCTTCAAAAGCGTAATCTATGTAGTATCGTAATGTTAAATGATATAAAAAGAAAATGCTTTATGCACTCTGTATATACTCTGTAAATTTGAATGTAAAAATATATCAATCCGTTGAATCCAATATGCACAGGTTTTCTATTAATTTATTTATATACGATCAAAACAAAATTGTATAAAATGTATATGTACCAAAATTTCATTATAATTATTAATTACAATTACATCGATTATTAATGAAAACATTCGTATATAAAAGTATCAAGATTATATAGAATATGGCATATAAAAAATGTATTTAAAAAAATTTCATTCGGCTCCATACAATCTTGAGATTGCTAAAAAACAGATAGAATCTATAGAGATTGCATATGGCCAGTTCCATATTCAAGTTTTATACAACGTTCTCTATATCTATATACATATCTATGTACGATCGAAAATTTCTTTCATAAAATTTGTATATATGAAAGGTTAATTATTATTATTAATTATAATTAACTTAATAATTATTGAAAAAATTCGCAAATAAAGGTGTCAAGATTTTATAGAACACAGCATATAAAGTATGAGGATGAAAATTCTTAATTCGGCTCTATACAATCTCGATGCTGCTGAAAAACTGATAAAATCTATAGAGATTGTATATGTCCATTCCCATATTTAAGTTTTATACAGCGTGCTCTATATTTTTTTTATACAAACCTGTCAGAAATTTTCCACTTGGGGAGATTTGTCGAATTAAAGAAAAATTACACCTAATTATTTTATCGTCGATCGACTCCATCCCATTAAGGATCTCGTCCTACCTTAATCATAACTTAACCTAATAACAATTACATTTTTCATAGATGCAATAACTACATAAATCAAATCGCACATCACAATAATTCGACACCAGTTTCGCATTCGAGATTTTGGGAAATCGTACTATCATTCTACGAAGAGAAACATTGAAGAATTACACGATATAGCGATATCCTAACATTAAACATATCACAGTCTTTAAGTTCTTTTTTTTTGTACATGAACATATATACAATAACTTTTGAGGCAATTTCCGCTTAACGCCATGATAGCAAAGTCGCAAAATCCGAATTCTCTATAGTCGTCATTAAAAGTTGTCATAATTTCGATAATCTTCCATAATATTGATGACATTTCTCGACACGAGGTCCAAAACCAATGATAGAATTACAGCGTTAATTCCAATCAATGGATTGATGATATTTTCTTAAACTAACACGATTATATGTTCCTTTCACGATATTCTCGTCATCAACGTGCGCGAGGACAAATGCATTTGGTCCCTTCGTTTTTGAGATTTTATAAGGACCCTCATTCAAATGAAAAAACTTATGAGTCAGTTTATCAGTAAGGCTTGATAGATGTGGAACCAACAACAATACCAGATCTTGTATTCCACACCAGAAATCGATTTTTGTTGTTTCTTTCCCTTCTCAAAATTATGCAGCAAATTTTTCCTAGCTAACGAGAGCTTTACCTGATGTGAGACTCTTTCGGACTCAGGGAAATTAATCAAGCTGCGTATCTTGTCACTCGGTTCTTTACCATAATGGAGCTCGTACGGAATGAAACCCGTACTGCAATGAGTAGTTAAATTAAGTAATTCCTCGATTGTCGAGACATATTTTCCCCATCGGGTGTGTTGATCGGAGCAGAAAATCCTAAAGAATTTTCCTAATTCACGCATGACTTGTTCGGTTGGATTTAATTGGCGATGACGAATAGAAGAATAAATCACCCTAACGCCCATCCCCTCTAGTGTATTTTTCCATTTTGCTGAAGTGAATTGTGTCTCGTTATCAGATAAAATCTTTTTCGGCTTGCCAAATTTATTCAGATAATCATTGCATATTTTTTTTATAACGATATTAGTCGTAGCACGTTTTATGGGGTAAAGAGTGACAAGCTTCGAAAAAGTGTCTATCACGACAAAGAGATATTGAACGCCACCAACCGATCGCGGTAGTGGTCCATAAAAATCCACTGTAATCAGATCCCCCGGAGCTTCTGATTTTACCATGCGATATTCGCCTGCTGCCGATTGGGAGAGATGTTTTACGCGTTGGCAAAGGTCGCAATTTTTCACACACTTTTTAACATCCCCATTCATGTTTCGCCAGAAATAAAACCTTTTCATTTTCAAAAAATTCCTTTTTAGTGCCTTATATGCTTCTGAGTGTTCAGCTGTCCATTGCCATTGAGAATCCTTAATCAACAATGCTCTGAATGGTTCAATGAATTGACAATGATTGTAGCTGAATTGCCTATAGTAATTGCAAACTCCTAAAAATCTCTGGAGTTCCAATTTACTATGAGGCTCCTCAAAGTTGACAATCGCTGACAATCTCATTGGGTCTGGACTAATTCCCGAAGGAGTTACGACAAATCCTAAAAACAAAACAGAGGTCTGACAAAGTAAAGCTTTACTCAAACGCAAAGTAAATTTATTGTTCAATAATTTCGTCAAAATTCTCTCTAAATGGATATAATGTTGTTCGAAATCTTGTGATGTAACTAATGAATCATCCACATAACATGTTAAGAACTGATTAAACTCTTCGCCAAGTGCGATACTTACTGCGCGAATGAAACCACTTCCAGCTGTTTCAAGGCCAAATTGTATTCTTGCGAATTCATATAACGTTCCGTCAAACAAAAATGTTGTATATTGTCTCGATTTCTTTTCTAGTGGCACTTGCCAATATCCGTGAGTTAAATCAAGAGTCGACATTATGTTTTTTCCATGATATTTTTGCATAACTTCGTCAATCCGAGGAGGAGATTCATTATCACCCTCAATAGCTTCGTTTATGTAACGGGCATCTATACATGCTCTAATACTTCCATTTTTCTTTCTAACTATTCTTAACGAATTGCAAAATTCACTTGTCGATCGTTCTATTACGCCTTCTCCAAGCATACTCTTCATTTCGCTGCGCACCGCTTCTCGAAAAGTCAATGGGACAGGGTAAGATTTTTTAACGATCGCTTTTTCATTTTTCAGTTTCATTTGATGTTCATACACATTTGTGTAACCTGGTTTGTTAGAAAACAAGGCTCGAAACGTGACAATCAATTTTATTATTGCACTCGCCTGATCTGAACTAATTACCGTTAGCTTACGCGCAATTGAATCAAGATCATCAGAGAAAGTGTCACGAAAGTCGTTATTATTTGGCACATTACACATAAGTCCATCATCATCATTCACATTACATATTTCCGATTCGATTTGTTCCTCGAGAACCAAATCATCAATCATAACGTCTTCATTTTCAGAGTTCAATATATTTATCTCAATCGACAAGTTACCATCATGATTAACACGTGGAAATACGTCATTTTCTGTGTGTTTAAAAAGGTTTTTTAAATTCATGGATTCGAAATCCTCGTCATTTTCATCATGTTTCATGTGATCAATCGATTTTGTAAATGAATTATCAACATTATTCATTTTACTCGATAACTGTAAACTTTGTTGTATGTTATAGTCGTTAATGAGCATTGTACCCCCCCTTAGCGATATTCCCGGGGTTTACTTTGATTATATTTTGATTACGAATTGATATCGATTCATAGCTTTGCGACGAATGTGGTGATGGATCAATAATCTCCGAAACTGTGTCGTGACCAATTATTTTTGCTACAACTCTCTCCGATGGTCCATCATTAAACGAGACAATCCTAGAGTCCAGGCGCGTGCCAGAAATACTGATATTCATTGCATCATAGTTTATTATTGCCTTATTTTCATGCAACCAATCGTTTCCTAGTATCATCTCGCTGGTTAGGTATAGGACCACGAGAAATACATAGACAAAAACGAGAAAACCCATTGATATTTCCATTAATATTTGACGTTTTACGGCGGTTTTTTTTCCTACCGCAGATGTGACTGCACATTGGATACCGGAAGTTCTTTTATCTCAAATTGCTTTCGAAGTCGGTCGTATAAGTTTTTGGATACGCAAGTGACCATGCTACCAGTGTCAACTAACGCTTTCGTTATGTCATTCCTTATTTGTACGATCAGTCGAGGACACTGGCATATCTTAGGAATAAAATTGCATGGTTTTAACATATCACGGTCTATTTCTGCTTGCAAATCTTCAACAAAATCGAATGGATTGCGGCACGATACTTTATTATCCATGATATTTTTATGTATCGTGCCGATTTTCAGTTCAAATGATTTTGTTCTTGAGTGGGCTGATTTATGCGACTAGCGCCTGTATTGTTTGGTATGAAATTCGGCAGGGGAATGGGAAAGTCAGGTAGTCTGCATAAATTTGAGCATTGATTGAAAGAAAATCCGCTGTTATGACCATTGTTATAAGCAGGTTGGTGATTATTCGTGTGCGTATTATATCGCGAGTTATGAGCGCCGTTATTCCCGTTACTATTACTTGCTCGAGAAGCATTCGATTGTGATCCGTTTTGGAAATTTCTGTATTGATTATCATTATTCGAAATTTGTATACTGTTTACGTTATTTGTGTGCCGATTATTATGTGAGGTATTAATATTCTTCCATTCGCCAGCACGCTCTTGACTCGAATCTTCCTGAGAGCTATCTATTTGCGTGAGTGCTCTATAAATCAATTCGGTTTCAGGAAAATCAATTGTAGCTAACACAGCTCTGATTTTCTGTGGCAATTGTTGAATAATTGTAAAATTCATTTCGTATGGTGTGAGTGGAGGGTCAAAATAACGTGTTTCTCTGAGTTGCTGTTTGAAATATGAATGCAATGTTCCATCTTTTCGGGTGTACTTTCGTGAAGCCCAACGATTTTTTATACACAGCCTGATTGAGATGGAATAAAACTCTTTTAAAAACGCGGCTCGAAGTTGTTCAAAATTAGTCAAGTTGTGTTTCGTCACTTGGAACCAAATCTTCAATTTCCTTTCAATAATGACAATTGCTGGAGCTCGTATTTTAATGTTTAAAGGCATTACATAAAATTCATGAGATCACTCCGATATTTTTCAAGTTGATTATACAATGCAACAAATATTGAGACGATACTTATAATACATTGACAAAAGAAAAACGTCGATGCGCCAACACGCAATTTCTTTGAATAAATTAGACGCGGTTATCAGGTAATTTTAGTCACAGCTCAGTCATTAATATTGTTGTTTTCTCAATTTTAATCTCATTACAACTTATCTTTTATATCTATCTGCGTTGGCGATGGTGTCGATAATATAGTGAAAACCAGGCCCGGATTTTCTTCATCAATTGTTCGACGATGGATCGACGTCTAATAATGACAATAATAATGATCATACAAGCACAGATAGGGAGATAACAAAAAAGCGAGAACTGGACTGAACTGTACGCGTGTCGCGACCCGTCTGACGAGAGCCCGATCGTTTCCCTCGTCCGAATTTCCGTTTGTCACACATATATTATTACATGGATAATATAACAATATGATATGCTACCCATGTCGACGATTGATGATTTGACAAATCATTCCAGCGTGTGGCGCGCTCTCGTGTTCATCGTGTTTATATATACATAAATTCCACTACAATGTATTGAAATGAAATCTTCCCAAGGCTACCGAATATAGAGGTCAAATTGTATCTTATACTTTTTTTAACCAAGAGCTAATTACTAAGAAGATTAAAAATGCAGGTTGGATATTAAATGAGAAATTTTACAAGATATACAAGTATATTTTACAAGATCAGTATATACAATAGACTGGTCGTTAAGAAATAAAATTTTTGCGACACCCCCTAAAAAGCCTCTGTTTGATGAAAAAACAAGGGGCAAATTTTCATTTTTAAAAAAATTAAAAATAACACGTGTCGCAAGACGATCTAAGTTCAATTTCATCGAAGAACAATTTTTTTCTACAAACGGCTGAACGGATTTAAATGAAACTTGAACACGGTACAAAGGTATATAAAGGCAATTTTTAGAAAAAATAACGGCTCATAATCTTCATAATAACTGATTAAAACAGTTAATTTTTGCAGTAATTATTTTTGTTTCCTTCAGTATAACGTTCCGTTCGAATTATGTAAATATTTTTTTGTGTGTTTTACTATTTTTTATAATATTCCCAAGTTTCAAATAGATTGAGGAGGTACTTCAAATTTGTAAAAAATAACCAATTTTTTAATAGTTTTTTTCGAATATGAAATACCTATTCGATAAATTTGAAGACATTATATGGGAAAAAAATTATTTCCATAATTATGCCAGAACGTTATCCTGCTGATAAAAAAATTACCAAAAAATTAGTTCTTTTAATTAGTTATTATGAAAATTATGAGGTGTTATTTTTTCTAAAAATAGCCTTCGTCACGTTTTCAAATTTCAATTAGATCTGTCGAGCCGTTTATAACAAAAAAATTGTTCTTTGATGAAAATGAACTTAGATAATCTTGCGGCACGTATTATTTTTAATGAGAGACGAAAAATTTACCCCGCTTTTTTTCATCAAACGGAAGCTTCTTAGGGGGCGTCGCAAAAAATTTAATTTTTTTTCTTCAGGATAACTTTCTGGCACAATTATGGAAATAATTTTTTCTGTTGCGTTTTGCTATCTCATATAATGTCGTCAAATTTCAAATCGATCGAAGAAGAACTTCATATAAAAAAAAATTCAATTAAAAAATTGGTTTTTATTTTTTTCTAGATATGAAGTATCTTCTCAATCCATGTGAAATTTTAAGACATTATATAGGATAGTAAAACACACAAAAAAATTACATAATTCTACCAGAATGTAATCCTGGAGAAAAAAAAAGAATAACCGAAAAAATTAATTGTCTTGATCAGTTATTATGAAGAATATGAGCTGTTATTTTTTCCGAAAATAGCCTTTATATACCTTTGCAAAGTTTCCAAATTTCATTCAAATCGGTGTACCCGTTTTTAAAAAAATATTGTTCTTCGATGAAAATGAACTTAGATCGTCTTGTGGCACGTGTTATTTTTAATTTTGATTTGATTGATTTAATTTTTAACGACTAGTACAATATACAAGTATATTTTACAAGATATACTAAGATAGGAATGATGTGTGGTAATGAATTTCTTAATTTTCTGAATCGTCCTCTTAATTAATGCAGATATAATATTAAATGATAAATTTTATCTCAATTAATGAATATTAATTTTATATGCTATGAGTTTTTTTTAAGTATATTTTACAAGTATATTCTATAAGAATAATTTACAAGATCAATATGAATATATACAAGTATATTTTACAAGTACACATATTTAATAAGTATATTTTACAAGATATAACAAGAAAGGAATAAAATGTGGTAATTAATTTCTTAATTTTCTGAATCGCTCTTTGAATTATTAGTCTCTATCATAGTGACTATCGGCTAATGATAGCTGAAATACGATACAAATGTTGAGCGTGCTACGCATATACCTAACCCCTTACCCTCCGCTAACCCGCGTCGTGCCTTTCACAGCTAGTACGCGTATACCTACCCCTCTCCCTCCGCTCTCTAACTACAGCAACGTCATGACATCACTGTTTGTTTGGCAGGACCGCGTTTCTACGGAGGCAAAACTGTCACCAATAAATTCACACGAGCAAATCGTCACGAGCTTACAAAAAGTTCGTAATATTGTCGGGACAGAACTTTTTTTAAATCTAAATTGATACTCAAAGGCTATCGCTGATGAAATTGTCATTCGCTTAATTCCCCGGGGTATCCACTGTGCACGGCACAATGGTCACTGGGAAAATCATACCAGTCTGAAAAAAATTTGCGCACGACTGTCACAGAGTGAATGATCACCGTTTGAACTCTCCGAAGAGGCTATATATTTCACAAACTCTACACCGGGTAAACCGTCACCGCATTAACTCTACACGGCCGAACTGTCAACGACCTAGCGCGTCATAGCGAAACTAACATGGGCTCTATTGTACACGCTAAAACCGTCACCGGACTATCACGAAATTCAGTCACTCACACTAAGATGCCCGCTACAAGTAGGCACGGGCGCACGGGCTGTTTCATGAAACGCGGCGCAATACCCCACAGGATATAACGGCCGTGCGCGCTATTACCGACTGCCGCTCAATATTGTACGTGCATACGTCTTTTTAGAGTAAATTATCTCTCTATATTATATAAATATTTTGCCGCCACCGCCACCGCCACCGTGTACAAGAATCGAGAACCCAGACCTCCAAACCCAAACCCCCAAACCTAAATCTTTACGATGCGAGGGCGCGTAGCGCCCGAGCCACAAAAACCTTCAGTATTCATATATTTTCATTGTAAGATCCCGATATAATCGATGACCGAAGAGCGGTGACAGTAGGTAAGAACGCGCACGGACGCCAGACCACCCTATTGCACCACGTTTCGTGAAGCCGCACGAACGCTGAGGCTACATATATATCGTGCACTAGTGTGAGTTACTAAAATCTCACGTTAGAGCAGTGACGGTTCAGCGGTGTACCACTGACGCTCTTGCCAGTTTCGCAATGGCGCGCTAAGCTGATGACAGTTCTGCAATGCACGATTTCCCATCATGAAGATTTTGCGATAAATCATGAACTTGATAAACATTTTGTGCTGTACAGTTTTACATTGGAACAGTTTTGCGGGAGGCAGCTATGATGGTGATAATTCAGTCGATAGTTGATAATTTAGTCGATATCGATAATTTAGCAGTGTATAGTTTAGATCGGGGTGCATTGGATGGAATAGAATTTTACCCCTCGCCAATTTCTGTCAATACAGTTTCTATTGAAGACGGGCCGGTCATGACAATATTATAAAATTTTCATAAGCTCGTGCCGGCTCGTATGAAAAATACATATATGTTTAAAATATATATAAAAATATATGATAAATATCAGAAAATATAAGTGGCCAATTACGCTATATTTCCTGATATATATATTTTTTATATTGAAAATATATTTCTTTCATATACAAACAAATACATGAAATAACTAATATATTAAGATGTAATGAAAATAAAATTTCATGTATTGAAAGTACATATTGAGCTGCATATATTTTTCCATATATTTTATATATATTTCTTTATATATATGTATTGTATATATTATAAAATATATTATCTATCATGTAAGATCCCATATATTGTATTACATTTGAAAAAAATATAATTTCACCATATATAAATAAATATATTTTAACTATATAAAAAAATATACCAGAAAATATTTGGTATCTATAAATATTCCTACCATATAGGCAAAAGAAGGAGGGAGCAAAATAGCTCTAAGAAGCTAAATCGACTCCCGAATTTTTTTCTCTATTGCTCACTGAACGATTAACAACTTTTTGAAATTTTGGTGGCAGATTTTTGAGTTCATATTATAGAGCTTTGAGTTTTCAATTGACTACTCTAGTAAAAATGTAAGACAAGCCTTGTGAAAGTCCGACTCGAAATTTTGATCAAGTATCTGTATCCAGAATGCGAAAATTCCAGCCCAAGATTCTTTTGGCATTTTTGCTTGTGAATTGTCGAAGAATTGTTGCAGGTACTTGACCAAGACTCTTCGTTGAGACTTGCGTCGGAATTCAGCCAGAATATGTGCAGAAATCGAAAGATTCACACTATTATATTCGAAGATTATATACCAATGGAAAAAGGAGGACTCCGCATTTATGATCTTTTGTGTTTTATCATGCAAGCAAGTTTCATAGCTAAGAAACTAGACAAGTTTTGGCTGCGGACTTGATCAAGTATTATAACACGCTTTGTTGTAAAACATTTTCACGCGGTCGCTTACATTCTTGGTTAACTGGTTTGCTGTAGAATTGTCCAATTCTTTACCAAGAGCTTGCGTTCAAGAATCTTGTGCAAATCCAGTGCCCCTAGGGTATAGTTGTATATGCATGTATAAATATAATAAATATAGAGGGATTAAGTAGAATTGGAAGGGTACCAATAAATTTAAGAATATAATATATAGTTCGATTGAACCATTTTTTTAATGATTATTGAATGCATTTTTTTCTCATAGATATATTTTTTTACGATTAATGTAACCAAGTACGAAGAGATGGCTCTGGTATCGATACGTGTAGTTTTCAAAATTTGTGGTGTTTTATTAACAATTAACTAACGCATTATTAATTGACAAAAATCATTAGCCATCAATTGAAACTTACCTTTGATATAATAAGTAACAAAAAACATTTCCATTTAGTCGTTGAAGTTGGAAAAAAGTGTATGCTGAGATATCACTACCTTAAATACTAATAAATTTGTGACTAATTTTGATCAATTAAAATTTATTGCCATTAATAGTTAAAAATCGCAATTTGTCATAAACGTAGAAATAGAGCTACTTCACTTTTCTCTGAAAATAGTTTGTAGTAGTATATAATCTTGACATAACAAAAGCTCACTTGAAAAACTAACTTAATTCTACATTTTCTCTTTTCTTACACTCTGCTTCTATTTCATTAAAGAAATTGCACAAATCCGTATTAATAGGGTCTCTCAGAGTCTCTATTAAATTTTCCTCTACCCTCCTCTTATCATCCCCCTTCACAAGCCACCTCTCAATAAACAGTTTCGCTTCCTTTGAAATTAATTCCCTTCCGTTTTCGCAAATTATTGAGTGTTCCAATGTTTCGTTTTCTTTTTTACATATCCTGCAAGACCAATCTTCTTCCCCCTTTTTCCCTTCTGAAAATAGTTTGTAATTGTTTATTAATTCATTCGCTAGACAATAATTATTATCTAATTTATGTAATCATTTATTTATTTAATTTATTATCTATTTATTCATTATCGCTAGGCAATTAAACTTAAGAATGTTATTATAGATTTTATTGAATCATCTCAAAAAATTCAAAACAAAAATATAAATCAACGTTTATTGGAGTAATAAAAAAACATTATTGTTACACAAATAAATTAATGAATTATATATTCATTATTAGGTTAACAATTCAAATTCACACGTAGATGAGCAAACAACGCAAAATTCATTCAACTCTAGGAGCACACCCGTAGTAAAAAACTCCATTGAATCGCCAATGGCAACCAATGGTCCTCATACGACTCCATTGGACAATGAATGTGGACCCATTGAGATTTCCGCATTTGTCAATGGCGTACAGGGCTGACCATTGATCAGTGAATGGGTATCCATTGAATATCAAATGCGGATGAATCGAATGATCATCATTACTCAATGATGCTCATTGGAAAGCCAATGCGGATGAATCGAATGATCATCATTACTCAATGATGATCATTGGAAAGCCAATGCGGATGTATCAAGCGATCAGCATTGCCCAATGGTGTCCATGTGAAGGTAAATGCTGATGAACGAAATGATCCGCTTTACCCAATGATGTCCATTGGAAAGTCAATGCGGATGAACTGAAAGATCAGCATTTCCCACAGATGTTCATTGGAACCCAAATGCGGCTAACGATGAAATGATCAGCATTTACCAAGTATACCCATTGAATAATAAGTAACTACGAATTATACAATGATCAACATTTATCAATAATGTCACTTCATTGACGACTGATCGAATGATGAGCAGCATTCGTTAACGATGTTGCAATCCATATTCGAGGTTCAATGCAGAACAATTGAACCCATCGATCGATGAGAATTTTTCCCAATGCGATATTTCTCAAACGGCGGTGAATTAATAAAATTAAGTAAGAGTAGATGTCGCTGATTCTCATATATGAACCAAATATTTTCTTCAATTGTAATAAATGCTGATGATTATATCGATGGTCAATCAGTTTAAAATATAATATAATAGTTTAAAATAAAATATAATATAATATATTTAAAAAAAATATATTATATACTGCTCATCAAGTGCGCGTACGTTTGGGGTAAATGATTTTTAAAACCGTTTATTTTTAACATATACACATAATTTTATCAGTCCCTCTCAACTCGATTTGTGAGAGGTGAAACGTATATACTTTAATTATCAATCGTCATCTGAATACACTTACAATCTATTTTCTCAATTCTGAGCTTCAATAATTTCTATTAAATGTAATATATATATATATGATTGCTATATGATTGCTATATATGATATATGATATAATTATTGGTCGCTATGCTAATATTAGCATTATGATTAACCTTACTTACTGATAACTTACTTGATTATTTAATGCGTAATTCCATGTATATATAGCAATCATATGAAAGAATCTCCATTGATGATCCCATTTATTCCCCATTGCCCACAAAAACCAATAGAGGTGAATATGGCGAATTCACTAGGGAGATTGTCTCCATTGAATCCCCATGGGATAATCCCCATTCCGTTTCAAATGGGGAATTTAATGGCGAAAATGTCCTTAGAAAATTCGGCATTCATATCCATTGGTTTTGTGGGCAATGGGGAATGAGTGGCGAACAGCAATGGAGATTCTTTCGTATAGTAAAAACTCCATTCATCGCCATCGAAAAATCCCCATTCATTCCCGATTGACAAAATAACCAATGGGGATGAATGCCGAATTGCCTAAGGGGATTGTCTCCATTGAATCCCCATTAGATAATCCCCATTCCGTTTCAAATGGGGAATTCAATGGCGAAAATCCCCTTAGGCAATTCGGCATTCATCTCCATTGGTTATTTTGGCAATGGGGAATGAATGGGGATTTTTCAATGGCGACGAATGGAGTTTTTTACTACGGGCAACTTTCTTTTTAATAGACTCAGTTTTTACAGCTGCTAATAGACTAATTCTCTTATCCAACATTACTAAATGATCGAGTTTCCTATTTTCAAGGGAAGTTTCATTTTTCAACGAATAATAGAAACCGAATGCATAGCTTATTTCATAGCCATTTGATTTCAAACCAATAAAATCATGAATTTCAAATATTTGATTATCTTGCAGCATCACTATGCAATTTACTCTTTTTTTCGACAATAATTCGTAGTTGTTATTATTTCGTCATTCATGATACATCAATGCGAATATCGTTGAATCTTGGTCGATCTTGATATTGGAACGGTTAATCGCGAGGTATTGACTCGTTGTTAATGTACTTAAAATCTTTGATTTACCTAGAATTTTACAGTTATTTATCTGAAACTTCGATGCAGGTCTGTGTTGTTTTTTCAATAGGTTTGTTAAGAATTGTTTCTGGCAATAATCAAGATCATCTCAGCACAAACGTGATAATCGATCGATCACACATTTTAATCGAAACGAATCACATATTTGCAATTCAATGCCATTCGGACTATTTACATACGCCTGTGCTGTTTGGTTAAAATCCTCATAAATAAAAGCGCTGTGTGTATACAGAGGACCCCAGTTTTCGACACTAATGGGTAGATGGGACAACAGATAAACATTACAGCTCACATATTTTTCTCCATAGAGTGATCCAACACCAAGAATGAAGTTCTTTAAACATTTAGCAGCATGTTTTATCTCAGATATCATGATCGCCTTTTTGACTAAAATCGAAATACCTTCCACTAATAAAGCCCAGTGATCAACATATTTTTTTTGAAAAAAGGCTTTCAATAGAGGTAAACTATATACTAAAAGAAAAACTATCCATTCGGGAGCTTTCATGTGAACACGATCAGACAAAGGTCTCGGCGTTCTAGAAACGTTAGATGTTGGACGAAATGACGTAATATATGAATCAACTGAGTTAATTATATCGCCAAAATAGAATTCTTCGATACAATTTTTCTTATCATACCACAAATTTGAAAATTGACGGCAAACACCGAGGCCAACGCAATGCATCCAATCAACATCTAAGTTATTGATGATATCGTAATTTGGTATTTTGCAGAGGATGGATACTTTTTTATTCCTTTTTTATTTTCTTTCGTTTTTTGATTCGCATGCCACAAAGTATCTTTATGTTTTCTTAAGCCTTCTTCAAAGGGATTGTCATTAATGATTGGATATACTCTCACATAACGTTTGCCTTTTTTAACTGGTTTCCCTGGATTCAAGCATAATCCACATCCGTACTTGCCATTGAATTGTGTTGAACATCTTACAAGCGGACGAGCAACTGAATCGCAAATACGCATCAAAATCACAACAGTTTCATAGGTTTGATTTTTATAATAATAAGAAAAACCATGCCTTAATAGCGTTTTGGCTTCAGTAATAAAAGGTTTTAAGTAACTGTTCATATTTTTCGGCTTACTCGCTCCAAACCAAACGCTTGATAAGAGGATATTATTTCTTCTCTCGTGAGGACTTAATTCATTGACGGTACGAAGAACAGGATATACAGATGTGTTTGAATTTTTAAAAATTGGTGCACCATCCACACTAAAATTTATGGATATCATGTTATCATCAGACACTTGTTTCTTATACAATTTACCGTCATAAATGTCCTCAATAGCATATCGATTAATTTTTTTACAATTCCTTGAATATAAATTATGTGCATCCGTTTTTTCGAATAAGTCTTGAAGCTGATCTGCTAATGGTATGCGTAAAAATGAACCCTTATTAGATTGATAATCAACTTTTAGTTGACAAAACTCGCAAAACTCGGGACGATCATCTTCACAGCCTAAGTAATTATCACAATTATCACAAATAAAATGTTTCGAAACGCGTTGAGAGTAACGTCCTAAAATAATTTTCCAATAATATTTAGAATTTTTGGAATTATTAGTTTGGGATGAAATGTTCACTAAATTCAAAATATCTTGAGCGTATTATGCCGCCATTTCATTGCCATAACTAAGAGATTGTTAATCAGCAGATTCTTCGGGATTTCTTTTAAATCATGAGTTACTTCCTTATTTACAATTCTAATTACAGGATTCCTTTCCGTAACAATGTCCATTTCATTATCGGCGTGTTCTTCAGAACCGTTACCATTATCGATATCCATATTTACATAATGTGTTTCTTGCAATTGTTTTCGGTCATGCTAAGAAAAGAAATAAAAACATAATTATTGTAATTTTCTTTCATACTAACAATAAGCTTAAAGATGATCGGTTTTCAGTTATTAGATAACAGAATTTAAAATAAATAAAAATTTTATATCAAGTCTCGGAGATTTTTGAAAACTGTAAAATTATTAAAAGTTCTCACATAGACAAAATAAAATGAAAATTATAATATTTCTTATCTTTTATTTTTAACATGTAAGAACAAGACAATTTTACATCAAAAAAGCTTCATAAATTGACGGAAAATACTTGTGTAATTAAGATTTTTAGTACAAGATCGAATAATGATACGCTATAATAAAACTTCCAAGGCATTGCCAATGTTTTCAATAAATATTTAATGAACTAGAGAATGAAATTTGATGAAAATTGATCACTAAAAATTTACCATAGTTAGTACCGTCAGTATAGAATCGTAGTACTTAAAATAACTACAATTTTATTCTTTTCAACAAACTTCAAGTTTCAATGTCATTGAGCAAGTTGAATGCCATTCGAGAAAGCACATGTGCCGAAAATTTTTACAAAAACTTGTGACTTTATTTTCTGCACTAAAATAAAAACTCTGTTGAGGTAAATGATTAATTTATAATTCTTTTAAAAATTTTTCGATTTATGACAATCTCTGATAATATACTTATAAATTGAGACATCAATTTTCAAATACAGAAGATACTTTTGACTTTAAGGAATCAAATTAAGAGAATAAAAAGTTAATTTTTATTGTTAATTTTAAAAGGGCCTTTCGGTTTTTATTAAAATCTACTATTATCCTAATTTTTATCGAAGACCCTGGTTACAATAGTTCTTTCAATCAATTCAACGTTTACATAATGACATTGGTTTTAAAAATCTATAGGTCTGCTGCTGCGCAAGACCGTCATATTACAAAATTACATCTTTGATGAGATCTCATTCAATGACTTTGAAATCAGCATACATCTGATAATTCTCATAGTTTTTTTAAAAATAAATTACTATAAAAAAATATAATTGTAAAAAGTTTCCCCCAATATTTTTTTAAAATTTCTTTTGGTGGATTTTTTTAAAATTTTCTTCATAATAATTAATTTGATAAAAACAAAAATTATTAAATGTCTGCTGATTTCAGTATCATTCTTACTTATAACGTATTTTTATTATTATCCATGATTTATAAATGATTAGATTTTTTGCATTATAAAAAAGAGTACTGTGATAGCGTTAGACATTTTTGCACTTACTTTTGATAGAGTATTCTTTTTTTTTTTAATCAAAAGCTGCCGACCACTCATTCCTTCATTTTTTTCATCATTTCTCTTTATATAAACTTTTATTTTGGTTATCAATTTGTCAAGATTACTTGTCTGTGGTAGTTCTTTTTTAACATGGTTTTCTCTATCCTAAAATATTATAAAACAAAAATTTTTACTTTGTTATACCATAAAGTATTCTTACTTTGTACCATCAGATAATTTTAAAGCAGCATATGATAATTTTTAACACTCAATATCATGGTGAAAATAATTTGTATTTACTTGAATATGGCCTAATAAATAGTGGGATATATTCATATTATTAGTTACATATTTAAAACCGAACTTACTTATGAAAATAATTATTTTTTCGCCAAGTATACTTGGTTCTTGCAGGAATTTTTTGCGTGCTTCCATACGCATTATATTATTTGTAGGGTTCACGGCTTTTCTTTTTAATACCATCATTGATTTTATTTCTTCCGTTACTCTCGTTAGGTATCTTCAAAAACATTTTATACAAAGATCATTTCACAAAAAAAAATTGCAAAATGACATAAATATAATTACTCACTAAAATAAGATCTCGTAATATTGATTAGTGGCATTTTAGTAATTTAAAATTTACTAAATTTAGTATTTTTTTGGCTAAAAATCTTCATTTATTTTTCAATAATAGATGCAACATTCATTTAAAATACAGATCACATAATTTTAATATGAAAAAAATCCTAATCTCGATAACATAAAAAAAATTTCTGTTCAGTTCTAAATACGTACAAAAAAATTAGTGTTTTTGCCTGGTACGGCATTTTAAAAAATTATTTGTTAGTTATCGTTGTATGTTGAAAAATTTCTCAAGAAAACCTAAAACATTATCCATGTCTACATTTCATGCCAACTCATTTTGCCATCTCCGATTTCACTGATATTTGGCTATTTTTGTATATCCCTCGAAAGAGGTATCCATGATATTTTTCAAGCTTTTTTTCCAGTCAATCGCGAGGTACGAATTATCGAAAATATTCGGGTTTTTTTATTTATATTGTCATAACTTGATGAAAATTACTCCGATTTTTTATTGCTCCTTTATTTGATTACTTCCATTGCAAAATGCGTTCTCGTTTGAAAATGTGATAAAATGAAAATTAAATAAGAGTATAAATTAAAAAAATCATTATGTACTTTGAAACGATCTAATTTTGAGAGCTCTTATTTTTAGTGAGTCATTATTTTTATGTTAAAAATATTTCCAGAAAATATTAAAATGAAAGAAGAAGCTGGTTAAGCTTTTAAGAAAAATTTTTTTCTAAAAATAATATTATGAATATCTTACATTTTCCAGCGACGTTTGGAGGTTACCAATTCTTTTCATCATGAAATTCCGATAGATCTCTTAATAAAATAAAATTTTCATTTATTTATTATCATGTTATTTTACATTTTTATTATTCTTAATTAAATTTCATTATGCTTATTTGGATCATATGAATGAAATTTATTTTATTCCATGTGAAAAAAAAGTTGACTAGCTGTCACTATTAGTATATGGATTCATTTAAAAGGGTGTATGTCAATGTCCCACACGGTCAAAGTCCTCCGCTGTAACATGACGGAACGACGTTCGCTTTTTTTCGTGATCCAATTCAGTCGGTGGTCATTTAACTCGAAAAGATTGTACCGGGTTTTAAAAAAAGTACAAAGCAGATTCAGCGTCGTCATCGTCGTCATCGTTCTCGTCGTCGTCGTCCTCGTCGTCGTCGTCCTCGTCGTCGTCGTCCTCGTCGTCCTCGTCCACGTCTTCATCCTCGCCGTCCTCATAATCGACGTCGTTGTCGTTATAAAACGGAAAAATCTTCTTATTGCGATTTTTTTAGGTGAATCTGCTTTGTACTTTTTTTGAAATCCGGTACCATTTTTTCGAGTAGAATGACCACCGTCTGAATTGGCTCACGAAAAAAAAGCGAACGTCGCTCGTCATATTATGACGGGGGACTTTGACCGTGTACATTGGCATACACCCATTTAAAATATCTGTCAATCTGTCATTTAAAAAATATTCATAAACGATAATTGTACTCTCGTTTATTGACGAATAACGTCATATTAACGAATATTACGAATATTGAATGATAACGATTATTATTATTACGATTTCTTACTCGTCTATTATCCAATAAATAAACAATTAAGACAGCTTGGTTAATAAAAAGTGGAAACATGAAAAAAAAATTATTCGCACTCGTTCAATAGGTTGGAGGTGTTTTTGATAAAACTTATACAGCTGGTGTACCAGTGAAGTGGATTTTCGACTTCGATCCGAAAACTCTTAAGCCTGGAAATGACAACAATGATGCTGAAACGTATGTGATTGAGTGGCGGGATGATACGGAAACTCCAGATAGTTGGATATATTATGATGCTAGAGTTATTCAAATATCTAGTAAGTATGCTTTTAAAAATTATGCAACTGGTATTAACTACTAACTAACTCTGTTTTATAAGTTGTATATGCTTTTATATATCTCCAGTAATCCTACGAAAATTAATAAAAGAAATCATTTTTTTTTCGTAGATAATATAAAATCGCTGAAAAACCAAATTGATATCTTAGAAGGTACTTTCTCGCCCCTTCGTCCTGTCAACACACTCAAATCATTCAGAGAGAAAATAAAAAATGCAAAGGTCACTGGTTCAGAACAAGTACAGAAAAGAAAGCGGGAATCAAAATGTAACGATTTACCCTCAACTTCTGGTCTTCCAGTAATTATCGTCATTCTAATTTAATCTTTAATTTACTTAACCTTTGAAACGGTTCATTAAATTAATAATTAAAAAATTATAATAAAAAAATGTTGGATTAGAGGCGCCCTTGTCGTACGGCCCTGACTTTTGTTCTGTCTTTTTTCACGCTAGAGACGCCGGCTACGCTTAGCTTCACTTCGTTGCAAGCAACGAGCGAGTACAGACTACGAGTCCAAACGAGCGATACTTTATCTTCTTATAATACAATATAATGTGTGCCTTTTGTATAAATAAAATATCTTGTGAAGGAAAACGAACTTGATTTCCTTGGTCCGTGCACAAATTTCTAAAATGTTATGGGCCCAGCACGCTTCCACTGCGCGAGTGAAAAGTTTCTGTGAAACAATTGGAAAAGTGTGCGGGCAGGGAAAATTCCAGAACAAAAAAAAGGAAGTCTTAACGAAAAGCAGGAAGACGACGATACCCCTGGCAGAATGGCAGAGAATAGCGAAACGACAGATACTGCTTCCGATTCGAGGGGTAAGTAAAATAAGACGAAAACCTTGGTGCGAAATCAGGCAAAAAGTATGTGTGTATTCATCGCGAGTGTCGAAGTGCGAAAATTCGTAAAATTAGAAAAGTCGTCGTGAAAAATTCTCAAAAGCTGAACCGACAGAAAATCAAAGAGCAAAAGTCGTTAACGCAAAACAAAGGAAGTCTGTCAAAATGGCTGGCACATAGAGAATTAGACAAAGGCGTCGAAACAAGTCGCGACTTGTCTGTCTTCGGGTATATCGCGCGCGTTACATTGTAGGCCGGTATAGAGAGCGGCTGGCAACAGCAAAATGTAAACAAACCGGGAGACCGCGCTATACCGAGACGAACCAACGGACGAGAGTGAGAGAGGGAGCTCCAACGAGAGAACAACGAGCGTTAGCGAGAGGAACGAGCGTCGATACGATAAAACGAGTGTCGATGAGAGAGACGAGTGTCGAGGAGAAAGAAACGAGACGTAACAAGAGATATCACGACGGTTTACGAAAGAAAGAGCGACGCCGTGTAACGATCGGATGATCGAACGAGTAAGCGCACATCGATGAATACGCATATACACGTAGTTTAAGCCTGTGAGAACAATGTATACTTAGATGTATCCAAAGTTCTCAAAATGTGGGTAAGATAGCCTGGAATTAAAGCAACATGATAGACAAACTTTTGTATATGCGTGTAGAAAAAGATTGAGTATTCCATACAAGGAGTTACACGTATTATGTCTATGTTTATACAGATAGTCTAACATTATTGGCATTTTACCGCACGCACCGAGAGATGCTCGAATTCGACAAAATTCATCCAGATGAAAAGATCTCAGTAACCTGCATCGGAGAACGGATCATTTCACTACTGAATCTGACACGGAATATGAAGTTGGTAAGAACTGATCTTTCTATTAATAACGAGAGCCAAATTAATAGAAAAATAACGACTCGCTTCGAAAGAAGGAAAATAATTATAAATAAATATCTCTTATAGTGTTATCCGCCGTGCGCTCTGACACTGTAGGAGACTTAGCATGCGTTGAGGTATTCCTGTGTGTGAATGCCGCAATGCTTGTTTACTTCTATTCAATTAACTTGTGTTCGGTTGAAAGAATAGTAAGCGATATTCCTCTAAAAATTTACGATTGCTGTGTTAAATACGATTGTTTAATTACAAGAGTTAAATTACAGGACTGGATACTCTCGGTGATAACGAGCGGAAAGTTGTCATGAGAGCAATCAATGACAAAGAACGAGAAAGAACCAAGCTGATCATGTCCACGAACGACAGCAATCCGAATTCTTCGGTCGATAAAGGGAACGAGGTCGACAAACCTCATGAAAATTCTGACAGCAACGAGTCATTCGAAACGTGCGACATGAGTGATCTAGATGACAATATAACTGCTTTGAACAAAGTCGTCAAGGCATTAGACGATCTGACGACCACTCAAAGGGATATGACAAAAATATTCTTGAAAAGGATGACTGCCCTTATCGACAAAATTGACGGGAATTATCCACGTAAATCGGGAAATCGAAATTCCGGAAGCGACGAACGACAAAACGAGAGGGACAAGGCAATTCCAAGACCTTCTTCAGTAAGCTCAGAAGTGAGAAATGCTGAACCCGGTATTCGTCGCGAAGAAATAATTGAGCTAATACGGAATGAAATGAGGCAAACAGGCCATAGCTCGAATACAAACGTAGATCGTCCAAGTACTTCGGGAACGGATGTCGTCAAGGAAATAAGTGAGAAAATACGAGTCGAATTGGTGGGCAAAGATTCGAGCAAACGAGAGTACAAATTGACACCTCAAACAAAATATGAACATTTCATGGATTTTCTCACGTCTGAATTGAGAATTCTGGATTTGCTCTACATTATCAATCCGAATGAGAAACCTAACTTTACGGTGGACGATGCAACGAGAGAAAAACATACGTTCAAAGTTAGAGACATCCTGATCAACAGATTGGATCAATATTATTATTCAAGAATCGATAAAATTAAGGATCCAATCGAGATTATAAACAAGATCAAGGAATTGAAACGATACGAGACGAATTTGACGTCGATGACTATCCGAAAACGACTGTACAACATGGAATATGTTCCAAGCAAAGAGAGAGCTGCGGAATTCTGGGATCGGTTTGAAGAATTAGTGCGAAACTATGACAGTCTCCCAAACGTGAATCCGCTCTCACATGACGAAAAGAGGGATGCATTCTTCAACGCGATCACAACCGCTATACCGCAGGTTCAGTCGATTGAGTTTTTGACTACGAACTCAACTGGAAAAGGGCTTTCGTACGATCAGTTGAAGGCTTTCATCATCCAGCACGAAGCAAATAAAACACAAACAAACGACACGAAACCTGTGGCACTGAGTGTAGGGAAACATGATTCAAAGAACCGATGCTACGGATGTTGGGGGTCAGGGTCATCACGCTGACGCATGTCCAAATGAAGGCAGACCTCAATGTTACGAGTGTGGCAAAATTGGACACATTGCGAGAGAATGCTCGGTACGGAAGAATAAGCAGAGTGAACCAGCTACGTCATCGAAATATGGGTCATCGTCAAAACAACATGGCAAAATCGCTTATCGTCCGAAGAGCAGCAACAGCTTCCGTGGCAAACGAAAGTTTGGAGAGCCGGAACGAGAAAAGTCTGCAAAACAAGCGAAGGTCGACAAAGGACGTAGCGGCCAACAGAAGAACAAGGACCAGGAAAACCAAGACGACGAGAAGGAAAACCAGAATGGTAACAAGAGGCGTAAAGGTGAGACTGACAGTACAGAAATTAATATGATCAATTATAGTACAATGACCCCATCGAATTTGCAAATTAACGAACATGATGTTGAAAGTAATACTACTTTTACGAAATTTCTTGCTGATTCGGGCGCAACTGAGCATCTGACAAAATCCAAGCTCATATTCAAAACCTTCGATCATACGAAGAAAAGTTCGATAAAGTGTGCGAATAAAGAGGCACACGCCGATTTAGAATCGGAGGGAGTTGGAACGATAGAAGTCAAGTTAAATAATGTCGAGTCTATGAGCTTGAAAAATGTTATATGCGCCAAAACCTTATCTGAAAATCTCTTATCCCTACGAAAATTTGCGGACATGGGACTGAGCATCTACTTGGACAACCGGCAAATCGATATTTTTGATCCTACGTCACACGAGTCGTTTATCAAGGGAATCTATCAAAAACCCTTCTGGGAAATCGAATTGGAAGTAGATAAAACGAGTGGTATATTCCAACGTTCGAACGGGAGTAAAAAGAAGAGATCAGTAGTTTATTTAACAACAGAAAGCTCAGAAAACGAACCTAGATATATGACTCGGAGTATGGTGAAAGCAAAGGATAGAATTCAAATAGACGAGAATTCAAAATCAATCGAAGATGAGGCTCAAAAGAGGTCTACTGAGGCAGAAAAGATTTCTGTGACTGATGTACAGGAAAACGAAAAGACAAATCTCGACAGTCAGGAAATTACGAGCGAAATAATTGGTCCGAGTATTCAGAATTTCAACTTCGATCTATCAATTTGGGATCGAAAACTAGGTAATGTAGAGGATATTCAGTCTTAAGAATTTACGAGCGATGAAACACCTTTCAACGACAGGTACGAGAAATTCGTGGACAAAAATAAGGCTTTATTGTGGTACGTAAGGTTCGGACACGCGTCTGTAGACTATCTAAAGTCTTTGCAAAAGAGGTTTCCGGAAAATAAAAGTCTGCAATGCGCAAAATTCGATGAATCGATTAAAGAGTGTGAAATTTGTATGATAGCAAAATTCAATAAACTACCCTTCAACAAAACGAGAGAACGAGCGACAAGACCATTGGAGAGAATACACTCCGACACGATGGGACCTATAAGTCCTAAAACACATCCGAAGGGTTATCGATTCATTTCGGTATTCATAGACGACTACTCGAGACTAGCGATGGCCTATCCTATGAAAACGAAAAGTGAAACAGGAGAATGCCTGGAAGTGTTCATCAAGAGTGCAAGCAATCTTTTGGGTTACGATGCGAAGGTTTGTTACTTGCAATCTGACCAGGGGACCGAATTTACCGGAGGGTACACGATCGAAGTCCTCAATAAAATCGGAGCCGAATCCCGACTATCGACTCCATACACGCCCGAGCACAATGGAGTGGCTGAGCGATTTAATCAGACGATCCAGAAAAAGGTGCGTTCGTTCATTTATGATTCGAAACTTCCGGAAAATATGTGGGATCTGGCTCTCGGAGCAGCCACATATACATACAACAGGACTCCGCATAAATCTATCGATATGGAGATACCTATCCAGAAGTTTGCACCAGAGAAGAGTTTTGATATTTTTCAGTTGAAACGGTTTGGATGTCTGGCTTACATGAAAGTCCAACGAAATACGGGACCAAAATTCGGGAGCATCGGAAAACGAGCGATTATGGTAGGCTACACTCCTTCTGGATTCATCTTGCTCAGACCTGAAGAAGGAAAATTTTACGAGAGTAGAGACGTCCGCTTTAACGAGAAACTTGTTTATGGGGATAAATACCGTAAACAAAGTTTTAAAGACTGGGAGCTCGAATCTGGTGAAGTCAACAGAGAGAATTGGTTTGTTGAATTCGATCGAAAAACGAGTGAAAACTCACCAGAGTTCTCAAAACCGGAGGGAGAAGCCAAAAGAAAACGAGGTAGACCAAGGAAAAATCCGGTTAATCCCGAAAACGCGATGTCTAAGAAAACGAGAGGAAATGACGATGCGGTTGCGAACGAAGAGCTGAACGAGACGGGAAGAGCGCAAACATCGGATGTGACGAGCGAAATGAACGACACTAGCTATCACGCTCTGTTGGCCGAAATCAACCAAGATCCATCTTCGTACAAAGAAGCTATGCAAACGAGAGAAAAGGCTAAATGGCAAGGCGCGATCAATGAGGAATTGGCGTCTATGAAAGAGAATGAAGTATGGACACTGGTTGACAGATCGGAGATCGAGTCAAACCACAAGAAACCCAACGTGATTGACTCAAAATGGGTTTTTAAAAGGAAAAACGATACAAGCGGTCATACAAAATACAAAGCTAGGCTCGTCATTAGATGCTTTAAGGATCTCAAGAAGTACGACCTCACAGAAACTTATGCACCGGTTTCTCGCTTAGCTCTGGTAAGATCTGTATTTGCCATCATCAACAAATACGATCTAGACGTCGTTCAACTTGACGTCAAAACTGCTTTTTTATATGGAACAATCGATAAGGATATCTATATGGAGATCCCAGAGGGCACAGAACACGACGAAATAACAAGGCGTACTAAAGTATGCAAATTGCAAAGAGCGTTATATGGATTACGCATAAGTCCTAAACGGTGGAATATTCGATTCACCGAAGTAGCTAAACGAGCTGGACTGATGTCACATGATTCAGAGCCTTGTCTCTTTACATGGGGAGAAGAAAGTAAATTCCTGATTCTACTACTGTACGTAGATGACATGCACGTGGCGAGTAACGACGAGAAAAAGATGCTCGAGGTCACGACTGGACTTGAAAGGGAATTTAAAATCACGGAATTCGGTACTCCAAAAGCGTTCTTGGGAATAGAGATCGACAGAACGAGAGAAAAACAAGAGTTTCTCTTGAAGCAGGAAATGTAAATTGAAAGGATCCTGAAGAGATTCAAATTTGAAGACATGCATCCGCAACGTACTCCGATGGTCACCACGCAGGTGGCAAACAAGGACCGAAAGTTACGAGAGGAAATTAACGAGAGCAAGCCAGTAGAAAACAGCCTATACCGTGAAGCGATAGGGAGTCTTCTGTACCTGGCTAATGTTACGAGACCAGACATAATGTACTCGGTAAATGTGTTAAGTAGACACCAGATAAACCCAACAGATAACGAATGGCAAATGGTCAAACGAGTATTCAGATATCTCGAAGGTACAAAGAATCTGGGATTAACCTTCGTTGGAAATCGGGACGATATGGAAGCTTACTCGGACGCTAGCTTTGCTGACTGCAAGGGTTCTCTTACGACTAGTGGATATGTCGTCAAGTTGTATGGGGACGCAGTGGCTTGGAAGACGCACAAACAATCGTATGTCGCTTTGTCGACATGTCAAGCAGAGTATGTTGCCATGAGCGAGGCATGCCAAAAACTAGTTGCATTGGACAATTCCTTGAAGCTGATCCTCAATAACTCTTTTTGCCCGATCACACTTTGGTGTGATAATAAAGCAGCCGAAGCTAGCGCAAAAATGAGTGGGAGTGGCAAATTGAGGCACATGACAGAGATCAAGGAACACTACATTCGAGAATGTGTTCAACGCAAATTAGTGGAAATAAAATGGATATCTTCAAAGGAACAGCTAGCGGATATTATGACAAAACCCCTTTCATTCGAACTGCATCGCAGACTAGCTAGCAGTATTATGAATGAGAGAGAGAAATAGCGAACGAACTGAAAATATTAGAAACGATTGAAGTCTGTAATTATTTTAATCGTGTTTTCCATATTGGTTACAGGTGGTAAGAAATAACAAGAGCCGACGCAAGTGCGGGAGGGAGTGTTGGATTAGAGGCGCCCTTGTCGCACGGCCCTGACTTTTGTTCTGTCTTTTTTCACGCTAGAGACGCCGGCTACGCTTAGCTTCACTTCGTTGCAAGCAACGAGCGAGTACAGACTACGAGTCCAAACGAGCGATACTTTATCTTCTTATAATACAATATAACGTGTGCCTTTTGTATAAATAAAATATGTTGTGAAAGAAAACGAACTTGATTTCCTTGGTCCGTGCACAAATTTCTAAAAAATAACGGCGAACAAAATTTTTTCCGCACTTTTTTAAGACAAAACCCAAAAAACAAAGGGCATGGAACCGGTGTAACATTTCTGAAATCCTGACCAACGATCCTGAGCAAACTCCACGATCAGTAAGATTATTTGTTTAGGGGCAGAGGGGACAAGAAGGCCCCGTTGGGGCAAGAAAGCCCCCTCCAAAAATTTGTTCAACAAATTTTTTTTGCAAAATGTCAATTTGTTCAAGATAGGACAAAAGCAAACTGATTTGATGGCTAAAACCCACAAAAAATGATAACTTGCTTAGGAAAGCCTTCTTGTCCCACCCTCTTTTAAATATAAAAAAATATTATTTATGCTGAACTATTTTTTTCATACACAGTTTTTATACCAGTTTATGCACAGAAAAAAAAATTCGTTGTAGATCAAAATTTTTTTGGATCAAAAAAATACTTTAGAGACCCAAAATTATCTTTGTTGGAGTAACATTTTCTTGGCTCCCCGCCTTTCAATTCGGAAGAATTTCTCCGATAAAAATGTCTCCAAAAAAAAGTGTCTCAAAGAAAATTTTTCGTGTTCAGGAATTTCTCATGCCTCGTAAGAATACCTGTAAGAAATTATGTCTCCAGAATTTATTGCATGAGAAAAAAGAGACAGATGCCCATTTATTTTTTATTTATTTTCTTGAGTCAAGAAAATTGTCTTGTCTCAAGAAAATTTCTTATCGTGCCAAAACAACTTAGATCTTCCTGAGAATTTTCTTTTGGTTCAAGTAAATTTTTTTTTCTGTGTACCACATTCTTATAGAGTGTACCAAAATATCTTATTCAATTGTTTAAAAATTTTAGGGTACTGAAAATTCAAGGAACCGTGTTGCAAATGTTGAGAATTCTGCTAAAAATAAAACCAGTGAACCGATTGATTTTGAAAAAGATGGCAGTGGAGATGGCAATGGTATAGAAGGTGAATCATCTGCATCCGAGAGCGAAGATGAGACTACATATTCACAGCAGTCTTGGGGTAACGATACTAACAATATTGATATATAATAGTTTGATACTCGGTTGATTCTGCAAGTCATCTCGAAAACTTCTTGTCATTATCGAGCCTAAAGCACTCAAAAATATACTTATCCGTGAATTTTTGAGCTCTTCGAGCTCAAAATATAGATGTTATTTCTTTGTTGAGCTTTAAGAAGCTCAAAATATTACATACATATGAGCTGTTTGAACTCAAAAATTTAAAAATTAGTTCCGAGCAATGGTTCAAAAAAATTTCGTCATTCGATTTTTTTTTGACGGTATTCGACATAGTTTTTTGAGCATAAAAAGTGTTATAGAAAGTCAAAAATCTAGTGGCCGGAAAATGTCGAAATTATGTTAAAAAAAACTTTTTTGGAAATTTTCAAGCTGCCCCAATAAAAAAAAGTTCAGATATGTTTATATATTATTATATATCATTATTTAGATCTAATTAGACCTTCAATTTGGGCCGATCTAATTAGATAAATTTAGATCCGATTATATATAACCATATTTAGCTATCTTTTTTGACAAATTTAGACATAATTAGATATGCATATAACCATTTGTGCCAAATTATTTATTTTTTTCATATATTTTTCAGTTGTTACCATAAAAATCAGTTCTATATTCATAATTGATAGTTTTTAGGGGTCAAGTGACGAAAAACGAAATTTGAAGAAAAAAAAAAATTTGCCCACAGTGGGGTTGGAACCCGCGACCCTCGTTTTTATGCATATCCTCAAATTCAAAATGAATTAAATTAAAAAAAAAAATAGATAATTCGAAAGTTTATGGATTTTTCCGACTGATTTAGTTTTCTTGCATATTCGCGGACCCTAGAATATGTACGAGACCAGACTGGTATTTGAAACCTACCTACTTATCAAGCCTAACTATCGACCTAAGACTGGGAGGCTAACCACTACACCACCGACTACTTGAGATATACCGATGTAAATATCAAGTTTATTGAACACAAGCCGAGAAATAAATACGTACCAAAAAAGTATTAAGAATTTATTTGCATTAGCCGAAGGCCATTTTCTGGTTCGACTTCTTTTAACTTAATTTAAAAAAATCAAATATTGGATCAGATAATCATCATATAAGTATATATGACGCGATGAATATTGCACAAGTCCAAATATTTCCCATACAGCAAATCATATATTTATATATAATCAGATATGGCAAATGTACTATGTATGATTATATATAATAATATAAGGAAAAACATCTGACTAGCTACAGTTTTATTTCATTTAAGCGCAGTGATATATGTTTATGTATAACTATATATTAATATATATAATGCGATGAATATTGCACAAGAGTTCAAATATTTTCCATATACTAAAATATATATTCATATATAATCAGATATGGCAAATGTACTATGCTAGACATCGGCCATTGCCATCCGCTCTATTTTATATCTTTTTATATCTGACCATATCAACTTACAGATATTATACATATAACGCTGTCTGGTTAGAAATTGTTATATATCAAACTATATTGATTATTCGTGGAGTGAAAAATTTACTATCAACTCATATATGGTAAGACATGGTGCATTATAACGATCCATTTATAGGTATATATGACTGAATCTATTCAGATCTAATCATATATTCAACAACCCAAAATTCAAATCTAAAAATATATAATTAGATATAAGAATACATGCTCTTATATCTAATGATATCTACTTAGATCGAAACTTTTTTTATCGGGGCGGTATTTTTTGAAAACGTTGTTCGATATTGGTTTCTTAACGGCATTCGATGCAGTTTTTGAGTAAAAAAAATATTGTCGAGGGTAAAAAATCGATGGAGGGTTAAAAATTTGAATGCTAGAAATCAGACCGAAAACAATAACTTCCTATTTATTGAAAATCTTCGATTTTCAAAGCAGGAAGTTAATAATGTTAGTCTTTACATAAAAGTACGACAAATTAATTTTATTATCATTTACAGGCACTCAAGATATTATGAGTACATTATTGAAGTTGCGAAAAGAACTAAAGGAAGTTAGAGAAACTCAAGTAGACATAATGAACGCACAAATGAATCAAGGCATACAAAATGAAAATCCTGACCAACAAGTAAATAAAAAAATTAAACGTAGAAAAAATTGAATTGGACTAAAATGATATTAGGAAAACAAAATTATCTTAGAGGAACAAATTTTTTTGGATCAAGGTTTTTTTTCGTTTAAGAAAATGTCGTTGGCTCGAAATGATAGTATTTCGTTAATATTTACTTCATCAAAGATGATTTCGATCAACATTAATGTTTTATTCTATTATGAACATTTAAACTTCAGACGAAAATTTTGTTTCCTTGCATAATTGAATATCCCGCGTCCAAATTGGTTTAAGTTTTGGGCTTGCAGTCTTGGTTTTGGTCCTAGTCTTGTGAAATAAGAAGACCAGGACTATTATCAAGATAACGTCGCAGTTTTAAGCAATCTGGTTTATACGTTAATTTTACTGGATCACAATAAAAAATTGATTTGTTGGCCTTGAGTATATTTTGAGAAGGCAATCGGGTCTCTATCTAGATGTATCACAGGCTACTTAGATTGTAAAAATTTTAACTTTTTAGACTTTGAACCGATTTGAGGGGGAAAATGAAATATTATGTACCGTTTTTACTGACATTTCGAAGTTTTATTAGATTAAATATTCTTATTTTTATTTGAAAATAATGCATTTCAATTTTATAATATTTATACAAACAATTTATATACTTATTGATGGTGTAAAAAAATTAACGATTAAACTTGAAATTGTTTACTATTAATAGCGTACAGAGAAACGTTAAAATTGAAGATTGTTCTTAGTTAGTTTCAATGGGCCCTCATCTTTTTGGTGCCATTGTACCCCAGCTCTCACTAAGGACAAAATTAAAGATAGCATTATTGTTTCCCGCAAAATTTTTTCTGCAGTATACAAAAAAATGGTTTACCCGAACCATGAAGATTTTTAAGAATACCTAAATTGTTTTGAAGCAAGACATTTTTTTGAGTCAAAGAAACTTTCTCAATTCAAGAAAATTTTACTTTAACTAAGATAATTTTTGGTCTTGAAATTATTTTCTTGAGTCAAGAAAATTAGTGCTTCAGCGAAGAATTTTTTGTATTAAGTACATTTTTACTTTACTAATATTGAAGTATTATTGATAGGTTGAAATCGGCCATGAAGGCTCTCAACTATTTGTAACACGTGCGCAGTGGGAAACAGCCAACTCCAGAGAAACTTATCAAAAAATGGCTGTTTCATTATTTAACTGCTTATTTGATAAAGAAGTTTTATTGGCGAGTAATTTAAGAGGTGGAAAAAGCAAAATTGATAAAAATGCACTCCAAAGACCAGGGTTGGATGCAATTATTATTTCGGCTATTACAGGTGAATTAATATTCTATAAAAAAACTTTTAACGCCTGCTTCAAAAGTTCAATCAGCAATCATTCTACTTGGGCTAAATATGTTATAAATTTATCAGTTTTATCTTTACTGCTTTAATATAGCAACGGAATATTGCGACCAGTGATTTTACTTGGCTTTTCACTAAATAATAATATTATAGACACAAAAAAACTTACTACTCGTACAAAGAAAAAAAAAGCTTACTTAAACCAAGAAAATTATTACGGAGACGTAAGCTGTTTTGGAGAAAGAAAAAATTTGCTTAAAGCAAGAAAAATTTTACTTCAAACAAAATAATTTCTGTTCTAAAAAATATTTTCTTGAGCTAAGAAAATTCGTTTTTCAACGAAGAATTTTTTCTTTCTGAGTAGCAGCAATCTTCTATAATTCATCGCTTATATGGATAAAAAATTCATTACAAAATATAAACAATTTAAATTCGATAATTCCACCTTGAAAATACAAAAATATTAATGAATAGCATTGTAATTGGACTTTCATAGCAGGACTTTTAAAACATAATGTACTATACATGTAGACTAAATAGTGAATTTGATGATCATAATCAAAACACTTGCTTCAAGGTTTATGTTATATATACTTGAGTACTCGTATAATTGTATTTTTCTTCATTGTGTGTCAAACATATATAAGAGTATTTCCACTTAGAACTGCTTTTATTTTAAATTAAATGTACATATACCTATAATCTGGAACTGACACAAAAACTTAAGTAAATACGACACCAACCTTAAGCCTCTATTGTGACATAACTTAACATTTCTATTTCACCATGTATTCTACTTCATTTTTCTTCATTCAATTTGGAAAAATAATGAACTTTTAAATTTGTTCTAAATTATTCTAGAAGCTGTTAAGAAGAAATTCTCGACAGACTACAAGAAAGCTTATTTTGGTATGGCGATCAATAATTATTTGACTGATGTACGACGTCAAAATGGTGTACCTGCTGAAGAACCAATCTCACTACCATAATATGAAAATCTGTCACTGAAATTAATTACTGATGATACCTGCATTATTGATATGTTAATTGTATTGTTCATCATTTCTACAAAATAAAAATAAAAAGAGTTTTGTAGATTATTTCTGAATTTGGTTGAGGTCCTTAAACTTTTACAGCATACAATTTTTCAAGGGCAATTAGAATTATCTGTATTGTTTAATTTTATGCAAATATAATCCAACAAGAATTCGACACCCCAATCATATTAAAATTTGTTGAATCAATATACAATAAAATTAGAAATTTGTATATGATTCCATATGTTACGTCAAAAATGGGAGTTTTCGTGAACTATCAATAATTTTCGACGTATGATGTGCTGAATTTGACTGAGACTCTCTAGTCGTGGAAATAAATTTCAAGTACTACTCCTGGAATCAGTCTTGAACACATCTGCCCCTGTTTTTGAGTCTAACCTTTCGGAAAATTACTCGGGAAATGGGCTTGGAATCACTGTTTAATTTCTAATAATTTAATCGGTTTAATTCAATTAATTACTTCTGTTCAAATTGATGAAATTCACTGAATATAGGTTTTCTGAATTTATCCCTCACATCTATGAGAAAATAACAGAAATTTATAATTAAAATAAAATTTAACTTACTCGGTGAGACCCTATTCTGGTAGAAAGGGTAATAAGATTGGTAGACACAGCGGCGAGTCGAACGGAAAGCGATGAAGGCCCAATGGTTGATCAAGGGCGTGGCAGGTTGACAATGAAGTCGAAGAAAATATCGTTGCACAGAATTTAATTTTCGAGATCCAAATTTTATTTAAAATTATTGAAAAAAATGGTTTACAAAGAAAGATTAATCTCAAATGTCACGATCTATTATACAATAACTGCGGTTCGTACGTTTTCCAATAATTCATGGATTGCGGATGTCAAAGTAAAAATAAATGACAATTATTAGACGGAAGATAATAACGAGACAAAGAAAAATGAAATAGAATAAACGAGATCCAGAGTCTCTTCCGACATTCAAAGGCCAATTCAAGATTTCGAGAATAAAATAATGTCCAAAATGAATTGATTTGGGAAAATCCAGAATCAAGAACGTCATTGTCGAAGAATCTCACAAGTTCAACCCAAGAATTAATTCGGTGAAGACGATGAGTCTCGTAGTTTCCACGTTGGAAAAAGTCGAAGAAGTCTCCTCGAGGGCCTTTTTTCCAGGGTTTATATACTCAGTGATCCAGGCTCAACCCGTTGGATCGAAGTGGGGATTGAGTAAGCGAGAGAGGGAGGATGAGTTTTCTAATGACATCTATTTTCCTTTTCTTTTACGTGAGCTTCCCCTGAGGTTCGGGGTCATAGCGATGGCGCTAGCGTAGATCACTGAGTGGGCCTTATGCGTGTGGCGATACCCGGCACGTGTACCCTTACACATGCATACGCTTTTGCCGCACGCTTTTGCGTTCTCCTTCCTACTATAATATCGTTTTCTTACGGATAATAATCTTAATATTATAAATATTTCTACGTTGTTATCATGAGTAAAGTACCTTTGCTCCTATAATTATCGTATTACGTATTTGTTTAAATTATTGTTCTCGTTTACTAATTATTGTTACGTATAATTTATAACTTCTGAATTATATATTAAATAGTAAATTTCGATTAGTTAATTGTTTTTATGTGATACAATCTGAATCATTATCAATAGTTTTGGCCAGAGGTCTTCGTAGATTTTCAATGATTAATTGTCTAAACAATTCAAGATTGAGATTAAATTTGAATTTGAAACATCGTTTTCTCCTTCTCTCTTGGTTTTTTATTTTGTATGTATCATCTTGGGGGTATGGTCGCATAGGCTACCGTATGAGTTGCCAAGAAAAGAGGGGAGGTAGAAGACCCCGGTGCGTGGCTAGGAGACCTCGATTCTTCCTCGCGTACGCTTCGTGGATCGTTGAAAAAGAAGGGGCTTTATGTAAATGAGTCTTGCGTCTAAACGTTTGACTTCTTTCTTCCTTCTAGATTTAAATACAGAAAAATGTTTCGAGATTATTTAATAATGTTTTAACTTGTTCTGTCGATTCTGTAAATTCAATGTATTTTGTAATTATTGATTTCAAGGATTAATTCCTTCGGGATATTATTTAATCTTTGCATTGCGATTTTCCGTTTAGAATGAAATTTCGCACGAGTGGATTTTTATCTCGAAACCTTCCCCCGTGTATTTCCCTACCCATACACAGATAGGTGGATAGAACATAGATATATGTACTTGGTTGTATATATGCGTATCTGTGCCTCTGTACGATGGTTCTTTGTGGAAGAGAGGGAGAGAGAGAAAGAGAGAGAGAGAGAGAAAGAGATAGAGAGTGACTCGAGGCCCGGTGAGTCAGTGCGTCTGACATTGGACCCCTTCAAGATCTTTTTTGCTTCCCTTCTGTGCCCCTGCGGGGTCATTGACTTTTCCGGGAGCGATGGGTGGTTTTTGCTATTATCTTGATCTTCTCCATCGTTAATGCTCATTGTTTGTAATTCCTATTTTGTTAATAACTAATTTGGATCTCGTTCTTAATTTTAATCATTATTATATATTTTTTGTTAGAAGAGATATAAATATATTGAATATAAATATAAATATATTTTCAACTATTTTATTTGTTTATTTAACTAATATTCTATTTCGTTTGTTTATTTAATTATGATTTAATTTCATTTGTTTATTTTGTTTTTGGTCCTTAATCTCATTGCGAATTTGGCCTGGAAGTTCGTAATCTAATTACGTTTTAGTTATTTATCTTTAAATTTCATTCTGATATGAGATAGGAAAATCCATCGTTATTTAGAGTCATTCCGTTCGTTCTTGCTTTGAATCTACTATGGATACACGCATATATGTATATATGTGTGGAAGAAAAGGAAAACGTTCCCTTGTATGTATTTGTTCTTCAAGAGCGGCAGAGCGAGACACCACGAGCCTTTTTCTTTCTTTTTATAATGGTTAGAGCATTATCAGATCCAAGGGTCTATAGCTTGGGTCGATAGGCCGGTATAGGGTACGTCAGTTAGGAAAGCGACGTTAGTGTGCCTGACCCACTAGATGGTGTTGTGAGTTTATGGCTTTTTTAGAGATCTTCGTCTCTGGTTTTCCTTCCTTACTACCCGATTTTACCGATGGTCATTTTCTTCAGATTTTAGCAGGGATTGCGAGCGAATCGCGAGCGAGCCGAAGAACAGGTAAAATCTCCGATCCTTGCGAGTTTTACTCGTTCAGTGAGCATGCTCGTACCGAGCAGGTAGCTATATAACTCGTTGGCGAGTTAATACCCCCGCGATATAACTCTTCGAAAGAACGGCACACGAAACTCGGGAGACGATCCCCTCCTCGAACGAGCGCTGAGTCGGAAGGATCGGGCAGTTTAAATCGTTCAACGATTGAATCCCGGCGCTCTCGACAGGTAAAAGTTCTTCAAGGATCGGATCCCCACGATCTCGACGGAGTATAACTCCTCGAGAAGCAAAACCGCTCGCCAAGCGAAAGGGTTTCGATCTTTACCTGAGTTTGGCTCTCCGCACGGTCATCGCTACTATGCATGTACCTATATAGATGAAAACGGAGCGCACAGGCATAAACGGGCGTACATATATATATACATATATATATTGTGACGAAAAGTCCCAATAAAAATAAAATAATATCGCGGCGGTCACGGAATCCGCCACGACACCTGAAAGAAAAGCGAAATACTGTATTATTTAGTTGATAAATTAAAATTAGAATTAATCTCGCGAAACTCGTCCTATTATCCTTGAAAAAATTCCCGAATTACTGTTACTATTTCCCAACAAAATCCCTCCCAAAAATTCCCGAAAATATTTCATTATCACCACAGAAATCCACCGCCCTTCAAGAAGCGACCAACGAGCAGAAATCCTCGAATATTGAGCAATCTGCAATATTTTCTCCGTCGTATCGGCAGAGGACACCGTGACCTTATGCGCGTATTTTCTCCAACATCGAGCCGATCGACTTCATTGAAGATCGATCCACCGAGACACAGCACTATTTAATACCCGAATTTTACGGAGATATCGAGACACACTATTACATTTTTCCGGGGTGACGTCCCGATCAAAACGGCGACTGAGCCTCGGGAAAACAAATCTGGAAATACGACATCGAGCAGCGTTGACAGCTGTAATCTCGAGCCACGAGAAACATCGAGAAAGAGAGAGAGAGAAAGAGAGTTGCCGGCGAGCGTGCAGCTTCGACTTCAAGGCGCGAGGCGGCATTACCGAACGAGAACGACGAGACCCCTCCATTCCCTTTACCCCCCCCCCCCCCTCACCTACAAGATAAACGAAGAAGACGAGCTTCGCCATGGATCGAGCATCGACCGAGATCGCGGCCATCTTGGCCTCATTCCCTGACCGCGTGCGAGCGAAGCCACACGTGCTTCTTATTGCGAAAATTATTATTGCGTAGTAGAGAGCATAGAGAAGTAATTTTGAGGCGAAAAGAAAAGAGCACTTGTTCAATAGAAGACGAGATAGAGACGAGGAGAGAATTTGGAGAGGAAAAAGAGTGAGTAGAGTGATTATTTCCCCGGTTAAATTGTATCGAGATTTTGCGGTGTCGTGGCGTAATAGATTCTTCCCCCCACCCCCTTTTTGCGAATGGACTGTTCCATTCTTTTGAGAATTTCCTTTCGTAGTTTCAAGTGACAAATTGTGTATCGCGGTAATTAATAAGAGGTCATAGCGTCGAAGGACCGTGTATTAGCCCTGAGTTAAGAGATTTAAGATTTGCGAAGCCCCCTTGCGATTTAACGTACCTGCCTTTTCTTGTTCCCTTTCCTCCCCTCCCCTCCCCTTATTGCCCCTATCGCGCGATTTCCTTTGTCGACTCGCGAGACGCGCGTATAGTCGCTGCGTCTCACGTTATTTTGCGCCGAGCAACCTTGAATTTATTTTTGTACTTTTTTTTTCCTTTGCGTTGTACCGGTAGCTGGACCGACAAACCAGCTGGCGCCCGAAAATTTTTATTATCATTATTAATATTTCGATTTTTCTATTTTTGTCATCAAATAAATAATATTTATTTAATTCTTTTTTTTTTGGTGTTTAATTATTTCTTTTGATAAAATTGAGAAATCCCTTACAAATGGCGCCCAACGTGGGGCTCGAAAAACGAGTCTAAAAATTACGAAAAATTGAGGAAAATTTTAAACTTCAAAAAATTTCGAAAAACTTGCGAAAAATTGAGAAAAATTGTGAAAATTCAGAAAATTCCGGAAAAATAGCGAAAAATTTCAAAAATTCAGAAAATTGATAAAATATGGCAAAAAATTGATAAAAATTAATAAATTGCGAACTTTTCGAAAAATATTGCGAAACTCGGAGAAATTTTCGAATAAATTAGAATTTAGAGAACATTTAGAGTTAAGAACGTTGCGAAAAATTAGTATTAAGAAAATATCGAAATAAAATGGCGAAAAATTAGTATTAAGAAAATATCGAAATAAAATGGCGAAAAATTAGTATTAAGAAAAATATCGAAATAAAATTGCGAAAAATACTGAAATTGAGAAAATTTTGAAAAAAAAAAAAAATTCAGAGACTCGTGAGTAATAGTACCCACCGCGATAAAATAATAATTATTCGAGATATTTAGAATAGAGAAGCCCAAATAACCCAAAACTTTTTCTTGGCGAGCCACGACACCCCGCGTCCGCATTAGTGCTCATATTATTTTGATTTTGTGCTCTGATATATTGTGATTATTGTTGATTTTGGATTTTTGATTTTTGCTGAACATTGACTATTTCCTTTTGCGAATTATTTTGATTTACGAGGGCTGCTTAAGCGCCTCGTTGTTTATCTTACCCAAATCCCTTTGTTTCATTACTTTTTTCTGTATTATTGCCCAAAATATCGCTCAATATGGATCCCCCGTTAACCACAACTACTACCACTACCACGTGGACCACTGGAGTTACAGCGACTCCTACAATGACCCCTACAATACAACATACTCACGATCGGACTGAAGAACCCATTCCGCCCGAAGTATATGAGGCAATGCGAAATATTAGGGAGGAGTCCCCAAAAATAACGCGCCCCCGAGATTTGGTTAAAATGTGTGACCAAGCGGGACTGGATTGTGACGGCACCATGGAAGAATTGGCTGACCGTTACGCACGATACGAAATCCGCCGACTGTATCCGCAGGTACAGACCTTCTGGAACCCGCGACGAGACGAAAGGGGGCCTCATCCCCCATTTACTTTGATGGTGGCAATAGACGACAGTTTGTACGGACAAGTTTTGAGTTCGAACGAGACACAAGCGACTGCCCAACAGTCTCCTAACCCGACTGACCCCTTTTCTCCGTAACCTGCACCCTGTTCCATCCCTTCCCCACAAACTGTTCGCAGACATCCCGTTTTGAATCTCTCCCTTACCAACAGAACTGAGAATGCGTCCCAGTGGGCGGGTGCGACGCATCCGTTCCCTTCTCTTCCAAATCAACCCCGCGGACGAACAGTGACTTTCGCAGAATCTTCACCCCCAAGACGAGTTAGTTCTATCCCCCCTCCTCCTCCATCCTCACGAGCACCTTTTTCCCAAACATACCCCCTCCTTCCCAAGACGAATGGGGATTTCATCAGACTTACACCATCCCGACAACAGACCCGATATTGAACAGTACGAGAGTGGCACCTCGCCCCCCACCTCCGACAGGTGGAGTACTTCCTCAAGCCACACCATCCCGCTATCGCGCGGAACTCTTGAGTCTCGGAGAATCGAGAATAGACCGAAGTGTCCAGTTTTTGGACCATTGGGGCCGAAACGGACCAAAATTCCACGGCAAGCGAGGCGAAGACGGCGAGGAGTTTCTTCGCCGACTTTACGAGTATGCCTCGGGTCGAGATATGAATGATAACGAGCTACTCAGAGCTCTCCCGGAAGCATTGAAAGGAGACGCTCTGCTCTGGTATCGAGTTGAGCAGGACAGTTGGTCGACCATGGACGAATTCGTATCCTACTTTCGGACCCAATTCGTGTCGGCTGACTTGCAGAAAAAATTGCGACGAGACGCCGAATTGAGAACTCAAGCCAGTAGTGAGACCATTTCTGAGTATTTGGTGAAAATGAGGACTCTCTTTAGTCACCTTACCGCTCCCTTGCCCCTCGCGACTCAATTGGACATTTGTTGCGCGAACGTAAAGCCGGAAATGACGTTGAACGTCCACCGTGATGAGATTGCGAGCTTCCAGGAGTTGCAACGAGTTTGCCAACGATTGGAGGACGCGCAGAATCGAGTTAAAAATTATCGTCCCCCTCCTCCTGCTGATCAGATGGCGTTGCCGTCTACAGGGTACAATCCGCCGGACAAGAGTGCGCGCGGTCGTGCCGCTGCCGCTGCTGAGTCGGATGTACCACACACCCGTCCCGAAAAACCCACTGTTCTTGCTCCTAACCCTCCATCTCAAGTACTTCCCCCAAGATCACAAGACCCACTCGCATCCACCGTCCATGCTACGGCGGATTCAACTCCAACGCCTCAACCTCCCTTCCCTCGACAACCATCACCTCGTTACCCCCAAAATTCCGCTCCCAGACAGTTCCAACCTCGCTCTCCAGCTCCAGCTGGCCCCCGTTACCAACTACCCCGCCCAAACGGGCAATCAACCGCCACAATCCCTCGTCTCATGGATATTCCTGTACAACGACCTTCCGAGATTCCCACCTCAACCTCCCCTGCTAAAAGATGCTACAATTGTAGACAACTCGGGCACATTTATCGAGAGTGCACGGTGCCCCTCGGATTTTTCTGCCGCATCTGCGGATATCCGGGTTGCAACGTCAACACATGCACGAATTGCGCGCGTGCCCGGGCGGGAAACGGCCAGCGGGGAGGACAGTAAATCCGTCGCCTCCCCGGCCTGCTAGAAGGATGCTCGATGAATCCCAGGAAGAGAACGAGCCCCTAGCCCCGCTACAGAGACATCCCCTGTTAAAAACTTTTAAGAATTTTCCCCCACTTCCCAAATCGAGAACTTTTGAGTGCCCTTCAGGCTTTTCGGAAATAGATACAATTAGCGATCCCCACGGGGATAATCGGCACTTCTTTTGGGTAAGTATCGGAGGTTACCCACGCCGAGCCCTTATCGACTCTGGCGCGACCGGATCCTATCTTGGGACGGATCTCGCCGGTGCCGAGGGTAGCCCATTACGACCAACCGAAGGAGGAGTACGCGTAGCCAATGGAGCTCTAGTACCCCTTCAGGGAATAATAACCTTGCAGTTTGAGATAGAGGAAATAATGCGCCCCATCGATTTGAAAGTAGCCCCGTTGGGATACGACTGCATTTTGGGAAGAGACTTTTTGAAAGCTTTCCGAATGTTGATTGATCATGACGAGGATTTATGGAGAATTAAAAATGGCCCCTGGAGAGAATTCGCGAGCCCAACCAGTCCTATTTGGAGTATCTCTGTCCTGCCTCATTGCGATGGATTAGTAGAAGCCACCCCCGCAGATAAAAAGCGTTTAGAACGTCTTTTGGATCGCCTTATGCCTCCCAATCCTCAACACTCCCTCAGTTGCACTCACTTGATGGAACATACCATCGACGTACAAGGACATCCCCCAATTCGACAAAAACCCGGAACAATTTCTCCTTTCCTCCTCCGAATAGCACAAGATGAAGTCGATAAAATGATCGCAGAGGAGGTTACAGAAAGATCCACCAGCCCCTGGCTGAGTAATCCCGTAATAGTCCCAAAACCCAACGGAAAATACCGTTTTTGTATTGATTATCGAGACGTGAATCTAGTCACGCGTAAAGACGCCTATCCCCTTCCCAATATGGACTGTATACTAGACGGATTGAGACGAGCCCGATATATTTCCAAATTAGATTTGAGTCAAGCGTATTTCCAAGTTCCTGTATCCCCTTCCAGTCGCCCTATTACCGCTTTTGCCGTTCCCGGGAGAGGACTGTTCCAGTTTCGACGAATGCCCTTTGGACTGTCGAACGCTCCCGCGACTTTCCAACGACTTATGGACCGATTAATTGACCATGAATGGGACCCACACGTATTTGCTTATTTGGATGACGTGATTATTGCGACAGAGACAACGGACGAACACTTTTATTATTTGAGTAAAGTATTGACAGCCCTACGACAGGCGAAATTAGAGATGAATCGAGAAAAAAGTTAGTTTTTCCGTCCTGAAGTGCCGTATCTCGGGTATATTATTGGACCCGACGGACTGAAGGCAGATCCTGACAAAATTGCTCCCATCCTTAATTACCCTGCCCCAAAATCCTTGAAGCAGCTCCGCCGGTTCCTTGGAATGGTCGGTTGGTATGCTCGCTTTATTCAAGACTTTTCCCACGATAAAACCCCATTAACAGAACTATTGAAGAACGACATTCCTTGGCATTGGGGACCCCAGCAACAAGCTGCGTTTGACACCCTTCGACTAGCCCTTACCAACACCCCTGTCCTAGCCCGTCCAGATCTTACCAAGCCCTTTACGATTCACACCGATGCGAGTGATACTGCCGTCGGTGCAGTCCTGACTCAAGAATTTGAGGGGGAAGAACACCCTATTCTATTCGCGAGCCGAACGCTGACACGACCCGAGCGCCAGTACACTACCACAGAGAAGGAGTGTCTCGCCGTGTTGTGGGCAGCTAAAAAGTTGAGACCGTATATTGAGGGGACAGCGTTCACTGTCATTATGGATCATAGCAGTTTGAGATGGCTGCGTAAATTGCGAGACCCCACGGGAAGATTAGCCCGTTGGGCCTTGGCGATGCAGGCCTTAGACATGACGATCCTCCACCGAAAAGGGACACTCAATGTTGTGCCCGACGCCTTATCCCGAATGTTCGAGGAATGCGACCATGTATTGGCCGCCCTCGTCGACACTACCGATCCCTGGTATTTAGCGAAAAAGACCAACGTCCAAGAATTCCCCTCCAAATACCCGAATTGGAAAATTAAAGATGACCAACTATATTATCACCGTCCCCACCCCATCATTGTTCCTACCCTTGAAGATTTAGACGCCTGGAAATTGGTCCTTCCCCGAGAGTCTCGAGAACGAGCTCTCAAAGACGCCCACGATAATCTTCAATCCGGCCACTTGGGAATTGACAAGACGTATCAACGTGTCACCCAAGATTTCTTTTGGCCCGGAATATTCTAAGACGTAGCCCGATACGTGACAAGATGTCAAACCTGCCAACTCTACAAAGTACCCCAGACTCCCCCGACAGGACTTATGAGAGAACGAACGACTGAAGGCCCATGGAGCGTAGTCGCTGCCGACATAATGGGACCGTTCCCCCCCAGTAAGAAACAGAATCGTTACGTAATAGTTTTCCAGGACCTTTTCACGAAATATGTAGAAGCAAAACCCCTACGAACAGCCACAGGACCCAACATTATGACAGCTCTCGAGGTATTAATCCTTAACAAATGGGGATGCCCCGAATATCTCCTGACAGATAACGGAACAGAGTTTGTTAACAACCACGTGACGAGACAGCTCAATGAGTACGGAATTTTACAGACAACCATCCCTCCCTATCATGCTCAAGCCAATCCCGTAGAAAGAGTGAACAGAACCCTTAAAACAATGATCACCTCGTACATAGCCGAGGATCATCGCGAATGGGACGAGCATCTCCCTGAATTATGTTTCGCGATGAACACTGCGGTTCAATCCTCCACCCAAATGACCCCCTCCTTCTTAAATTTCGGACGTAACCCTCATCCCGTAAAAAGCCTTCGAGATAGAAACCCTTCCCGCTACATCACTCCCGGAGATCCCCACGTATGGTCGGATAGAATGAAGAGACTTCCCCTTATTCATGATTGGGTACACAAAAATTTGGAACAAGCTGCGACGCGGCAGGCCCATTATTATAATCAGAACCGTAGAGACACCCGATTTAAAGTAGGAGACCAAGTGTTGAGAAAATATCGAGTATTGTCATCCGGTGCGCAGAACATTGCCGCCAAATTAGCGCCCCGATATAACGGACCGTACGTTATTAAAACGGTACTATCCCCAGTAGTTTATGAATTAGAGGGCCCAGATGGCCGAGTAATAGCAAAATGCCACATTAAAGATTTGAAAGCTTACACTTCCCCGATAAGACCTGAGCACTCTTCACCAGGTACTAATATTTTTCAGGAAAGAGATGCTAATGAAGAAAGGCCCGAGAGGGGCCGGACCACCCGGGTGGGGCCCGTATCGCGCCCCGATGGGGTATCTGGTAGAGGCAGGAGGGCCGCTCGACGAAGTTCGGATGCACCGAGCGAGCAGGAGCGACGAGTCCTTCGCCCTCGACCACCTCGTCCTTAATCGCCCCCGATCCCTTTCCCCCCGAATCGTGTCCCATGGCCGCTGCCTCGCCGCTGCTGGTCATGCACGTCCCTCTTCCACTTCACCCGTAACTGCCCGAACCAAATTGAGAACCGCCCCCACCCCCGCTAAATTCCCTCCACTCTTCCTTCCCTTGCAATCCCCTTACAAATCCCCTTAAAATCCATTTATTCCCCCGAGACCCCAAAACAAACCTTACCCCCGAGACCCAAAACACTATTCCATCCCCGAGTCCCAAACTTTCTTTATGAAAACTGAACACCCCGATTGTTGAAAATATCAAGTGCCTTACGAAACCTAAAGACTGAATTACAGAAAGACTGACTAAAGTGACCCAAATACCTGATACTTCCTGTGATATTCCTAATGATAAACAACGACGCGTTAAGTCAACCTCTCTGTGATATTCGAGTAGAGTAATTATATTTGCGGCGTCAAAAGAGCACTAATGTTAAGCGTTCAAATTTAGAATCTCCAACAACGGAGTTAGCGGAGAATAATCATGAGGAGTTAGACCAAGAAAATACGTTAAAGAGTTTTCTTTAGATTTACTTAGAATCAGACGAAAGTTCTAGAGACGAACTTCCCTCTTAGCAGGAGGGAGTTGTGACGAAAAGTCCCAATAAAAATAAAATAATATCGCGGCGGTCACGGAATCCGCCACGACACCTGAAAGAAAAGCGAAATACTGTATTATTTAGTTGATAAATTAAAATTAGAATTAATCTCGCGAAACTCGTCCTATTATCCTTGAAAAAATTCCCGAATTACTGTTACTATTTCCCAACAAAATCCCTCCCAAAAATTCCCGAAAATATTTCATTATCACCACAGAAATCCACCGCCCTTCAAGAAGCGACCAACGAGCAGAAATCCTCGAATATTGAGCAATCTGCAATATTTTCTCCGTCGTATCGGCAGAGGACACCGTGACCTTATGCGCGTATTTTCTCCAACATCGAGCTGATCGACTTCATTGAAGATCGATCCACCGAGACACAGCACTGTTTAATACCCGAATTTTACGGAGATATCGAGACACACTATTACATTTTTCCGGGGTGACGTCCCGATCAAAACGGCGACTGAGCCTCGGGAAAACAAATCTGGAAATACGACATCGAGCAGCGTTGACAGCTGTAATCTCGAGCCACGAGAAACATCGAGAAAGAGAGAGAGAGAGAAAGAGAGTTGCCGGCGAGCGTGCAGCTTCGACTTCAAGGCGCGAGGCGGCAGCACCGAACGAGAACGACGAGACCCCTCCATGAGAGAGCAGTAGCCGTGTGGGTCGAGCGCGGGTTCGCAAGTTGCGGACCCGGGTTCGATCCCGGCGACACCGCTGAAAAAATGTATCGGGTTTTTTCAAGTGTTTTCGGCTGTAATCCCCGGTGGTTTGGACACCACCTTAAATAAGTTTGTCCCAATACCTCATTGCGATGGGTGGGAGTCGTCACACGGTTTCGGGGGTGGCATTCGCGCGGTCCTTATCGCGCTAATGTGTATCTCTTAACCGGGTGAACGACTCACTGAATCGCAATGGAGGAGGTAACTGCCTAACCATCCGTTGATAGTCGTGCGAGAGTCCTCTCGCGCTACTATCGGGGGAATTAGGTAAGTTACCGGCTGTATCGGTGGAGGTCTTCTGCAGTTTCCCTCCACCCACGGCAAAATTGCGATACAGCTTTGAGTTTCGATTAAATCAAAAAGGTGCGGGACTGCAGACCAACCTTGAAGTGAGGAAAAAAAAGCGGCTACATGGGCTAGTACCCGGGGCCACCCAAAGGGGGAATTAAACTAAAAAAAAAAAAAAAAAAAAAAGACCCCTCCATTCCCTTTACCCCCCCCCCCCTCACCTACAAGATAAACGAAGAAGACGAGCTTCGCCATGGATCGAGCATCGACCGAGATCGCGGCCATCTTGGCCTCATTCCCTGACCGCGTGCGAGCGAAGCCACACGTGCTTTTTATTGTGAAAATTATTATTGCGTAGTAGAGAGCATAGAGAAGTAATTTTGAGGCGAAAAGAAAAGAGCACTTGTTCAATAGAAGACGAGATAGAGACGAGGAGAGAATTTGGAGAAGAAAAAAAGTAAGTAGAGTGATTATTTCCCCGGTTAAATTGCATCGAGATTTTGCGGTGTCGTGGCGTAATAGATTCTTCCCCCCACCCCCTTTTTGCGAATGGACTGTTCCATTCTTTTGAGAATTTCCTTTCGTAGTTTCAAGTGACAAATTGTGTATCGCGGTAATTAATAAGAGGTCATAGCGTCGAAGGACCGTGTATTAGCCCTGAGTTAAGAGATTTAAGATTTGCGAAGCCCCCTTGCGATTTAACGTACCTGCCTTTTCTTGTTCCCTTTCCTCCCCTCCCCTTATTGCCCCTATCGCGCGATTTCCTTTGTCGACTCGCGAGACGCGCGTATAGTCGCTGCGTCTCACGTTATTTTGCGCCGAGCAGCCTTGAATTTATTTTTGTACTTTTTATTTTCTTTGCGTTGTACCGGTTGCTGGACCGACAAACCAGCTGGCGCCCGAAAATTTTTATTATCATTATTAATATTTCGATTTTTCTTTTTTTGTCATCAAATAAATAATATTTATTTAATTCTTTTTTTTTTGGTGTTTAATTATTTCTTTTGATAAAATTGAGAATTCCCTCACAATATGTATTTATATATACGTTACTGAAAAAAATTAAGAGATCAACAAATTTTCCAATTTTTAGTGGTTTTTAACAATGCCGTATCTCAGTGAAAAATTGTCCAATCGAGGTATTGAAAAAGTATTTTGAAGCTTCAAGTTTCTAGTTTTAAGATCTTTCAGCCAAAAAAATTTCGAAGCTATAGGTTTTACGCAATCTTGAGAAATCTGAAATAGTAAGACAAACCAATCTTTTTTTTTGTGCAGTTACTTGGAAAAATTTTTTCCAGCTAAGCTATTACATGAACCGAATAGCTTGTTTATTTAACTTCAATTTGCTTTTTGTTGAGTCCTCGCTGTGACCATTTTTCGCTGAGATATTGGACTTTTAATGAAAGAAGATCCTTTTGTATTCAACCATTGATATCTCAGCAACCAATGATCGCACATCAATCAGAAGGAGCGTCTCACAAACTTAAATTAATGCTCTGAAAAATTGTCAATAGTTTTTTGAAAAAAACAATTTTCCCATTCTTGCCATGAATTTGAAAGAACAGGAGAAAAAAGGCTATTTATTGTTTTTTTTTTGGAAATTAAAGGCAAAATTAAAAATATTGATAAAACGACTAATGTTAAGCGTAACTTTTACAGCTCAACATACCCACAAAGACACTGTAAAGTTTCAATTTGATCTATCGAATGTTTTGTTTTGTTTCAAGTTTCAAGCAATCGAATTTTTGAAAAAAAATTGAAGAATCATGTTTATTGCCCCTAAACACTTCGTTATTACCATTAAAATGAGAAAATGTTTTTTTGAGCTTTTTTCACATTTTTATCGCAAACAACGTTTAAATTTATAAAAGAAAATAAAATTTAAAAATTTTTGGAAAATTTGTTTGAAAATGTTTAGAAATTTTTGAAGAAACTCACTCCTTTGAAAATTGTTCGAAGGTAAAATTAAATTTAGAATAAATTTTCCTTTTATTTTTAGTTTCCGGAAAAATGTTAAAGCTTATTACTAAATATCGTGAAATCTTTCTTAAAAAAACGTTCAAATTGCATTATCATAAATAACCTAATTTTTAAAGAAATGGCCAACAGTAGTTAACACATATTCACAGTCTAATATACATATATATTAGACCGTGAATAACTTTTGAAGGAGAGTGTTTATCGGAAAATCATGAGAAACGTTTTCTGTAGAGCATTCAATTCCCTACAAGAACATGCATCGCTCGTTTTGGTGTATTGACTTGAAGCCGAGGTGAAAAATTTCAAAGGTTGACTTTTTTTTCCTGTGTCATTTGAATATAAAAAATAAATTTGCGACGAGAGACCTCTAAATATTAATATTCAGAGCTCTGCTTTAAACAGGAATCTTTTTTTACTTCCCCGAAGGTAATTAATTGGAGATTGCGAATTAAAAAAATAGTCTCGTTTTTTAAAAGCATAGTAACGATGACCATACGGAGAGCAAAATTCTGATAAGGATCGAAACGTCTCGCCTCGTGAGAGGTTTTGATCCTCAGACTTAGTATACCTATATATATCTCTGTCTCGCTCCCTCGCTCTATATATCTCTCTCTATATCTATATACATATATATCCACGCTTATTCCTGTACACCCCGTGATAATATATATATAGGTATAGACATTGTAGCGATGACCGTACGGAGAGCAAAATTCAGGTAAGGATCGAAACCGCTCGACTCTCGACGAGTTTTACTCCTCGAGGAGTTATACTCCATCGAGCCCGTGCGCATTCGATCCTCGATGATCAACACGTTCAATGAGTTCCGACGGGGGATTCCATTGACTCAGTATATCTATATATATCTCTCTGTATACGTATATATTAGACTGATTCACGAAATTAGATTTTTTTTTAAATCTCCGATTAAATACTTTCGGGGAAGTGAAGAAGATGCCTGTTGAAAGCAGAGCTCCGAATGTTGATGTATTTAGAAGTCTCTCGTCGTTAATTTAAATTTTAGATTTAAATGACACAGGAAAAAAAAATTCAAACTTTGAAATTTTTTACCTCGACTTTGTGTGAACTACTGTTGGTCATTTCTTTAAAAATTAGGTTATTTACGATAATGGAATTCAAACTCTTTTTTCAGGAAAGATTTCACAATGTTTAGTAATAAATTTTAACATTTTTCCGGAAACTAAAAAAAGGGAAATGTCCTCTAAATTTAATTTTAACTTTGCATAACTTTCGAAGGAGTGAGTTTTTCAAAAAAATCTTGGGTGACCTTTTTTGTAAAGCGTTCCGTTCCCTATAAGAATATGTATCGCAGATTTTGGTACAAGGACGTGAAGTCGAGGTATGGCATTTCAAAGTATAAACATTTTTTTTCCCGAGCTCTTGGACGATTCACGACCGGCCAAGAGCGCTAACGGTTCGGCTTCCTTCGATAACTTCACGGAAAAGTATTCACTTCGATTCGGTGCGGTTTACTTCGAGAATTTGCGAGGAAAGTTATTCGCTCGACACGTGGCGTCGGACGAAACGACCGCCATTTTCCGGCATCACTTCGATCGTGCGTCTTCATCGCCAAGGCGAGACTATTGAACATTTTGGAACTTTAATTATAGTATTTTTTGGAACTTTGGACATTTGTTAATAAAACCAAAATATTGTGTGCACGCGAGTGAGTTTTTTTATCGCCCGCAACGAACTTCCGGCCACTTCGATCCCTTTACTCTTCCGCCTTTCTCGCCCAATTCTCGTCACCGAGTGTGTGCGCGTACTTCGTTTTTTTCGGTTTTTTGGTTTTTGGGTTTTTTTTCGTGCGCATTACACAAACATTCTCGTCGTCGTGTGTGTGCAGCTGACATGTATTCTCGGTGGTTCAACGGGTGCTTCGCGAATTTCTTCAGTGCGGTACGCATGCGCGGTCTATCGGGCCCTTGCGTCGGTGTATCATCTTCAATGCCTCGCGCGTTCGTGAGTTTTCGTTCTGGTTCGTGGCTTCGAAATTGTCACCGCCTCGCGCGCTCGAGTGATTTCCGCTCACGTGTGGCGCATCAACATTCTTCATAGCGTCGCGCTCTCGTGCTTTTCGGGACTCTTCAAGTGCTTTCGCTTCAATATCTTCGCCGAGTTGCGTGTTCGTGGGTTTTCGTTTCCGTGCTACGCATCGACATTTTTCGTTGCTCCGCACGCGGCCCTTCTTCAACGAGAAAAAAGGTAACCGATTTACGCCCGGTTATTCTTCAATCTCGCTGTCTCCTCGTGCTTCACTTCATCTGAAACATTAAAGATTAAATTCAGTGCGATTTTCCTTGATGACTTCAGTCACTTCAGTTTCTCGAGTCCTACGATTCACTCCGAATGAACGGAAATTCATCATTCATTCGCGGTCTTCTTTCCTGAGAAAGATGTTGAACGATTTACAACCGGTCAATATTCGATCTCGTGGTTGTCTTCGGGATTAGTTTCAGTGAAATTCTTCGATACCATTCAGCAACCGTCAATGCGACGCTTCGTCTGGCTCGCTGGATACACCGGTTCAACTTCTGATTTCGGCCACTTCCGATTTTTTCAATTCTACGGTAACTTCAAAGAGTACTTCTACCAATCTGGATATTCGGCCTTCAGTTTTGCTGGCAACGAGCCAGGCAACTCTGACCTCTTCTTCTGGCAGTTCGCATCGAGTTCGGTTTTTAATCGATCCCAGTGCTGAACTTGCGTTCATTTCGGAACGTACGATTCAACTTCTTCGATTGGAAAGAATAGCCGCCTCAATTAATATCTTGGAATTGGGAGTCAGTCAGCTAGCCGCACGCGGGGAGCTACCACCGTCACCCGCTCTTTAATATCTGATTCTACTTCAAGCTCGGTTCGTATTCAGCACACTTCAATTGATAATGAGTTCGCTTCCTTGCTTTAGAAATTTCTCGGAACAAGAGAAAATTCCGTCGGACTCAGCTTCTATATCTGAGCCCGAGGATTCCTCCTGTGAACAACACTTCAAGGACACGCATTCGCGAGACGAAGACGGGCGATCTACAGTTCGCCTTCCTCTTAACACTTCACCATTGTCTCTCGGGGATTCCTTCATGGCAGCGTGGCGCTCCCTTTTTCAACTTCAAAAGCGGCCCTCGCGTAATTCAACTTATCGAGAGTTGTATCACGGTTTTCTTCAGGAGTACGAGACGTTGTCTCACATGGTGCGAGCTTCTACTGGGCCAGCTTCAACTCCCGTGCATTATTTGCCTTATCACGGTGTTGTTCGGGCTTACGGCACCACCACCAAGCTTCGAGTGGTCTTCAACGGGTCGTGCAAGACGAGCAGTGGTGCCTCACTTAACGACCTCCTCTACACGGGCGCCAAACTTCAGCAGGACACTTCTGACGTACTTTTTTGGATCCGACGGCATCGCTTCATCTTCGCGACGGACATCACAAAGATGTACCGTCAAATCAACCTTCATTCGGATGATTGGAACCTTCAACGGATCCTGTGGGTTGATGAGCAGGAGCACATCATCCCCTTCTGCCTCACCACCGTCACGTACGGCCTCAGTTGCGCCCCGTTCTTGGCAATTCGATTCATGCTGCAACTTGTCAAGGACGGAGGGCACAACTTTCCATTGGCGGTACTTCCGTTGACGAAGGGCAGGTACGTCGATGATATCTTCGGAGATGCAGATTCAACAGCGGAACTTCAAGCATCCTCACTTCAACTTCAGGAGATCTGCAACCGAGGGTGCTTTCCACTTGAAAAATGGTTGTCCAACTCCACGGAACTTCTTTAAAGGGTGAGCCATTCCACTTCAGAATCACACGCAGTCGTGATTCAACCAGAGGACTCCAGCGTCAAACTTCTTGGGATCGTTTGGAACCCCCAAACCGACCACTTCAAGTTCACGCTTCAGCCGAACTTCAGTCAATCTGTGACAAAACGGACAATCCTCTCGAAAACGGCACAACTATTTGATCCGTTGGGCTTCATTTCGCCAATCATCATCACGGCAAAGATGTTTCTTCAAGAGCTCTGGTTGGCAAAACTTCACTGGGACGACCCTCTTCCGGTTTCGCTTCAACAACGGTGGCTTCACTTCCGAGAGAACTTGGCGGATCTCTCGCTCATTTCTCTCCCTTGGTGGCTTCAACTGAAACCCTCGGCAACGGTTCAGCTTCACGGTTTTTCGGACGCCTCGCAATTAGCCATGTCAGCCGTGGTTTACCTTCGTTCCACTTCAGATGATGGCTCTTCAACCATCACGCTTGTCGCTTCAAAGACGAAGGTTGCACCTCTCAAGCGACTGACAATTCCGCGGCTTGAGCTCACCGCTGCATTACTTCTTTCACGGCTGGTTTCGTACGTCCAGAAGACACTCGAACTTGGAAATGTTCCAGTGTTCCTTTGGACCGACTCGTCGGTAACCTTAACTTGGATCACGTCGCCTTCGGCTCGTTGGAAGGACTTTGTCCGAAATCGAGTTATTTCAATTCAAGAAATCACTTCGCAAGCGACGTGGCGCTTCATTTCAGGCAAGGAAAATCCCGCAGACTGTGCGTCTCGCGGAATGACACCTCGGCAACTTTCTCGGCATCCCCTCTGGTGGAATGGACCAACTTGGCTTTCGCAGCCTTGCACCAGTTGGCCCACTTCGTCGTTCGAGATCGTAACCGACTGCGACCTCGAACAGCGTCCAGGTCTCGCCTTCACTTCAACTTCAGGGGCTCTTCTACCGGTTTGGGACCTTCTGGAGCGATATTCTTCCCTAAATCGACGACTTCGAATCACGGCCATTTGCAAAAGAGCTCTTGGCCGCTTCAGGCAAGTTCCACATACTTCACTGACCAACCCGATATCACCGGGAGACCTGGAAGACGCAAAATTTTTCTGGATACGCCTCATCCAACAGTCGTACTTCACTGCTGAGCTACGGATAATTTCAAGCGGAGCGACACTTCAACGGAGCAATGCAATGGCCGCCGTCACACCTTTCGTCGACCAACTCGGAGTCCTTCGTGTGGGCGGACACCTCAAGCATTCAGTCCTTCACTCCGAGGCGAAGCATCCACCTGTCTTGCCTCGGAATTCACGGCTAACTACACTGATAATTTCAGATGCCCATCTCCGGACTCTTCACGGTGGCACACAAGCAACACTGGCCTATCTCCGCAGATCGTACTGGATTTTGGGTGGTCGAGCGCCAGTACGATCATACATTCTTCGCTGCACCACTTGCGCCCGGTTTCGAGGCCTCAGAGCTCAGCAGTTGATGGGGCAACTTCCCTCGCCACGAGTGACACCTTCACGTGCCTTCCTTTATTCTGGCTTGGATTATGCTGGACCCTTCACGGTCAAGACTTGGCGAGGAAGAGCAGCAAAAACATACAAGGGTTATCTCGCAGTTTTTGTCTGTTTTTCTACTTCAGCGTCGCACCTCGAATTGGTAAATGACTACACTTCAGAAGCCTTTATCGCAGCGTATCATCGGTTCTCTGGTCGACGGGGCATTTGTCACACGCTGTATAGTGACTGTGGAACGAACTTCAGCGGTGCAGATGCCACTTTTCAAGCTCTCTTCAAGGCTGGCTCAACGGAAATGAATCACACCATCTCCGCATTAACCAGCTTTGGTACAAAGTGGTCCTTCAATCCCCCGGCAGCCCCTCACATGAATGGAAAATGGGAGGCTGCCGTGAAATCAGCAAAGTATCATCTTCGGCGGGTCATCGGTGAGACTGCACTTACGTATGAAGAATTTACGACTCTTCTTACGCAAGTCGAGGCAGTGCTCAATTCAAGGCCGCTTTGTGCTCTCTTGGACGACCCGGAGGACTTTTCATCCCTAACTCCGGGTCACTTCATCGTCGGTGAAGCACTTACCACAGTGCCTGAGCCATCTCTGACCTCAACGACGGAATCTCGGTTGTCTCGGTGGCAACTTCTTCAAGCACGGCTTCAGCACTTCTGGCAGAGATGGTCACGAGAGTACCTTCATCAAAGTCTCTCTACTTTAAAATGGCATCATCCTTCGAATGAGATACGAGTGGGGTCACTCGTTCTCATAACAGACGAAAGACTTCCTCCGACAAGGTGGCCACTCGCGCGTATCCTCGAACTTCACCCTGGCGAAGACGGCCTCACTCGAGTCGTCACATTTCGAACGGCAACTTCCACCTTCAAGCGGCCGGTCGCAAAATTATGCGTTCTGCGGACGGACTCTTCGTCAACGGAGTTTGCCGAAGGCGGGGAGTGTGTTCAGGAAAGCGTGTAGTTGCCGGAGCTCACGCGAGAGACCCTCAATGAACGGTCAAGCTCTCGCTGGACTCTGCATTACCCGTGGCTCTCGCGACTCTATCCCCTCCAAACGGCGGCTCTCTCGCGGCGATCGATCATCGCCTCGTGACTTCGTTTTAGCAAGCGCCTCGATTCGCATCGATTATCGGCTATTTTTCACTCCGCGGTTTTCATTCTTTCTTTTCACGAGCTCTTGGACGATTTACGACCGGCCAAGAGCGCTAACGGTTCGGCTTCCTTCGATAACTTCACGGAAAAGTATTCACATCGATTCGGTGCGGTTTACTTCGAGAATTTGCGAGGAAAGTTAGTCGCACGACACGTGGCGTCGGACGAAACGACCGCCATTTTCCGGCATCACTTCGATCGTGCGTCTTCATCGCCAAGGCGAGACTATTGAACATTTTGGAACTTCAATTATAGTATTTTTTGGAACTTTGGACATTCGTTAATAAAACCAAAATATTGTATGCACGCGGGTGAGTTTTTTCATCGCCCGCAACGAACTTCCGGCCACTTCGATCCCTTCACTTTTCCGCCTTTCTCGCCCAATTTCCCAACCAGGTCAATTCAGGCATTTTTCCGAACAATACGGCATTCCAATCATCATGAAGTGACGAATAATCGGGAAAATTTAAGAATCTCTATCATCATGCGTTAAAGGTAGCAGACTGCTCTTCATTTCATTCTCGATATTCGATGCGCGCAATTCTCATACGTAAACAATTTTTTTAATGATAACAAAATTCTGCAACGGGATAAACTATACGGCATTCGATTCGTCATGAAGTGACAAAGGATCGTGAAAATTTTCAAATCTCTATCGTCATGCGTTATAGGTAGCAGACTAGGCTTTATTTATTTCTCGATATTCAATGCGCTTGATTCTCATACGTAAACAATTTTTTTGTTGATAACAAAATTCTGCAACGGGATAAACTATACGGCATTCCATTAATCATCAAGTGACGAATAATCGTGAAAATTTTAGAATCTCTATCGTTATGCGTTATAGTTAGCAGACAGGGCCTTCATTTCATTCTCGATATTCGATGCGCGCAATTCTTATACGTAAACAATTTTTTTGTTGATAACGAAATTCTGCAACGGGATAAACTATACGGCATTCCATTCATCATGAAGTGACGAATAATCGGGAAAATTTTAGAATCTCTATCGTCATGCGTCATAGGTAGCAGACTGGCCTTCATTTCATTCTCGATATTCGATGCGCGCAATTCTCATACGTAAACAATTTTTTTAATGATAACAAAATCCTGCAACGGGATAAACTATACGGCATTCTATTCGTCATCAAGTGACGAATAATCGTGAAAATTTTCAAATCTCCATCGTCATGCGTTATAGGTAGCAGACTGGCCTTGATTTATTTCTCGATATTCGATGCGCGCAATTCTCATACCTTAACAATTTTTTTGTTGATAACAAAATTCTGCAACGGGATAAACTATACGGCATTCCATTCGTCATGGAGTGACGAATAACCGTGGAAATTTTCAAATCTCTATCGTCATGCGTTAGAGGTAGCAGACTGGCCTTCATTTATTTCTTGACATTTGATGCGCGCGATTCTCATACGTAAACAATTTTTTTGTTGATAACAAAATTCTGCAACGGGATAAACTATACGGCATTCCATTCATCATGAAGTGACGAATAATCGGGAAAATTTTAGAATCTCTATCGTCATGCGTTATAGGTAGCAGACTGGCCTTCATTTCATTCTCGATATTCGATGCACGCAATTCTCATACGTAAACAATTTTTTTAATGATAACGAAATTCTGCAACGGGATAAACTATACGGCATTTTATTCGTCATGAAGTGACGAATAATCGTGAAAATTTTCAAATCTCTATCGTCATGCGTTATAGGTAGCAGACCGGCCTTCATTTATTTCTCGATATTTGATGCGCGGGATTCCCATACGTAAACAATTTTTTCGTTGATAACAAAATTCTGCAACGGGATAAACTATACGGCATTCCATTCGTCATGAAGTGACGAATAATCGTGAAAATTTTCAAATCTCTTTCGTCATGCGTTATAGGTAGCAGACCGGCCTTCATTTATTTCTCGATATTTGATGCGCGGGATTCCCATACGTAAACAATTTTTTTGTTGATAACAAAATTCTGCAACGGGATAAACTATACGGCATTCCATTCATCATGAAGTGATGAATAATCATGAAAGTTTTAGAATCTCTATCGTCATGCGTTATAGGTAGCAGACTGGCCTTCATTTCATTCTCGATATTCGATGCACGCAATTCTCATGTGTAAACAATTTTTTTAATGATAACAAAATTCTGCAACGGGATAAACTATACGGCATTCCATTCGTCATGTAGTGACGAATAATCGTGAAAATTTTAGAATCTCTATCGTCATGCGTTATAGGTAGCAGACTGGCCTTCATTTCATTCTCGATATTCAATGCGCGCCATTTTCATACGTAAACAATTTTTTTGTTGATAACGAAATTCTGCAACGGGATAAACTATACGGCATTCCATTCATCATGAAGTGACGAATATTCGGGAAAATTTTAGAATCTCTATCGTCATGCGTTATAGGTAGCAGACTGGCCTTGATTTCATTCTCGATATTCGATGCACGCAATTCTCATGTGTAAACAATTTTTTTAATGATAACGAAATTCTGCAACGGGATAAACTATACGGCATTCCATTCGTCATGAAGTGACGAATAATCGTGAAAATTTTCAAATCTCTATCGTCATGCGTTATAGGTAGCAGACTGGCCTTCATTAATTTCTCGATATTCGATGCGCGCAATTCTCATACGTAAACAATTTTTTTGTTGATAACGAAATTCTGCAACGGGATAAACTATACGGCATTCCATTCGTCATGAAGTGACGAATAATCGTGGAAAAGTTCAAATCTCTATCGTCATGCGTTATAGGTAGCAGACCGGCCTTCATTTATTTCTCGATATTTGATGCGCGGGATTCCCATACGTAAACAATTTTTTTGTTGATAACAAAATTCTGCAACGGGATAAACTATACGGCATTCCATTCGTCATGAAGTGACGAAAAATCGTGAAAGATTTGGAATCTCTATCGTCATGCGTTATAGGTAGCAGGCTGGACTTCATTTCATTCTCGATATTCGATGCGCGCAATTCTCATATGTAAACAATTTTTTCGTTGATAACATAGTTCTGCAACGGGATAAACTATACGGCATTCCATTCATCATGAAGTGACGAATAATCGGGAAAATTTTAGAATCTCTATCGTCATGCGTTATAGGTAGCAGACTGGCCTTCATTTCATTCTCGATATTCGATGCACGCAATTCCCATGTGTAAACAATTTTTTTAATGATAACAAAATTCTGCAACGAGATAAACTATACGGCATTTCATTCGTCATGAAGTGACGAATGATCGTGAAAATTTTCAAATCTCTATCATCATGCGTTATAGGTAGCAGACTGGCCTTCATTTATTTCTCGATATTCGATAAGCGCGATTCTCATACGTAAACAATTTTTTTGTTGATAACAAAATTCTGCAACGGGATAAACTATACGGCATTCCATTCATCATAAAGTGATGAATAATCGGGAAAGTTTTAGAATCTCTATCGTCATGCGTTATAGGTAGCAGACTGGCCTTCATTTCATTCTCGATATTCGATGCACGCAATTCTCATGTGTAAACAATTTTTTTAATGATAACAAAATTCTGCAACGGGATAAACTATACGGCATTCCATTCGTCATGTAGTGACGAATAATCGTGAAAATTTTAGAATCTCTACCGTCATACGTTATAGGTAGCAGACTGGCCTTCATTTCATTCTCGATATTCAATGCGAGCAATTTTCATACGTAAACAATTTTTTTGTTGATAACGAAATTCTGCAACGGGATAAACTATACGGTATTCCATTCATCATGAAGTGACGAATAATCGGGAAAATTTTAGAATCTCTATCGTCATAACGAAATTCTGCAACGGGATAAACTATACGGCATTTTATTCGTCATGAAGTGACGAATAATCGTAAAAATTTTCAAATCTCTATCGTCATGCGTTATAGGTAGCAGACCGGCCTTCATTTATTTCTCGATATTTGATGCGCGGGATTCCCATACGTAAACAATTTTTTCGTTGATAACAAAATTCTGCAACGGGATAAACTATACGGCATTCCATTCGTCATGAAGTGACGAATAATCGTGAAAATTTTCAAATCTCTATCGTCATGCGTTATAGGTAGCAGACCGGCCTTCATTTATTTCTCGATATTTGATGCGCGGGATTCCCATACGTGAACAATTTTTTTGTTGATAACAAAATTCTGCAACGGGATAAACTATACGGCATTCCATTCATCATGAAGTGATGAATGATCGGGAAAGTTTTAGAATCTCTATCGTCATGCGTTATAGGTAGCAGACTGGCCTTCATTTCATTCTCGATATTCGATGCACGCAATTCTCATGTGTAAACAATTTTTTTAATGATAACAAAATTCTGCAACGGGATAAACTATACGGCATTCCATTCGTCATGTAGTGACGAATAATCGTGAAAATTTTAGAATCTCTACCGTCATGCGTTATAGGTAGCAGACTTGCCTTCATTTCATTCTCGATATTCAATGCGAGCAATTTTCATACGTAAACAATTTTTTTGTTGATAACGAAATTCTGCAACGGGATAAACTATACGGTATTCCATTCATCATGAAGTGACGAATAATCGGGAAAATTTTAGAATCTCTATCGTCATAACGAAATTCTGCAACGGGATAAACTATACGGCATTTTATTCGTCATGAAGTGACGAATAATCGTGAAAATTTTCAAATCTCTATCGTCATGCGTTATAGGTAGCAGACACGCCTTCATTTATTTCTCGATATTTGATGCGCGGGATTCCCATACGTAAACAATTTTTTCGTTGATAACAAAATTCTGCAACGGGATAAACTATACGGCATTCCATTCGTCATGAAGTGACGAATAATCGTGAAAATTTTCAAATCTCTATCGTCATGCGTTATAGGTAGCAGACCGGCCTTCATTTATTTCTCGATATTTGATGCGCGGGATTCCCATACGTAAACAATTTTTCTGTTGATAACAAAATTCTGCAACGGGATAAACTATACGGCATTCCATTCATCATGAAGTGATGAATAATCGGGAAAGTTTTAGAATCTCTATCGTCATGCGTTATAGGTAGCAGACTGGCCTTCATTTCATTCTCGATATTCGATGCACGCAATTCTCATGTGTAAACAATTTTTTTAATGATAACAAAATTCTGCAACGGGATAAACTATACGGCATTCCATTCGTCATGTAGTGACGAATAATCGTGAAAATTTTAGAATCTCTATCGTCATGCGTTATAGGTAGCAGACTGGCCTTCATTTCATTCTCGATATTCAATGCGCGCAATTTTCATACGTAAACAATTTTTTTGTTGATAACGAAATTCTGCAACAGGATAAACTATACGGCATTCCATTCATCATGAAGTGACGAATATTCGGGAAAATTTTAGAATCTCTATCGTCATGCGTTATAGGTAGCAGACTGGCCTTTATTTCATTCTCGATATTCGATGCACGCAATTCTCATGTGTAAACAATTTTTTTAATGATAACGAAATTCTGCAACGGGATAAACTATACGGCATTCCATTCGTCATGAAGTGACGAAAAATCGTGAAAGATTTGGAATCTCTATCGTCATGCGTTATAGGTAGCAGGCTGGACTTCATTTCATTCTCGATATTCGATGCGCGCAATTCTCATACGTAAACAATTTTTTCGTTGATAACATAGTTCTGCAACGGGATAAACTATACGGCATTCCATTCATCATGAAGTGACGAATAATCGGGAAAATTTTAGAATCTCTATCGTCATGCGTTATAGGTAGCAGACTGGCCTTCATTTCATTCTCGATATTCGATGCACGCAATTCCCATGTGTAAACAATTTTTTTAATGATAACAAAATTCTGCAACGAGATAAACTATACGGCATTTCATTCGTCATGAAGTGACGAATGATCGTGAAAATTTTCAAATCTCTATCATCATGCGTTATAGGTAGCAGACTGGCCTTCATTTATTTCTCGATATTCGATGCGCGCGATTCTCATACGTAAACAATTTTTTTGTTGATAACAAAATTCTGCAACGGGATAAACTATACGGCATTCCATTCATCATAAAGTGATGAATAATCGGGAAAGTTTTAGAATCTCTATCGTCATGCGTTATAGGTAGCAGACTGGCCTTTATTTCATTCTCGATATTCGATGCACGCAATTCTCATGTGTAAACAATTTTTTTAATGATAACAAAATTCTGCAACGGGATAAACTATACGGCATTCCATTCGTCATGTAGTGACGAATAATCGTGAAAATTTTAGAATCTCTATCGTCATGCGTTATAGGTAGCAGACTGGCCTTCATTTCATTCTCGAGATTCAATGCGCGCAATTTTCATACGTAAACAATTTTTTTGTTGATAACGAAATTCTGCAACGGGATAAACTATACGGTATTCCATTCATCATGAAGTGACGAATAATCGGGAAAATTTTAGAATCTCTATCGTCATGCGTTATAGGTAGCAGACTGGCCTTTTTTTCATTCTCGATATTCGATGCACGCAATTCTCATGTGTAAACAATTTTTTTAATGATAACGAAATTCTGCAACGGGATAAACTATACGACATTCCATTCGTCATGAAGTGACGAATAATCGTGAAAATTTTCAAATCTCTATCGTCATGCGTTATAGGTAGCAGACTGGCCTTCATTAATTTCTCGATATTCGATGCGCGCAATTCTCATACGTAAACAATTTTTTTGTTGATAACGAAATTCTGCAACGGGATAAACTATACGGCATTCCATTCGTCATGAAGTGACGAATAATCGTGGAAAATTTCAAATCTCTATCGTCATGCGTTATAGGTAGCAGACCGGCCTTCATTTATTTCTCGATATTTGATGCGCGGGATTCCCATACGTAAACAATTTTTTTGTTGAACACAAAATTCTGCAACGGGATAAACTATACGGCATTCTATTCGTCATGAAGTGACGAAAAATCGTGAAAGATTTGGAATCTCTATCGTCATGCGTTATAGGTAGCAGGCTGGACTTCATTTCATTCTCGATATTCGATGCGCGCAATTCTCATACGTAAACAATTTTTTCGTTGATAACATAGTTCTGCAACGGGATAAACTATACGGCATTCCATTCATCATGAAGTGACGAATAATCGGGAAAATTTTAGAATCTCTATCGTCATGCGTTATAGGTAGCAGACTGGCCTTCATTTCATTATCGATATTCGATGCACGCAATTCCCATGTGTAAACAATTTTTTTAATGATAACAAAATTCTGCAACGAGATAAACTATACGGCATTTCATTCGTCATGAAGTGACGAATGATCGTGAAAATTTTCAAATCTCTATCATCATGCGTTATAGGTAGCAGACTGGCCTTCATTTATTTCTCGATATTCGATGCGCGCGATTCTCATACGTAAACAATTTTTTTGTTGATAACAAAATTCTGCAACGGGATGAACTATACGGCATTCCATTCGTCATCAAGTGACGAATAATCGTGAAAATTTCAGAATCTCTATCGTTATGCGTTATAGTTAGCAGACAGGGCCTTCATTTCATTCTCGATATTCGATGCGCGCAATTCTTATACGTAAACATTTTTTTTGTTGATAACAAAATTCTGCAACGGGATAAACTATACGGCATTCCATGCATCATGAAGTGACGAATAATCGGGAAAATTTTAGAATCTCTATCGTCATGCGTTATAGGTAGCAGACTGGCCTTCATTTCATTCTCGATATTCGATGCGCGCAATTCTCATACGTAAACAATTTTTTTAATGATAACAAAATTCTGCAACGGGGTAAACTATACGGCATTCCATTCGTCATCAAGTGACGAATAATCGTGAAAATTTTAGAATCTCTATCGTCATGCGTTATAGGTAGCAGACAGGGCCTTCATTTCATTCTTGATATTCGATGCGCGCAATTCTCATACGTAAACGATTTTTTTGTTGATAACAAAATTTTGCAACGGGATAAACTATACGGCATTCCATTCATCATGAAGTGACGAATATTCGGGGAAATTTTAGAATCTCTATCGTCATGCGTTATAGGTAGCAGACTGGCCTTCATTTCATTCTCGATATTCGATGCACGCAATTCTCATGTGTAAACAATTTTTTTAATGATAACAAAATTCTGCAACGGGATAAACTATACGGCATTCCATTCGTCATGAAGTGACGAAAAATCGTGAAAGATTTGGAATCTCTATCGTCATGCGTTATAGGTAGCAGACTGGCCTTCATTTCATTCTCGATATTCGATGCGCGCAATTCTCATAAGTAAACAATTTTCTTAATAATAACAAAATTCTGCAACGGGATAAACTATACGGCATTCCATTTGTCATCAAGTGACGAATAATCGTGAAAATTTTAGAATCTCTATCGTCATGCGTTATAGGTAGCAGACAGGGCCTTCATTTCATTCTCGATATTCGATGCGCGCAATTCTCGAACGTAAACGATTTTTTTGTTGATAACAAAATTCTGCAACGGGATAAACTATACGGCATTCCATTCATCATGAAGTGACGGATAATCGAGGAAATTTTAGAATCTCTATCGTCATGCGTTATAGGTAGCAGACTGGCCTTCATTTTATTCTCGATATTCGATGCACGCAATTCTCATGTGTAAACAATTTTTTTAATGATAACAAAATTCTGCAATGGGATAAACTATACGGCATTTCATTCGTCATGAAGTGACAAAGAATCGTGAAAATTTTAAAATCTCTATCGTCAGGCGTTATAGGTAGCAGACTGGCCTTCATTAATTTCTCGATATTCGATGCGCGCAATTCTCATACGTAAACAATTTTTTTGTTGATAACGAAATTCTGCAACGGGATAAACTATACGGCATTTCATTCGTCATAAAGTGACGAATAATTGTGAAAATTTTCAAATCTCTATCGTCATGCGTTACAGGTAGCAGACTGGCCTTCATTTATTTCTCGATATTTAATGCGCGGGATGACCATATCTAAACAATTTTTTTATTGATAACAAAATTCTGCAACGGGATAACCTATACGGCATTCGATTCGTCATGAAATGACGAATAATCGTGAAAATTTTAGAATCTCTATCTTCATGCGTTATAGGTAGCAGACTGGCCTTCATTTCATTCTCGATATTCGATGCGCGCGGTTCTCATACGTAAACGATTTTTTGGTTGATAACAATATTCTGCAACGGGATAAACTATACGGCATTCCATTCATCATGAAGTGACGAATAATTGGGAAAATTTTAGAATCTCTATCGTCATGCCTTATAGGTAGCAGACTGGCCTTCATTTCATTCTCGATATTCGATGCACGCAATTCTCATGTGTAAACAATTTTTTTAATGATAACAAAATTCTGCAACGGGATAAACTATACGGCATTCCATTCGTCATGTAGTGACGAATAATCGTGAAAATTTTAGAATCTCTATCGTCATGCGTTATAGGTAGCAGACTGGCCTTCATTTCATTCTCGATATTCAATGCGCGCAATTTTCATACGTAAACAATTTTTTTGTTGATAACGAAATTCTGCAACGGGATAAACTATACGGCATTCCATTCATCATGAAGTGACGAATATTCGGGAAAATTTTAGAATCTCTATCGTCATGCGTTATAGGTAGCAGACTGGCCTTTATTTCATTCTCGATATTCGATGCACGCAATTCTCATGTGTAAACAATTTTTTTAATGATAACGAAATTCTGCAACGGGATAAACTATACGGCATTCCATTCGTCATGAAGTGACGAATAATCGTGAAAATTTTCAAATCTCTATCGTCATGCGTTATAGGTAGCAGACTGGCCTTCATTAATTTCTCGATATTCGATGCGCGCAATTCTCATACGTAAACAATTTTTTTGTTGATAACGAAATTCTGCAACGGGATAAACTATACGGCATTCCATTCGTCATGAAGTGACGAATAATCGTGGAAAATTTCAAATCTCTATCGTCATGCGTTATAGGTAGCAGACCGGCCTTCATTTATTCCTCGATATTTGATGCGTGGGATTCCCATACGTAAACAATTTTTTTGTTGATAACAAAATTCTGCAACGGGATAAACTATACGGCATTCCATTCGTCATGAAGTGACGAAAAATCGTGAAAGATTTGGAATCTCTATCGTCATGCGTTATAGGTAGCAGGCTGGACTTCATTTCATTCTCGATATTCGATGCGCGCAATTCTCATACGTGAACAATTTTTTCGTTGATAACATAGTTCTGCAACGGGATAAACTATACGGCATTCCATTCATCATGAAGTGACGAATAACCGGGAAAATTTTAGAATCTCTATCGTCATGCGTTATAGGTAGCAGACTGGCCTTCATTTCATTCTCGATATTCGATGCACGCAATTCCCATGTGTAAACAATTTTTTTAATGATAACAAAATTCTGCAACGAGATAAACTATACGGCATTTCATTCGTCATGAAGTGACGAATGATCGTGAAAATTTTCAAATCTCTATCATCATGCGTTATAGGTAGCAGACTGGCCTTCATTTATTTCTCGATATTCGATGCGCGCGATTCTCATACGTAAACAATTTTTTTGTTGATAACAAAATTCTGCAACGGGATAAACTATACGGCATTCCATTCATCATAAAGTGATGAATAATCGGGAAAGTTTTAGAATCTCTATCGTCATGCGTTATAGGTAGCAGACTGGCCTTTATTTCATTCTCGATATTCGATGCACGCAATTCTCATGTGTAAACAATTTTTTTAATGATAACAAAATTCTGCAACGGGATAAACTATACGGCATTCCATTCGTCATGTAGTGACGAATAATCGTGAAAATTTTAGAATCTCTATCGTCATGCGTTATAGGTAGCAGACTGGCCTTCATTTCATTCTCGAGATTCAATGCGCGCAATTTTCATACGTAAACAATTTTTTTGTTGATAACGAAATTCTGCAACGGGATAAACTATACGGTATTCCATTCATCATGAAGTGACGAATAATCGGGAAAATTTTAGAATCTCTATCGTCATGCGTTATAGGTAGCAGACTGGCCTTTTTTTCATTCTCGATATTCGATGCACGCAATTCTCATGTGTAAACAATTTTTTTAATGATAACGAAATTCTGCAACGGGATAAACTATACGACATTCCATTCGTCATGAAGTGACGAATAATCGTGGAAATTTTCAAATCTCTATCGTCATGCGTTATAGGTAGCAGACTGGCCTTCATTAATTTCTCGATATTCGATGCGCGCAATTCTCATACGTAAACAATTTTTTTGTTGATAACGAAATTCTGCAACGGGATAAACTATACGGCATTCCATTCGTCATGAAGTGACGAATAATCGTGGAAAATTTCAAATCTCTATCGTCATGCGTTATAGGTAGCAGACCGGCCTTCATTTATTTCTCGATATTTGATGCGCGGGATTCCCATACGTAAACAATTTTTTTGTTGATAACAAAATTCTGCAACGGGATAAACTATACGGCATTCCATTCGTCATGAAGTGACGAAAAATCGTGAAAGATTTGGAATCTCTATCGTCATGCGTTATAGGTAGCAGGCTGGACTTCATTTCATTCTCGATATTCGATGCGCGCAATTCTCATACGTAAACAATTTTTTCGTTGATAACATAGTTCTGCAACGGGATAAACTATACGGCATTCCATTCATCATGAAGTGACGAATAATCGGGAAAATTTTAGAATCTCTATCGTCATGCGTTATAGGTAGCAGACTGGCCTTCATTTCATTATCGATATTCGATGCACGCAATTCCCATGTGTAAACAATTTTTTTAATGATAACAAAATTCTGCAACGAGATAAACCATACAGCATTTCATTCGTCATGAAGTGACGAATGATCGTGAAAATTTTCAAATCTCTATCATCATGCGTTATAGGTAGCAGACTGGCCTTCATTTATTTCTCGATATTCGATGCGCGCGATTCTCATACGTAAACAATTTTTTTGTTGATAACAAAATTCTGCAACGGGATGAACTATACGGCATTCCATTCGTCATCAAGTGACGAATAATCGTGAAAATTTCAGAATCTCTATCGTTATGCGTTATAGTTAGCAGACAGGGCCTTCATTTCATTCTCGATATTCGATGCGCGCCATTCTTATACGTAAACAATTTTTTTGTTGATAACAAAATTCTGCAACGGGATAAACTATACGGCATTCCATGCATCATGAAGTGACGAATAATCGGGAAAATTTTAGAATCTCTATCGTCATGCGTTATAGGTAGCAGACTGGCCTTCATTTCATTCTCGATATTCGATGCGCGCAATTCTCATACGTAAACAATTTTTTTAATGATAACAAAATTCTGCAACGGGGTAAACTATACGGCATTCCATTCGTCATCAAGTGACGAATAATCGTGAAAATTTTAGAATCTCTATCGTCATGCGTTATAGGTAGCAGACAGGGCCTTCATTTCATTCTTGATATTCGATGCGCGCAATTCTCATACGTAAACGATTTTTTTGTTGATAACAAAATTTTGCAACGGGATAAACTATACGGCATTCCATTCATCATGAAGTGACGAATATTCGGGGAAATTTTAGAATCTCTATCGTCATGCGTTATAGGTAGCAGACTGGCCTTCATTTCATTCTCGATATTCGATGCACGCAATTCTCATGTGTAAACAATTTTTTTAATGATAACGAAATTCTGCAACGGGATAAACTATACGGCATTCCATTCGTCATGAAGTGACGAATAATCGTGAAAATTTTCAAATCTCTATCGTCATGCGTTATAGGTAGCAGACTGGCCTTCATTAATTTCTCGATATTCGATGCGCGCAATTCTCATACGTAAACAATTTTTTTGTTGATAACGAAATTCTGCAACGGGATAAACTATACGGCATTCCATTCGTCATGAAGTGACGAATAATCGTGGAAAATTTCAAATCTCTATCGTCATGCGTTATAGGTAGCAGACCGGCCTTCATTTATTCCTCGATATTTGATGCGTGGGATTCCCATACGTAAACAATTTTTTTGTTGATAACAAAATTCTGCAACGGGATAAACTATACGGCATTCCATTCGTCATGAAGTGACGAAAAATCGTGAAAGATTTGGAATCTCTATCGTCATGCGTTATAGGTAGCAGGCTGGACTTCATTTCATTCTCGATATTCGATGCGCGCAATTCTCATACGTGAACAATTTTTTCGTTGATAACATAGTTCTGCAACGGGATAAACTATACGGCATTCCATTCATCATGAAGTGACGAATAATCGGGAAAATTTTAGAATCTCTATCGTCATGCGTTATAGGTAGCAGACTGGCCTTCATTTCATTCTCGATATTCGATGCACGCAATTCCCATGTGTAAACAATTTTTTTAATGATAACAAAATTCTGCAACGAGATAAACTATACGGCATTTCATTCGTCATGAAGTGACGAATGATCGTGAAAATTTTCAAATCTCTATCATCATGCGTTATAGGTAGCAGACTGGCCTTCATTTATTTCTCGATATTCGATGCGCGCGATTCTCATACGTAAACAATTTTTTTGTTGATAACAAAATTCTGCAACGGGATAAACTATACGGCATTCCATTCATCATAAAGTGATGAATAATCGGGAAAGTTTTAGAATCTCTATCGTCATGCGTTATAGGTAGCAGACTGGCCTTTATTTCATTCTCGATATTCGATGCACGCAATTCTCATGTGTAAACAATTTTTTTGTTGATAACGAAATTCTGCAACGGGATAAACTATACGGTATTCCATTCATCATGAAGTGACGAATAATCGGGAAAATTTTAGAATCTCTATCGTCATGCGTTATAGGTAGCAGACTGGCCTTTTTTTCATTCTCGATATTCGATGCACGCAATTCTCATGTGTAAACAATTTTTTTAATGATAACGAAATTCTGCAACGGGATAAACTATACGACATTCCATTCGTCATGAAGTGACGAATAATCGTGGAAATTTTCAAATCTCTATCGTCATGCGTTATAGGTAGCAGACTGGCCTTCATTAATTTCTCGATATTCGATGCGCGCAATTCTCATACGTAAACAATTTTTTTGTTGATAACGAAATTCTGCAACGGGATAAACTATACGGCATTCCATTCGTCATGAAGTGACGAATAATCGTGGAAAATTTCAAATCTCTATCGTCATGCGTTATAGGTAGCAGACCGGCCTTCATTTATTTCTCGATATTTGATGCGCGGGATTCCCATACGTAAACAATTTTTTTGTTGATAACAAAATTCTGCAACGGGATAAACTATACGGCATTCCATTCGTCATGAAGTGACGAAAAATCGTGAAAGATTTGGAATCTCTATCGTCATGCGTTATAGGTAGCAGGCTGGACTTCATTTCATTCTCGATATTCGATGCGCGCAATTCTCATACGTAAACAATTTTTTCGTTGATAACATAGTTCTGCAACGGGATAAACTATACGGCATTCCATTCATCATGAAGTGACGAATAATCGGGAAAATTTTAGAATCTCTATCGTCATGCGTTATAGGTAGCAGACTGGCCTTCATTTCATTATCGATATTCGATGCACGCAATTCCCATGTGTAAACAATTTTTTTAATGATAACAAAATTCTGCAACGAGATAAACCATACAGCATTTCATTCGTCATGAAGTGACGAATGATCGTGAAAATTTTCAAATCTCTATCATCATGCGTTATAGGTAGCAGACTGGCCTTCATTTATTTCTCGATATTCGATGCGCGCGATTCTCATACGTAAACAATTTTTTTGTTGATAACAAAATTCTGCAACGGGATGAACTATACGGCATTCCATTCGTCATCAAGTGACGAATAATCGTGAAAATTTCAGAATCTCTATCGTTATGCGTTATAGTTAGCAGACAGGGCCTTCATTTCATTCTCGATATTCGATGCGCGCCATTCTTATACGTAAACAATTTTTTTGTTGATAACAAAATTCTGCAACGGGATAAACTATACGGCATTCCATGCATCATGAAGTGACGAATAATCGGGAAAATTTTAGAATCTCTATCGTCATGCGTTATAGGTAGCAGACTGGCCTTCATTTCATTCTCGATATTCGATGCGCGCAATTCTCATACGTAAACAATTTTTTTAATGATAACAAAATTCTGCAACGGGGTAAACTATACGGCATTCCATTCGTCATCAAGTGACGAATAATCGTGAAAATTTTAGAATCTCTATCGTCATGCGTTATAGGTAGCAGACAGGGCCTTCATTTCATTCTTGATATTCGATGCGCGCAATTCTCATACGTAAACGATTTTTTTGTTGATAACAAAATTTTGCAACGGGATAAACTATACGGCATTCCATTCATCATGAAGTGACGAATATTCGGGGAAATTTTAGAATCTCTATCGTCATGCGTTATAGGTAGCAGACTGGCCTTCATTTCATTCTCGATATTCGATGCACGCAATTCTCATGTGTAAACAATTTTTTTAAAGATAACAAAATTCTGCAACGGGATAAACTATACGGCATTCCATTCGTCATGAAGTGACGAAAAATCGTGAAAGATTTGGAATCTCTATCGTCATGCGTTATAGGTAGCAGACTGGCCTTCATTTCATTCTCGATATTCGATGCGCGCAATTCTCATAAGTAAACAATTTTCTTAATAATAACAAAATTCTGCAACGGAATAAACTATACGGCATTCCATTTGTCATCAAGTGACGAATAATCGTGAAAATTTTAGAATCTCTATCGTCATGCGTTATAGGTAGCAGACAGGGCCTTCATTTCATTCTCGATATTCGATGCGCGCAATTCTCGAACGTAAACGATTTTTTTGTTGATAACAAAATTCTGCAACGGGATAAACTATACGGCATTCCATTCATCATGAAGTGACGGATAATCGAGGAAATTTTAGAATCTCTATCGTCATGCGTTATAGGTAGCAGACTGGCCTTCATTTTATTCTCGATATTCGATGCACGCAATTCTCATGTGTAAACAATTTTTTTAATGATAACAAAATTCTGCAATGGGATAAACTATACGGCATTTCATTCGTCATGAAGTGACAAATAATCGTGAAAATTTTAAAATCTCTATCGTCAGGCGTTATAGGTAGCAGACTGGCCTTCATTAATTTCTCGATATTCGATGCGCGCAATTCTCATACGTAAACAATTTTTTTGTTGATAACGAAATTCTGCAACGGGATAAACTATACGGCATTTCATTCGTCATAAAGTGACGAATAATTGTGAAAATTTTCAAATCTCTATCGTCATGCGTTACAGGTAGCAGACTGGCCTTCATTTATTTCTCGATATTTAATGCGCGGGATGACCATATCTAAACAATTTTTTTATTGATAACAAAATTCTGCAACGGGATAACCTATACGGCATTCGATTCGTCATGAAATGACGAATAATCGTGAAAATTTTAGAATCTCTATCTTCATGCGTTATAGGTAGCAGACTGGCCTTCATTTCATTCTCGATATTCGATGCGCGCGGTTCTCATACGTAAACGATTTTTTGGTTGATAACAATATTCTGCAATGGGATAAACTATACGGCATTCCATTCATCATGAAGTGACGAATAATTGGGAAAATTTTAGAATCTCTATCGTCATGCCTTATAGGTAGCAGACTGGCCTTCATTTCATTCTCGATATTCGATGCACGCAATTCTCATGTGTAAACAATTTTTTTAATGATAACAAAATTCTGCAACGGGATAAACTATACGGCATTCCATTCGTCATGTAGTGACGAATAATCGTGAAAATTTTAGAATCTCTATCGTCATGCGTTATAGGTAGCAGACTGGCCTTCATTTCATTCTCGATATTCAATGCGCGCAATTTTCATACGTAAACAATTTTTTTGTTGATAACGAAATTCTGCAACGGGATAAACTATACGGCATTCCATTCATCATGAAGTGACGAATATTCGGGAAAATTTTAGAATCTCTATCGTCATGCGTTATAGGTAGCAGACTGGCCTTTATTTCATTCTCGATATTCGATGCACGCAATTCTCATGTGTAAACAATTTTTTCAATGATAACGAAATTCTGCAACGGGATAAACTATACGGCATTCCATTCGTCATGAAGTGACGAATGATCGTGAAAATTTTCAAATCTCTATCGTCATGCGTTATAGGTAGCAGACTGGCCTTCATTAATTTCTCGATATTCGATGCGCGCAATTCTCATACGTAAACAATTTTTTTGTTGATAACGAAATTCTGCAACGGGATAAACTATACGGCATTCCATTCGTCATGAAGTGACGAATAATCGTGGAAAATTTCAAATCTCTATCGTCATGCGTTATAGGTAGCAGACCGGCCTTCATTTATTTCTCGATATTTGATGCGCGGGATTCCCATACGTAAACAATTTTTTTGTTGATAACAAAATTCTGCAACGGGATAAACTATACGGCATTCCATTCGTCATGAAGTGACGAAAAATCGTGAAAGATTTGGAATCTCTATCGTCATGCGTTATAGGTAGCAGGCTGGACTTCATTTCATTCTCGATATTCGATGCGCGCAATTCTCATACGTAAACAATTTTTTCGTTGATAACATAGTTCTGCAACGGGATAAACTATACGGCATTCCATTCATCATGAAGTGACGAATAATCGGGAAAATTTTAGAATCTCTATCGTCATGCGTTATTAGTAGCAGACTGGCCTTCATTCCATTCTCGATATTCGATGCACGCAATTCCCATGTGTAAACAATTTTTTTAATGATAACAAAATTCTGCAACGAGATAAACCATACGGCATTTCATTCGTCATGAAGTGACGAATGATCGTGAAAATTTTCAAATCTCTATCATCATGCGTTATAGGTAGCAGACTGGCCTTCGATTATTTCTCGATATTCGATGCGCGCGATTCTCATACGTAAACAATTTTTTTGTTGATAACAAAATTCTGCAACGGGATAAACTATACGGCATTCCATTCATCATAAAGTGATGAATAATCGGGAAAGTTTTAGAATCTCTATCGTCATGCGTTATAGGTAGCAGACTGGCCTTCATTTCATTCTCGATATTCGATGCACGCAATTCTCATGTGTAAACAATTTTTTTAATGATAACAAAATTCTGCAACGGGATAAACTATACGGCATTCCATTCGTCATGTAGTGACGAATAATCGTGAAAATTTTAGAATCTCTATCGTCATGCGTTATAGGTAGCAGACTGGCCTTCATTTCATTCTCGATATTCAATGCGCGCAATTTTCATACGTAAACAATTTTTTTGTTGATAACGAAATTCTGCAACGGGATAAACTATACGGTATTCCATTCATCATGAAGTGACGAATAATCGGGAAAACTTTAGAATCTCTATCGTCATAACGAAATTCTGCAACGGGATAAACTTTACGGCATTTTATTCGTCATGAAGTGACGAATAATCGTGAAAATTTTCAAATCTCTATCGTCATGCGTTATAGGTAGCAGACCGGCCTTCATTTATTTCTCGATATTTGATGCGCGGGATTCCCATACGTAAACAATTTTTTCGTTGATAACAAAATTCTGCAACGGGATAAACTATACGGCATTCCATTCGTCATGAAGTGACGAATAATCGTGAAAATTTTCAAATCTCTATCGTCATGCGTTATAGGTAGCAGACCGGCCTTCATTTATTTCTCGATATTTGATGCGCGGGATTCCCATACGTAAACATTTTTTTTGTTGATAACAAAATTCTGCAACGGGATAAACTATACGGCATTCCATTCATCATGAAGTGATGAATAATCGGGAAAGTTTTAGAATCTCTATCGTCATGCGTTATAGGTAGCAGACTGGCCTTCATTTCATTCTCGATATTCAATGCGCGCAATTTTCATACGTAAACAATTTTTTTGTTGATAACGAAATTCTGCAACGGGATAAACTATACGGCATTCCATTCATCATGAAGTGACGAATATTCGGGAAAATTTTAGAATCTCTATCGTCATGCGTTATAGGTAGCAGACTGGCCTTTATTTCATTCTCGATATTCGATGCACGCAATTCTCATGTGTAAACAATTTTTTTAATGATAACGAAATTCTGCAACGGGATAAACTATACGGCATTCCATTCGTCATGAAGTGACGAATAATCGTGAAAATTTTCAAATCTCTATCGTCATGCGTTATAGGTAGCAGACTGGCCTTCATTAATTTCTCGCTATTCGATGCGCGCAATTCTCATACGTAAACAATTTTTTTGTTGATAACGAAATTCTGCAACGGGATAAACTATACGGCATTCCATTCGTCATGAAGTGACGAATAATCGTGGAAAATTTCAAATCTCTATCGTCATGCGTTATAGGTAGCAGACCGGCCTTCATTTATTCCTCGATATTTGATGCGCGGGATTCCCATACGTAAACAATTTTTTTGTTGATAACAAAATTCTGCAACGGGATAAACTATACGGCATTCCATTCGTCATGAAGTGACGAAAAATCGTGAAAGATTTGGAATCTCTATCGTCATGCGTTATAGGTAGCAGGCTGGACTTCATTTCATTCTCGATATTCGATGCGCGCAATTCTCATACGTGAACAATTTTTTCGTTGATAACATAGTTCTGCAACGGGATAAACTATACGGCATTCCATTCATCATGAAGTGACGAATAATCGGGAAAATTTTAGAATCTCTATCGTCATGCGTTATAGGTAGCAGACTGGCCTTCATTTCATTCTCGATATTCGATGCACGCAATTCCCATGTGTAAACAATTTTTTTAATGATAACAAAATTCTGCAACGAGATAAACTATACGGCATTTCATTCGTCATGAAGTGACGAATGATCGTGAAAATTTTCAAATCTCTATCATCATGCGTTATAGGTAGCAGACTGGCCTTCATTTATTTCTCGATATTCGATGCGCGCGATTCTCATACGTAAACAATTTTTTTGTTGATAACAAAATTCTGCAACGGGATAAACTATACGGCATTCCATTCATCATAAAGTGATGAATAATCGGGAAAGTTTTAGAATCTCTATCGTCATGCGTTATAGGTAGCAGACTGGCCTTTATTTCATTCTCGATATTCGATGCACGCAATTCTCATGTGTAAACAATTTTTTTAATGATAACAAAATTCTGCAACGGGATAAACTATACGGCATTCCATTCGTCATGTAGTGACGAATAATCGTGAAAATTTTAGAATCTCTATCGTCATGCGTTATAGGTAGCAGACTGGCCTTCATTTCATTCTCGAGATTCAATGCGCGCAATTTTCATACGTAAACAATTTTTTTGTTGATAACGAAATTCTGCAACGGGATAAACTATACGGTATTCCATTCATCATGAAGTGACGAATAATCGGGAAAATTTTAGAATCTCTATCGTCATGCGTTATAGGTAGCAGACTGGCCTTTTTTTCATTCTCGATATTCGATGCACGCAATTCTCATGTGTAAACAATTTTTTTAATGATAACGAAATTCTGCAACGGGATAAACTATACGACATTCCATTCGTCATGAAGTGACGAATAATCGTGAAAATTTTCAAATCTCTATCGTCATGCGTTATAGGTAGCAGACTGGCCTTCATTAATTTCTCGATATTCGATGCGCGCAATTCTCATACGTAAACAATTTTTTTGTTGATAACGAAATTCTGCAACGGGATAAACTATACGGCATTCCATTCGTCATGAAGTGACGAATAATCGTGGAAAATTTCAAATCTCTATCGTCATGCGTTATAGGTAGCAGACCGGCCTTCATTTATTTCTCGATATTTGATGCGCGGGATTCCCATACGTAAACAATTTTTTTGTTGATAACAAAATTCTGCAACGGGATAAACTATACGGCATTCCATTCGTCATGAAGTGACGAAAAATCGTGAAAGATTTGGAATCTCTATCGTCATGCGTTATAGGTAGCAGGCTGGACTTCATTTCATTCTCGATATTCGATGCGCGCAATTCTCATACGTAAACAATTTTTTCGTTGATAACATAGTTCTGCAACGGGATAAACTATACGGCATTCCATTCATCATGAAGTGACGAATAATCGGGAAAATTTTAGAATCTCTATCGTCATGCGTTATAGGTAGCAGACTGGCCTTCATTTCATTATCGATATTCGATGCACGCAATTCCCATGTGTAAACAATTTTTTTAATGATAACAAAATTCTGCAACGAGATAAACCATACAGCATTTCATTCGTCATGAAGTGACGAATGATCGTGAAAATTTTCAAATCTCTATCATCATGCGTTATAGGTAGCAGACTGGCCTTCATTTATTTCTCGATATTCGATGCGCGCGATTCTCATACGTAAACAATTTTTTTGTTGATAACAAAATTCTGCAACGGGATGAACTATACGGCATTCCATTCGTCATCAAGTGACGAATAATCGTGAAAATTTCAGAATCTCTATCGTTATGCGTTATAGTTAGCAGACAGGGCCTTCATTTCATTCTCGATATTCGATGCGCGCCATTCTTATACGTAAACAATTTTTTTGTTGATAACAAAATTCTGCAACGGGATAAACTATACGGCATTCCATGCATCATGAAGTGACGAATAATCGGGAAAATTTTAGAATCTCTATCGTCATGCGTTATAGGTAGCAGACTGGCCTTCATTTCATTCTCGATATTCGATGCGCGCAATTCTCATACGTAAACAATTTTTTTAATGATAACAAAATTCTGCAACGGGGTAAACTATACGGCATTCCATTCGTCATCAAGTGACGAATAATCGTGAAAATTTTAGAATCTCTATCGTCATGCGTTATAGGTAGCAGACAGGGCCTTCATTTCATTCTTGATATTCGATGCGCGCAATTCTCATACGTAAACGATTTTTTTGTTGATAACAAAATTTTGCAACGGGATAAACTATACGGCATTCCATTCATCATGAAGTGACGAATATTCGGGGAAATTTTAGAATCTCTATCGTCATGCGTTATAGGTAGCAGACTGGCCTTCATTTCATTCTCGATATTCGATGCACGCAATTCTCATGTGTAAACAATTTTTTTAAAGATAACAAAATTCTGCAACGGGATAAACTATACGGCATTCCATTCGTCATGAAGTGACGAAAAATCGTGAAAGATTTGGAATCTCTATCGTCATGCGTTATAGGTAGCAGACTGGCCTTCATTTCATTCTCGATATTCGATGCGCGCAATTCTCATAAGTAAACAATTTTCTTAATAATAACAAAATTCTGCAACGGAATAAACTATACGGCATTCCATTTGTCATCAAGTGACGAATAATCGTGAAAATTTTAGAATCTCTATCGTCATGCGTTATAGGTAGCAGACAGGGCCTTCATTTCATTCTCGATATTCGATGCGCGCAATTCTCGAACGTAAACGATTTTTTTGTTGATAACAAAATTCTGCAACGGGATAAACTATACGGCATTCCATTCATCATGAAGTGACGGATAATCGAGGAAATTTTAGAATCTCTATCGTCATGCGTTATAGGTAGCAGACTGGCCTTCATTTTATTCTCGATATTCGATGCACGCAATTCTCATGTGTAAACAATTTTTTTAATGATAACAAAATTCTGCAATGGGATAAACTATACGGCATTTCATTCGTCATGAAGTGACAAATAATCGTGAAAATTTTAAAATCTCTGTCGTCAGGCGTTATAGGTAGCAGACTGGCCTTCATTAATTTCTCGATATTCGATGCGCGCAATTCTCATACGTAAACAATTTTTTTGTTGATAACGAAATTCTGCAACGGGATAAACTATACGGCATTTCATTCGTCATAAAGTGACGAATAATTGTGAAAATTTTCAAATCTCTATCGTCATGCGTTACAGGTAGCAGACTGGCCTTCATTTATTTCTCGATATTTAATGCGCGGGATGACCATATCTAAACAATTTTTTTATTGATAACGAAATTCTGCAACGGGATAACCTATACGGCATTCGATTCGTCATGAAATGACGAATAATCGTGAAAATTTTAGAATCTCTATCTTCATGCGTTATAGGTAGCAGACTGGCCTTCATTTCATTCTCGATATTCGATGCGCGCGGTTCTCATACGTAAACGATTTTTTGGTTGATAACAATATTCTGCAATGGGATAAACTATACGGCATTCCATTCATCATGAAGTGACGAATAATTGGGAAAATTTTAGAATCTCTATCGTCATGCCTTATAGGTAGCAGACTGGCCTTCATTTCATTCTCGATATTCGATGCACGCAATTCTCATGTGTAAACAATTTTTTTAATGATAACAAAATTCTGCAACGGGATAAACTATACGGCATTCCATTCGTCATGTAGTGACGAATAATCGTGAAAATTTTAGAATCTCTATCGTCATGCGTTATAGGTAGCAGACTGGCCTTCATTTCATTCTCGATATTCAATGCGCGCAATTTTCATACGTAAACAATTTTTTTGTTGATAACGAAATTCTGCAACGGGATAAACTATACGGCATTCCATTCATCATGAAGTGACGAATATTCGGGAAAATTTTAGAATCTCTATCGTCATGCGTTATAGGTAGCAGACTGGCCTTTATTTCATTCTCGATATTCGATGCACGCAATTCTCATGTGTAAACAATTTTTTCAATGATAACGAAATTCTGCAACGGGATAAACTATACGGCATTCCATTCGTCATGAAGTGACGAATAATCGTGAAAATTTTCAAATCTCTATCGTCATGCGTTATAGGTAGCAGACTGGCCTTCATTAATTTCTCGATATTCGATGCGCGCAATTCTCATACGTAAACAATTTTTTTGTTGATAACGAAATTCTGCAACGGGATAAACTATACGGCATTCCATTCGTCATGAAGTGACGAATAATCGTGGAAAATTTCAAATCTCTATCGTCATGCGTTATAGGTAGCAGACCGGCCTTCATTTATTTCTCGATATTTGATGCGCGAGATTCCCATACGTAAACAATTTTTTTGTTGATAACAAAATTCTGCAACGGGATAAACTATACGGCATTCCATTCGTCATGAAGTGACGAAAAATCGTGAAAGATTTGGAATCTCTATCGTCATGCGTTATAGGTAGCAGGCTGGACTTCATTTCATTCTCGATATTCGATGCGCGCAATTCTCATACGTAAACAATTTTTTCGTTGATAACATAGTTCTGCAACGGGATAAACTATACGGCATTCCATTCATCATGAAGTGACGAATAATCGGGAAAATTTTAGAATCTCTATCGTCATGCGTTATAGGTAGCAGACTGGCCTTCATTCCATTCTCGATATTCGATGCACGCAATTCCCATGTGTAAACAATTTTTTTAATGATAACAAAATTCTGCAACGAGATAAACCATACGGCATTTCATTCGTCATGAAGTGACGAATGATCGTGAAAATTTTCAAATCTCTATCATCATGCGTTATAGGTAGCAGACTGGCCTTCGATTATTTCTCGATATTCGATGCGCGCGATTCTCATACGTAAACAATTTTTTTGTTGATAACAAAATTCTGCAACGGGATAAACTATACGGCATTCCATTCATCATAAAGTGATGAATAATCGGGAAAGTTTTAGAATCTCTATCGTCATGCGTTATAGGTAGCAGACTGGCCTTCATTTCATTCTCGATATTCGATGCACGCAATTCTCATGTGTAAACAATTTTTTTAATGATAACAAAATTCTGCAACGGGATAAACTATACGGCATTCCATTCGTCATGTAGTGACGAATAATCGTGAAAATTTTAGAATCTCTATCGTCATGCGTTATAGGTAGCAGACTGGCCTTCATTTCATTCTCGATATTCAATGCGCGCAATTTTCATACGTAAACAATTTTTTTGTTGATAACGAAATTCTGCAACGGGATAAACTATACGGTATTCCATTCATCATGAAGTGACGAATAATCGGGAAAACTTTAGAATCTCTATCGTCATAACGAAATTCTGCAACGGGATAAACTTTACGGCATTTTATTCGTCATGAAGTGACGAATAATCGTGAAAATTTTCAAATCTCTATCGTCATGCGTTATAGGTAGCAGACCGGCCTTCATTTATTTCTCGATATTTGATGCGCGGGATTCCCATACGTAAACAATTTTTTCGTTGATAACAAAATTCTGCAACGGGATAAACTATACGGCATTCCATTCGTCATGAAGTGACGAATAATCGTGAAAATTTTCAAATCTCTATCGTCATGCGTTATAGGTAGCAGACCGGCCTTCATTTATTTCTCGATATTTGATGCGCGGGATTCCCATACGTAAACAATTTTTTTGTTGATAACAAAATTCTGCAACGGGATAAACTATACGGCATTCCATTCATCATGAAGTGATGAATAATCGGGAAAGTTTTAGAATCTCTATCGTCATGCGTTATAGGTAGCAGACTGGCCTTCATTTCATTCTCGATATTCGATGCACGCAATTCTCATGTGTAAACAATTTTTTTAATGATAACAAAATTCTGCAACGGGATAAACTATACGGCATTCCATTCGTCATGTAGTGACGAATAATCGTGAAAATTTTAGAATCTCTATCGTCATGCGTTATAGGTAGCAGACTGGCCTTCATTTCATTCTCGATATTCAATGCGCGCAATTTTCATACGTAAACAATTTTTTTGTTGATAACGAAATTCTGCAACGGGATAAACTATACGGCATTCCATTCATCATGAAGTGACGAATATTCGGGAAAATTTTAGAATCTCTATCGTCATGCGTTATAGGTAGCAGACTGGCCTTTATTTCATTCTCGATATTCGATGCACGCAATTCTCATGTGTAAACAATTTTTTTAATGATAACGAAATTCTGCAACGGGATAAACTATACGGCATTCCATTCGTCATGAAGTGACGAATAATCGTGAAAATTTTCAAATCTCTATCGTCATGCGATATAGGTAGCAGACTGGCCTTCATTAATTTCTCGATATTCGATGCGCGCAATTCTCATACGTAAACAATTTTTTTGTTGATAACGAAATTCTGCAACGGGATAAACTATACGGCATTCCATTCGTCATGAAGTGACGAATAATCGTGGAAAATTTCAAATCTCTATCGTCATGCGTTATAGGTAGCAGACCGGCCTTCATTTATTTCTCGATATTTGATGCGCGGGATTCCCATACGTAAACAATTTTTTTGTTGATAACAAAATTCTGCAACGGGATAAACTATACGGCATTCCATTCGTCATGAAGTGAGGAAAAATCGTGAAAGATTTGGAATCTCTATCGTCATGCGTTATAGGTAGCAGGCTGGACTTCATTTCATTCTCGATATTCGATGCGCGCAATTCTCATACGTAAACAATTTTTTCGTTGATAACATAGTTCTGCAACGGGATAAACTATACGGCATTCCATTCATCATGAAGTGACGAATAATCGGGAAAATTTTAGAATCTCTATCGTCATGCGTTATAGGTAGCAGACTGGCCTTCATTTCATTCTCGATATTCGATGCACGCAATTCCCATGTGTAAACAATTTTTTTAATGATAACAAAATTCTGCAACGAGATAAACTATACGGCATTTCATTCGTCATGAAGTGACGAATGATCGTGAAAATTTTCAAATCTCTATCATCATGCGTTATAGGTAGCAGACTGGCCTTCATTTATTTCTCGATATTCGATGCGCGCGATTCTCATACGTAAACAATTTTTTTGTTGATAACAAAATTCTGCAACGGGATGAACTATACGGCATTCCATTCGTCATCAAGTGACGAATAATCGTGAAAATTTCAGAATCTCTATCGTTATGCGTTATAGTTAGCAGACAGGGCCTTCATTTCATTCTCGATATTCGATGCGCGCAATTCTTATACGTAAACATTTTTTTTGTTGATAACAAAATTCTGCAACGGGATAAACTATACGGCATTCCATGCATCATGAAGTGACGAATAATCGGGAAAATTTTAGAATCTCTATCGTCATGCGTTATAGGTAGCAGACTGGCCTTCATTTCATTCTCGATATTCGATGCGCGCAATTCTCATACGTAAACAATTTTTTTAATGATAACAAAATTCTGCAACGGGGTAAACTATACGGCATTCCATTCGTCATCAAGTGACGAATAATCGTGAAAATTTTAGAATCTCTATCGTCATGCGTTATAGGTAGCAGACAGGGCCTTCATTTCATTCTTGATATTCGATGCGCGCAATTCTCATACGTAAACGATTTTTTTGTTGATAACAAAATTTTGCAACGGGATAAACTATACGGCATTCCATTCATCATGAAGTGACGAATATTCGGGGAAATTTTAGAATCTCTATCGTCATGCGTTATAGGTAGCAGACTGGCCTTCATTTCATTCTCGACATTCGATGCACGCAATTCTCATGTGTAAACAATTTTTTTAATGATAACAAAATTCTGCAACGGGATAAACTATACGGCATTCCATTCGTCATGAAGTGACGAAAAATCGTGAAAGATTTGGAATCTCTATCGTCATGCGTTATAGGTAGCAGACTGGCCTTCATTTCATTCTCGATATTCGATGCGCGCAATTCTCATAAGTAAACAATTTTCTTAATAATAACAAAATTCTGCAACGGGATAAACTATACGGCATTCCATTTGTCATCAAGTGACGAATAATCGTGAAAATTTTAGAATCTCTATCGTCATGCGTTATAGGTAGCAGACAGGGCCTTCATTTCATTCTCGATATTCGATGCGCGCAATTCTCGAACGTAAACGATTTTTTTGTTGATAACAAAATTCTGCAACGGGATAAACTATACGGCATTCCATTCATCATGAAGTGACGGATAATCGAGGAAATTTTAGAATCTCTATCGTCATGCGTTATAGGTAGCAGACTGGCCTTCATTTTATTCTCGATATTCGATGCACGCAATTCTCATGTGTAAACAATTTTTTTAATGATAACAAAATTCTGCAATGGGATAAACTATACGGCATTTCATTCGTCATGAAGTGACAAATAATCGTGAAAATTTTAAAATCTCTATCGTCAGGCGTTATAGGTAGCAGACTGGCCTTCATTAATTTCTCGATATTCGATGCGCGCAATTCTCATACGTAAACAATTTTTTTGTTGATAACGAAATTCTGCAACGGGATAAACTATACGGCATTTCATTCGTCATAAAGTGACGAATAATTGTGAAAATTTTCAAATCTCTATCGTCATGCGTTACAGGTAGCAGACTGGCCTTCATTTATTTCTCGATATTTAATGCGCGGGATGACCATATCTAAACAATTTTTTTATTGATAACAAAATTCTGCAACGGGATAACCTATACGGCATTCGATTCGTCATGAAATGACGAATAATCGTGAAAATTTTAGAATCTCTATCTTCATGCGTTATAGGTAGCAGACTGGCCTTCATTTCATTCTCGATATTCGATGCGCGCGGTTCTCATACGTAAACGATTTTTTGGTTGATAACAATATTCTGCAATGGGATAAACTATACGGCATTCCATTCATCATGAAGTGACGAATAATTGGGAAAATTTGAGAATCTCTATCGTCATGCCTTATAGGTAGCAGACTGGCCTTCATTTCATTCTCGATATTCGATGCACGCAATTCTCATGTGTAAACAATTTTTTTAATGATAACAAAATTCTGCAACGGGATAAACTATACGGCATTCCATTCGTCATGTAGTGACGAATAATCGTGAAAATTTTAGAATCTCTATCGTCATGCGTTATAGGTAGCAGACTGGCCTTCATTTCATTCTCGATATTCAATGCGCGCAATTTTCATACGTAAACAATTTTTTTGTTGATAACGAAATTCTGCAACGGGATAAACTATACGGCATTCCATTCATCATGAAGTGACAAATATTCGGGAAAATTTTAGAATCTCTATCGTCATGCGTTATAGGTAGCAGACTGGCCTTTATTTCATTCTCGATATTCGATGCACGCAATTCTCATAGGTAAACAATTTTTTTAATGATAACGAAATTCTGCAACGGGATAAACTATACGGCATTCCATTCGTCATGAAGTGACGAATAATTGTGAAAATTTTCAAATCTCTATCGTCATGCGTTATAGGTAGCAGACTGGCCTTCATTAATTTCTCGATATTCGATGCGCGCAATTCTCATACGTAAACAATTTTTTTGTTGATAACGAAATTCTGCAACGGGATAAACTATACGGCATTCCATTCGTCATGAAGTGACGAATAATCGTGGAAAATTTCAAATCTCTATCGTCATGCGTTATAGGTAGCAGACCGGCCTTCATTTATTCCTCGATATTTGATGCGCGGGATTCCCATACGTAAACAATTTTTTTGTTGATAACAAAATTCTGCAACGGGATAAACTATACGGCATTCCATTCGTCATGAAGTGACGAAAAATCGTGAAAGATTTGGAATCTCTATCGTCATGCGTTATAGGTAGCAGGCTGGACTTCATTTCATTCTCGATATTCGATGCGCGCAATTCTCATACGTAAATAATTTTTTCGTTGATAACATAGTTCTGCAACGGGATAAACTATACGGCATTCCATTCATCATGAAGTGACGAATAATCGGGAAAATTTTAGAATCTCTATCGTCATGCGTTATAGGTAGCAGACTGGCCTTCATTTCATTCTCGATATTCGATGCACGCAATTCCCATGTGTAAACAATTTTTTTAATGATAACAAAATTCTGCAACGAGATAAACTATACGGCATTTCATTCGTCATGAAGTGACGAATGATCGTGAAAATTTTCAAATCTCTATCATCATGCGTTATAGGTAGCAGACTGGCCTTCATTTATTTCTCGATATTCGATGCGCGCGATTCTCATACGTAAACAATTTTTTTGTTGATAACAAAATTCTGCAACGGGATAAACTATACGGCATTCCATTCATCATAAAGTGATGAATAATCGGGAAAGTTTTAGAATCTCTATCGTCATGCGTTATAGGTAGCGGACTGGCCTTTATTTCATTCTCGATATTCGATGCACGCAATTCTCATGTGTAAACAATTTTTTTAATGATAACAAAATTCTGCAACGGGATAAACTATACGGCATTCCATTCGTCATGTAGTGACGAATAATCGTGAAAATTTTAGAATCTCTATCGTCATGCGTTATAGGTAGCAGACTGGCCTTCATTTCATTCTCGAGATTCAATGCGCGCAATTTTCATACGTAAACAATTTTTTTGTTGATAACGAAATTCTGCAACGGGATAAACTATACGGTATTCCATTCATCATGAAGTGACGAATAATCGGGAAAATTTTAGAATTTCTATCGTCATGCGTTATAGGTAGCAGACTGGCCTTTTTTTCATTCTCGATATTCGATGCACGCAATTCTCATGTGTAAACAATTTTTTTAATGATAACGAAATTCTGCAACGGGATAAACTATACGACATTCCATTCGTCATGAAGTGACGAATAATCGTGAAAATTTTCAAATCTCTATCGTCATGCGTTATAGGTAGCAGACTGGCCTTCATTAATTTCTCGATATTCGATGCGCGCAATTCTCATACGTAAACAATTTTTTTGTTGATAACGAAATTCTGCAACGGGATAAACTATACGGCATTCCATTCGTCATGAAGTGACGAATAATCGTGGAAAATTTCAAATCTCTATCGTCATGCGTTATAGGTAGCAGACCGGCCTTCATTTATTTCTCGATATTTGATGCGCGGGATTCTCATACGTAAACAATTTTTTTGTTGATAACAAAATTCTGCAACGGGATAAACTATACGGCATTCCATTCGTCATGAAGTGACGAAAAATCGTGAAAGATTTGGAATCTCTATCGTCATGCGTTATAGGTAGCAGGCTGGACTTCATTTCATTCTCGATATTCGATGCGCGCAATTCTCATACGTAAACAATTTTTTCGTTGATAACATAGTTCTGCAACGGGATAAACTATACGGCATTCCATTCATCATGAAGTGACGAATAATCGGGAAAATTTTAGAATCTCTATCGTCATGCGTTATAGGTAGCAGACTGGCCTTCATTTCATTCTCGATATTCGATGCACGCAATTCCCATGTGTAAACAATTTTTTTAATGATAACAAAATTCTGCAACGAGATAAACTATACGGCATTTCATTCGTCATGAAGTGACGAATGATCGTGAAAATTTTCAAATCTCTATCATCATGCGTTATAGGTAGCAGACTGGCCTTCATTTATTTCTCGATATTCGATGCGCGCGATTCTCATACGTAAACAATTTTTTTGTTGATAACAAAATTCTGCAACGGGATAAACTATACGGCATTCCATTCATCATAAAGTGATGAATAATCGGGAAAGTTTTAGAATCTCTATCGTCATGCGTTATAGGTAGCGGACTGGCCTTTATTTCATTCTCGATATTCGATGCACGCAATTCTCATGTGTAAACAATTTTTTTAATGATAACAAAATTCTGCAACGGGATAAACTATACGGCATTCCATTCGTCATGTAGTGACGAATAATCGTGAAAATTTTAGAATCTCTATCGTCATGCGTTATAGGTAGCAGACTGGCCTTCATTTCATTCTCGAGATTCAATGCGCGCAATTTTCATACGTAAACAATTTTTTTGTTGATAACGAAATTCTGCAACGGGATAAACTATACGGTATTCCATTCATCATGAAGTGACGAATAATCGGGAAAATTTTAGAATTTCTATCGTCATGCGTTATAGGTAGCAGACTGGCCTTTTTTTCATTCTCGATATTCGATGCACGCAATTCTCATGTGTAAACAATTTTTTTAATGATAACGAAATTCTGCAACGGGATAAACTATACGACATTCCATTCGTCATGAAGTGACGAATAATCGTGAAAATTTTCAAATCTCTATCGTCATGCGTTATAGGTAGCAGACTGGCCTTCATTAATTTCTCGATATTCGATGCGCGCAATTCTCATACGTAAACAATTTTTTTGTTGATAACGAAATTCTGCAACGGGATAAACTATACGGCATTCCATTCGTCATGAAGTGACGAATAATCGTGGAAAATTTCAAATCTCTATCGTCATGCGTTATAGGTAGCAGACCGGCCTTCATTTATTTCTCGATATTTGATGCGCGGGATTCTCATACGTAAACAATTTTTTTGTTGATAACAAAATTCTGCAACGGGATAAACTATACGGCATTCCATTCGTCATGAAGTGACGAAAAATCGTGAAAGATTTGGAATCTCTATCGTCATGCGTTATAGGTAGCAGGCTGGACTTCATTTCATTCTCGATATTCGATGCGCGCAATTCTCATACGTAAACAATTTTTTCGTTGATAACATAGTTCTGCAACGGGATAAACTATACGGCATTCCATTCATCATGAAGTGACGAATAATCGGGAAAATTTTAGAATCTCTATCGTCATGCGTTATAGGTAGCAGACTGGCCTTCATTTCATTATCGATATTCGATGCACGCAATTCCCATGTGTAAACAATTTTTTTAATGATAACAAAATTCTGCAACGAGATAAACCATACAGCATTTCATTCGTCATGAAGTGACGAATGATCGTGAAAATTTTCAAATCTCTATCATCATGCGTTATAGGTAGCAGACTGGCCTTCATTTATTTCTCGATATTCGATGCGCGCGATTCTCATACGTAAACAATTTTTTTGTTGATAACAAAATTCTGCAACGGGATGAACTATACGGCATTCCATTCGTCATCAAGTGACGAATAATCGTGAAAATTTCAGAATCTCTATCGTTATGCGTTATAGTTAGCAGACAGGGCCTTCATTTCATTCTCGATATTCGATGCGCGCCATTCTTATACGTAAACAATTTTTTTGTTGATAACAAAATTCTGCAACGGGATAAACTATACGGCATTCCATGCATCATGAAGTGACGAATAATCGGGAAAATTTTAGAATCTCTATCGTCATGCGTTATAGGTAGCAGACTGGCCTTCATTTCATTCTCGATATTCGATGCGCGCAATTCTCATACGTAAACAATTTTTTTAATGATAACAAAATTCTGCAACGGGGTAAACTATACGGCATTCCATTCGTCATCAAGTGACGAATAATCGTGAAAATTTTAGAATCTCTATCGTCATGCGTTATAGGTAGCAGACAGGGCCTTCATTTCATTCTTGATATTCGATGCGCGCAATTCTCATACGTAAACGATTTTTTTGTTGATAACAAAATTTTGCAACGGGATAAACTATACGGCATTCCATTCATCATGAAGTGACGAATATTCGGGGAAATTTTAGAATCTCTATCGTCATGCGTTATAGGTAGCAGACTGGCCTTCATTTCATTCTCGATATTCGATGCGCGCAATTCTCATGTGTAAACAATTTTTTTAATGATAACAAAATTCTGCAACGGGATAAACTATACGGCATTCCATTCGTCATGAAGTGACGAAAAATCGTGAAAGATTTGGAATCTCTATCGTCATGCGTTATAGGTAGCAGACTGGCCTTCATTTCATTCTCGATATTCGATGCGCGCAATTCTCATAAGTAAACAATTTTCTTAATAATAACAAAATTCTGCAACGGGATAAACTATACGGCATTCCATTTGTCATCAAGTGACGAATAATCGTGAAAATTTTAGAATCTCTATCGTCATGCGTTATAGGTAGCAGACAGGGCCTTCATTTCATTCTCGATATTCGATGCGCGCAATTCTCGAACGTAAACGATTTTTTTGTTGATAACAAAATTCTGCAACGGGATAAACTATACGGCATTCCATTCATCATGAAGTGACGGATAATCGAGGAAATTTTAGAATCTCTATCGTCATGCGTTATAGGTAGCAGACTGGCCTTCATTTTATTCTCGATATTCGATGCACGCAATTCTCATGTGTAAACAATTTTTTTAATGATAACAAAATTCTGCAATGGGATAAACTATACGGCATTTCATTCGTCATGAAGTGACAAATAATCGTGAAAATTTTAAAATCTCTATCGTCAGGCGTTATAGGTAGCAGACTGGCCTTCATTAATTTCTCGATATTCGATGCGCGCAATTCTCATACGTAAACAATTTTTTTGTTGATAACGAAATTCTGCAACGGGATAAACTATACGGCATTTCATTCGTCATAAAGTGACGAATAATTGTGAAAATTTTCAAATCTCTATCGTCATGCGTTACAGGTAGCAGACTGGCCTTCATTTATTTCTCGATATTTAATGCGCGGGATGACCATATCTAAACAATTTTTTTATTGATAACAAAATTCTGCAACGGGATAACCTATACGGCATTCGATTCGTCATGAAATGACGAATAATCGTGAAAATTTTAGAATCTCTATCTTCATGCGTTATAGGTAGCAGACTGGCCTTCATTTCATTCTCGATATTCGATGCGCGCGGTTCTCATACGTAAACGATTTTTTGGTTGATAACAATATTCTGCAATGGGATAAACTATACGGCATTCCATTCATCATGAAGTGACGAATAATTGGGAAAATTTTAGGATCTCTATCGTCATGCCTTATAGGTAGCAGACTGGCCTTCATTTCATTCTCGATATTCGATGCACGCAATTCTCATGTGTAAACAATTTTTTTAATGATAACAAAATTCTGCAACGGGATAAACTATACGGCATTCCATTCGTCATGTAGTGACGAATAATCGTGAAAATTTTAGAATCTCTATCGTCATGCGTTATAGGTAGCAGACTGGCCTTCATTTCATTCTCGATATTCAATGCGCGCAATTTTCATACGTAAACAATTTTTTTGTTGATAACGAAATTCTGCAACGGGATAAACTATACGGCATTCCATTCATCATGAAGTGACGAATATTCGGGAAAATTTTAGAATCTCTATCGTCATGCGTTATAGGTAGCAGACTGGCCTTTATTTCATTCTCGATATTCGATGCACGCAATTCTCATGTGTAAACAATTTTTTCAATGATAACGAAATTCTGCAACGGGATAAACTATACGGCATTCCATTCGTCATGAAGTGACGAATAATCGTGAAAATTTTCAAATCTCTATCGTCATGCGTTATAGGTAGCAGACTGGCCTTCATTAATTTCTCGATATTCGATGCGCGCAATTCTCATACGTAAACAATTTTTTTGTTGATAACGAAATTCTGCAACGGGATAAACTATACGGCATTCCATTCGTCATGAAGTGACGAATAATCGTGGAAAATTTCAAATCTCTATCGTCATGCGTTATAGGTAGCAGACCGGCCTTCATTTATTTCTCGATATTTGATGCGCGGGATTCCCATACGTAAACAATTTTTTTGTTGATAACAAAATTCTGCAACGGGATAAACTATACGGCATTCCATTCGTCATGAAGTGACGAAAAATCGTGAAAGATTTGGAATCTCTATCGTCATGCGTTATAGGTAGCAGGCTGGACTTCATTTCATTCTCGATATTCGATGCGCGCAATTCTCATACGTAAACAATTTTTTCGTTGATAACATAGTTCTGCAACGGGATAAACTATACGGCATTCCATTCATCATGAAGTGACGAATAATCGGGAAAATTTTAGAATCTCTATCGTCATGCGTTATAGGTAGCAGACTGGCCTTCATTCCATTCTCGATATTCGATGCACGCAATTCCCATGTGTAAACAATTTTTTTAATGATAACAAAATTCTGCAACGAGATAAACCATACGGCATTTCATTCGTCATGAAGTGACGAATGATCGTGAAAATTTTCAAATCTCTATCATCATGCGTTATAGGTAGCAGACTGGCCTTCGATTATTTCTCGATATTCGATGCGCGCGATTCTCATACGTAAACAATTTTTTTGTTGATAACAAAATTCTGCAACGGGATAAACTATACGGCATTCCATTCATCATAAAGTGATGAATAATCGGGAAAGTTTTAGAATCTCTATCGTCATGCGTTATAGGTAGCAGACTGGCCTTCATTTCATTCTCGATATTCGATGCACGCAATTCTCATGTGTAAACAATTTTTTTAATGATAACAAAATTCTGCAACGGGATAAACTATACGGCATTCCATTCGTCATGTAGTGACGAATAATCGTGAAAATTTTAGAATCTCTATCGTCATGCGTTATAGGTAGCAGACTGGCCTTCATTTCATTCTCGATATTCAATGCGCGCAATTTTCATACGTAAACAATTTTTTTGTTGATAACGAAATTCTGCAACGGGATAAACTCTACGGTATTCCATTCATCATGAAGTGACGAATAATCGGGAAAATTTTAGAATCTCTATCGTCATAACGAAATTCTGCAACGGGATAAACTTTACGGCATTTTATTCGTCATGAAGTGACGAATAATCGTGAAAATTTTCAAATCTCTATCGTCATGCGTTATAGGTAGCAGACCGGCCTTCATTTATTTCTCGATATTTGATGCGCGGGATTCCCATACGTAAACAATTTTTTCGTTGATAACAAAATTCTGCAACGGGATAAACTATACGGCATTCCATTCGTCATGAAGTGACGAATAATCGTGAAAATTTTCAAATCTCTATCGTCATGCGTTATAGGTAGCAGACCGGCCTTCATTTATTTCTCGATATTTGATGCGCGGGATTCCCATACGTAAACAATTTTTTTGTTGATAACAAAATTCTGCAACGGGATAAACTATACGGCATTCCATTCATCATGAAGTGATGAATAATCGGGAAAGTTTTAGAATCTCTATCGTCATGCGTTATAGGTAGCAGACTGGCCTTCATTTCATTCTCGATATTCGATGCACGCAATTCTCATGTGTAAACAATTTTTTTAATGATAACAAAATTCTGCAACGGGATAAACTATACGGCATTCCATTCGTCATGTAGTGACGAATAATCGTGAAAATTTTAGAATCTCTATCGTCATGCGTTATAGGTAGCAGACTGGCCTTCATTTCATTCTCGATATTCAATGCGCGCAATTTTCATACGTAAACAATTTTTTTGTTGATAACGAAATTCTGCAACGGGATAAACTATACGGCATTCCATTCATCATGAAGTGACGAATATTCGGGAAAATTTTAGAATCTCTATCGTCATGCGTTATAGGTAGCAGACTGGCCTTTATTTCATTCTCGATATTCGATGCACGCAATTCTCATGTGTAAACAATTTTTTTAATGATAACGAAATTCTGCAACGGGATAAACTATACGGCATTCCATTCGTCATGAAGTGACGAATAATCGTGAAAATTTTCAAATCTCTATCGTCATGCGTTATAGGTAGCAGACTGGCCTTCATTAATTTCTCGATATTCGATGCGCGCAATTCTCATACGTAAACAATTTTTTTGTTGATAACGAAATTCTGCAACGGGATAAACTATACGGCATTCCATTCGTCATGAAGTGACGAATAATCGTGGAAAATTTCAAATCTCTATCGTCATGCGTTATAGGTAGCAGACCGGCCTTCATTTATTTCTCGATATTTGATGCGCGGGATTCCCATACGTAAACAATTTTTTTGTTGATAACAAAATTCTGCAACGGGATAAACTATACGGCATTCCATTCGTCATGAAGTGACGAAAAATCGTGAAAGATTTGGAATCTCTATCGTCATGCGTTATAGGTAGCAGGCTGGACTTCATTTCATTCTCGATATTCGATGCGCGCAATTCTCATACGTAAACAATTTTTTCGTTGATAACATAGTTCTGCAACGGGATAAACTATACGGCATTCCATTCATCATGAAGTGACGAATAATCGGGAAAATTTTAGAATCTCTATCGTCATGCGTTATAGGTAGCAGACTGGCCTTCATTTCATTCTCGATATTCGATGCACGCAATTCCCATGTGTAAACAATTTTTTTAATGATAAGAAAATTCTGCAACGAGATAAACTATACGGCATTTCATTCGTCATGAAGTGACGAATGATCGTGAAAATTTTCAAATCTCTATCATCATGCGTTATAGGTAGCAGACTGGCCTTCATTTATTTCTCGATATTCGATGCGCGCGATTCTCATACGTAAACAATTTTTTTGTTGATAACAAAATTCTGCAACGGGATAAACTATACGGCATTCCATTCATCATAAAGTGATGAATAATCGGGAAAGTTTTAGAATCTCTATCGTCATGCGTTATAGGTAGCATACTGGCCTTTATTTCATTCTCGATATTCGATGCACGCAATTCTCATGTGTAAACAATTTTTTTAATGATAACAAAATTCTGCAACGGGATAAACTATACGGCATTCCATTCGTCATGTAGTGACGAATAATCGTGAAAATTTTAGAATCTCTATCGTCATGCGTTATAGGTAGCAGACTGGCCTTCATTTCATTCTCGAGATTCAATGCGCGCAATTTTCATACGTAAACAATTTTTTTGTTGATAACGAAATTCTGCAACGGGATAAACTATACGGTATTCCATTCATCATGAAGTGACGAATAATCGGGAAAATTTTAGAATCTCTATCGTCATGCGTTATAGGTAGCAGACTGGCCTTTTTTTCATTCTCGATATTCGATGCACGCAATTCTCATGTGTAAACAATTTTTTTAATGATAACGAAATTCTGCAACGGGATAAACTATACGACATTCCATTCGTCATGAAGTGACGAATAATCGTGAAAATTTTAAAATCTCTATCGTCATGCGTTATAGGTAGCAGACTGGCCTTCATTAATTTCTCGATATTCGATGCGCGCAATTCTCATACGTAAACAATTTTTTTGTTGATAACGAAATACTGCAACGGGATAAACTATACGGCATTCCATTCGTCATGAAGTGACGAATAATCGTGGAAAATTTCAAATCTCTATCGTCATGCGTTATAGGTAGCAGACCGGCCTTCATTTATTTCTCGATATTTGATGCGCGGGATTCCCATACGTAAACAATTTTTTTGTTGATAACAAAATTCTGCAACGGGATAAACTATACGGCATTCCATTCGTCATGAAGTGACGAAAAATCGTGAAAGATTTGGAATCTCTATCGTCATGCGTTATAGGTAGCAGGCTGGACTTCATTTCATTCTCGATATTCGATGCGCGCAATTCTCATACGTAAACAATTTTTTCGTTGATAACATAGTTCTGCAACGGGATAAACTATACGGCATTCCATTCATCATGAAGTGACGAATAATCGGGAAAATTTTAGAATCTCTATCGTCATGCGTTATAGGTAGCAGACTGGCCTTCATTTCATTATCGATATTCGATGCACGCAATTCCCATGTGTAAACAATTTTTTTAATGATAACAAAATTCTGCAACGAGATAAACTATACGGCATTTCGTTCGTCATGAAGTGACGAATGATCGTGAAAATTTTCAAATCTCTATCATCATGCGTTATAGGTAGCAGACTGGCCTTCATTTATTTCTCGATATTCGATGCGCGCGATTCTCATACGTAAACAATTTTTTTGTTGATAACAAAATTCTGCAACGGGATGAACTATACGGCATTCCATTCGTCATCAAGTGACGAATAATCGTGAAAATTTCAGAATCTCTATCGTTATGCGTTATAGTTAGCAGACAGGGCCTTCATTTCATTCTCGATATTCGATGCGCGCAATTCTTATACGTAAACAATTTTTTTGTTGATAACAAAATTCTGCAACGGGATAAACTATACGGCATTCCATGCATCATGAAGTGACGAATAATCGGGAAAATTTTAGAATCTCTATCGTCATGCGTTATAGGTAGCAGACTGGCCTTCATTTCATTCTCGATATTCGATGCGCGCAATTCTCATACGTAAACAATTTTTTTAATGATAACAAAATTCTGCAACAAGGTAAACTATACGGCATTCCATTCGTCATCAAGTGACGAATAATCGTGAAAATTTTAGAATCTCTATCGTCATGCGTTATAGGTAGCAGACAGGGCCTTCATTTCATTCTTGATATTCGATGCGCGCAATTCTCATACGTAAACGATTTTTTTGTTGATAACAAAATTTTGCAACGGGATAAACTATACGGCATTCCATTCATCATGAAGTGACGAATATTCGGGGAAATTTTAGAATCTCTATCGTCATGCGTTATAGGTAGCAGACTGGCCTTCATTTCATTCTCGATATTCGATGCACGCAATTCTCATGTGTAAACAATTTTTTTAATGATAACAAAATTCTGCAACGGGATAAACTATACGGCATTCCATTCGTCATGAAGTGACGAAAAATCGTGAAAGATTTGGAATCTCTATCGTCATGCGTTATAGGTAGCAGACTGGCCTTCATTTCATTCTCGATATTCGATGCGCGCAATTCTCATAAGTAAACAATTTTCTTAATAATAACAAAATTCTGCAACGGGATAAACTATACGGCATTCCATTTGTCATCAAGTGACGAATAATCGTGAAAATTTTAGAATCTCTATCGTCATGCGTTATAGGTAGCAGACAGGGCCTTCATTTCATTCTCGATATTCGATGCGCGCAATTCTCGAACGTAAACGATTTTTTTGTTGATAACAAAATTCTGCAACGGGATAAACTATACGGCATTCCATTCATCATGAAGTGACGGATAATCGAGGAAATTTTAGAATCTCTATCGTCATGCGTTATAGGTAGCAGACTGGCCTTCATTTTATTCTCGATATTCGATGCACGCAATTCTCATGTGTAAACAATTTTTTTAATGATAACAAAATTCTGCAATGGGATAAACTATACGGCATTTCATTCGTCATGAAGTGACAAATAATCGTGAAAATTTTAAAATCTCTATCGTCAGGCGTTATAGGTAGCAGACTGGCCTTCATTAATTTCTCGATATTCGATGCGCGCAATTCTCATACGTAAACAATTTTTTTGTTGATAACGAAATTCTGCAACGGGATAAACTATACGGCATTTCATTCGTCATAAAGTGACGAATAATTGTGAAAATTTTCAAATCTCTATCGTCATGCGTTACAGGTAGCAGACTGGCCTTCATTTATTTCTCGATATTTAATGCGCGGGATGACCATATCTAAACAATTTTTTTATTGATAACAAAATTCTGCAACGGGATAACCTATACGGCATTCGATTCGTCATGAAATGACGAATAATCGTGAAAATTTTAGAATCTCTATCTTCATGCGTTATAGGTAGCAGACTGGCCTTCATTTCATTCTCGATATTCGATGCGCGCGGTTCTCATACGTAAACGATTTTTTGGTTGATAACAATATTCTGCAATGGGATAAACTATACGGCATTCCATTCATCATGAAGTGACGAATAATTGGGAAAATTTTAGAATCTCTATCGTCATGCCTTATAGGTAGCAGACTGGCCTTCATTTCATTCTCGATATTCGATGCACGCAATTCTCATGTGTAAACAATTTTTTTAATGATAACAAAATTCTGCAACGGGATAAACTATACGGCATTCCATTCGTCATGTAGTGACGAATAATCGTGAAAATTTTAGAATCTCTATCGTCATGCGTTATAGGTAGCAGACTGGCCTTCATTTCATTCTCGATATTCAATGCGCGCAATTTTCATACGTAAACAATTTTTTTGTTGATAACGAAATTCTGCAACGGGATAAACTATACGGCATTCGATTCATCATGAAGTGACGAATATTCGGGAAAATTTTAGAATCTCTATCGTCATGCGTTATAGGTAGCAGACTGGCCTTTATTTCATTCTCGATATTCGATGCACGCAATTCTCATGTGTAAACAATTTTTTTAATGATAACGAAATTCTGCAACGGGATAAACTATACGGCATTCCATTCGTCATGAAGTGACGAATAATCGTGAAAATTTTCAAATCTCTATCGTCATGCGTTATAGGTAGCAGACTGGCCTTCATTAATTTCTCGATATTCGATGCGCGCAATTCTCATACGTAAACAATTTTTTCGTTGATAACGAAATTCTGCAACGGGATAAACTATACGGCATTCCATTCGTCATGAAGTGACGAATAATCGTGGAAAATTTCAAATCTCTATCGTCATGCGTTATAGGTAGCAGACCGGCCTTCATTTATTCCTCGATATTTGATGCGCGGGATTCCCATACGTAAACAATTTTTTTGTTGATAACAAAATTCTGCAACGGGATAAACTATACGGCATTCCATTCGTCATGAAGTGACGAAAAATCGTGAAAGATTTGGAATCTCTATCGTCATGCGTTATAGGTAGCAGGCTGGACTTCATTTCATTCTCGATATTCGATGCGCGCAATTCTCATACGTAAACAATTTTTTCGTTGATAACATAGTTCTGCAACGGGATAAACTATACGGCATTCCATTCATCATGAAGTGACGAATAATCGGGAAAATTTTAGAATCTCTATCGTCATGCGTTATAGGTAGCAGACTGGCCTTCATTTCATTCTCGATATTCGATGCACGCAATTCCCATGTGTAAACAATTTTTTTAATGATAACAAAATTCTGCAACGAGATAAACTATACGGCATTTCATTCGTCATGAAGTGACGAATGATCGTGAAAATTTTCAAATCTCTATCATCATGCGTTATAGGTAGCAGACGGGCCTTCATTTATTTCTCGATATTCGATGCGCGCGATTCTCATACGTAAACAATTTTTTTGTTGATAACAAAATTCTGCAACGGGAAAAACTATACGGCATTCCATTCATCATAAAGTGATGAATAATCGGGAAAGTTTTAGAATCTCTATCGTCATGCGTTATAGGTAGCAGACTGGCCTTTATTTCATTCTCGATATTCGATGCACGCAATTCTCATGTGTAAACAATTTTTTTAATGATAACAAAATTCTGCAACGGGATAAACTATACGGCATTCCATTCGTCATGTAGTGACGAATAATCGTGAAAATTTTAGAATCTCTATCGTCATGCGTTATAGGTAGCAGACTGGCCTTCATTTCATTCTCGAGATTCAATGCGCGCAATTTTCATACGTAAACAATTTTTTTGTTGATAACGAAATTCTGCAACGGGATAAACTATACGGTATTCCATTCATCATGAAGTGACGAATAATCGGGAAAATTTTAGAATCTCTATCGTCATGCGTTATAGGTAGCAGACTGGCCTTTTTTTCATTCTCGATATTCGATGCACGCAATTCTCATGTGTAAACAATTTTTTTAATGATAACGAAATTCTGCAACGGGATAAACTATACGACATTCCATTCGTCATGAAGTGACGAATAATCGTGAAAATTTTCAAATCTCTATCGTCATGCGTTATAGGTAGCAGACTGGCCTTCATTAATTTCTCGATATTCGATGCGCGCAATTCTCATACGTAAACAATTTTTTTGTTGATAACGAAATTCTGCAACGGGATAAACTATACGGCATTCCATTCGTCATGAAGTGACGAATAATCGTGGAAAATTTCAAATCTCTATCGTCATGCGTTATAGGTAGCAGACCGGCCTTCATTTATTTCTCGATATTTGATGCGCGGGATTCCCATACGTAAACAATTTTTTTGTTGATAACAAAATTCTGCAACGGGATAAACTATACGGCATTCCATTCGTCATGAAGTGACGAAAAATCGTGAAAGATTTGGAATCTCTATCGTCATGCGTTATAGGTAGCAGGCTGGACATCATTTCATTCTCGATATTCGATGCGCGCAATTCTCATACGTAAACAATTTTTTCGTTGATAACATAGTTCTGCAACGGGATAAACTATACGGCATTCCATTCATCATGAAGTGACGAATAATCGGGAAAATTTTAGAATCTCTATCGTCATGCGTTATAGGTAGCAGACTGGCCTTCATTTCATTATCGATATTCGATGCACGCAATTCCCATGTGTAAACAATTTTTTTAATGATAACAAAATTCTGCAACGAGATAAACCATACGGCATTTCATTCGTCATGAAGTGACGAATGATCGTGAAAATTTTCAAATCTCTATCATCATGCGTTATAGGTAGCAGACTGGCCTTCATTTATTTCTCGATATTCGATGCGCGCGATTCTCATACGTAAACAATTTTTTTGTTGATAACAAAATTCTGCAACGGGATGAACTATACGGCATTCCATTCGTCATCAAGTGACGAATAATCGTGAAAATTTCAGAATCTCTATCGTTATGCGTTATAGTTAGCAGACAGGGCCTTCATTTCATTCTCGATATTCGATGCGCGCAATTCTTATACGTAAACAATTTTTTTGTTGATAACGAAATTCTGCAACGGGATAAACTATACGGCATTCCATGCATCATGAAGTGACGAATAATCGGGAAAATTTTAGAATCTCTATCGTCATGCGTTATAGGTAGCAGACTGGCCTTCATTTCATTCTCGATATTCGATGCGCGCAATTCTCATACGTAAACAATTTTTTTAATGATAACAAAATTCTGCAACGGGGTAAACTATACGGCATTCCATTCGTCATCAAGTGACGAATAATCGTGAAAATTTTAGAATCTCTATCGTCATGCGTTATAGGTAGCAGACAGGGCCTTCATTTCATTCTTGATATTCGATGCGCGCAATTCTCATACGTAAACGATTTTTTTGTTGATAACAAAATTTTGCAACGGGATAAACTATACGGCATTCCATTCATCATGAAGTGACGAATATTCGGGGAAATTTTAGAATCTCTATCGTCATGCGTTATAGGTAGCAGACTGGCCTTCATTTCATTCTCGATATTCGATGCACGCAATTCTCATGTGTAAACAATTTTTTTAATGATAACAAAATTCTGCAACGGGATAAACTATACGGCATTCCATTCGTCATGGAGTGACGAAAAATCGTGAAAGATTTGGAATCTCTATCGTCATGCGTTATAGGTAGCAGACTGGCCTTCATTTCATTCTCGATATTCGATGCGCGCAATTCTCATAAGTAAACAATTTTCTTAATAATAACAAAATTCTGCAACGGGATAAACTATACGGCATTCCATTTGTCATCAAGTGACGAATAATCGTGAAAATTTTAGAATCTCTATCGTCATGCGTTATAGGTAGCAGACAGGGCCTTCATTTCATTCTCGATATTCGATGCGCACAATTCTCGAACGTAAACGATTTTTTTGTTGATAACAAAATTCTGCAACGGGATAAACCATACGGCATTCCATTCATCATGAAGTGACGGATAATCGAGGAAATTTTAGAATCTCTATCGTCATGCGTTATAGGTAGCAGACTGGCCTTCATTTTATTCTCGATATTCGATGCACGCAATTCTCATGTGTAAACAATTTTTTTAATGATAACAAAATTCTGCAATGGGATAAACTATACGGCATTTCATTCGTCATGAAGTGACAAATAATCGTGAAAATTTTAAAATCTCTATCGTCAGGCGTTATAGGTAGCAGACTGGCCTTCATTAATTTCTCGATATTCGATGCGCGCAATTCTCATACGTAAACAATTTTTTTGTTGATAACGAAATTCTGCAACGGGATAAACTATACGGCATTTCATTCGTCATAAAGTGACGAATAATTGTGAAAATTTTCAAATCTCTATCGTCATGCGTTACAGGTAGCAGACTGGCCTTCATTTATTTCTCGATATTTAATGCGCGGGATGACCATATCTAAACAATTTTTTTATTGATAACAAAATTCTGCAACGGGATAACCTATACGGCATTCGATTCGTCATGAAATGACGAATAATCGTGAAAATTTTAGAATCTCTATCTTCATGCGTTATAGGTAGCAGACTGGCCTTCATTTCATTCTCGATATTCGATGCGCGCGGTTCTCATACGTAAACGATTTTTTGGTTGATAACAATATTCTGCAATGGGATAAACTATACGGCATTCCATTCATCATGAAGTGACGAATAATTGGGAAAATTTTAGAATCTCTATCGTCATGCCTTATAGGTAGCAGACTGGCCTTCATTTCATTCTCGATATTCGATGCACGCAATTCTCATGTGTAAACAATTTTTTGAATGATAACAGAATTCTGCAACGGGATAAACTATACGGCATTCCATTCGTCATGTAGTGACGAATAATCGTGAAAATTTTAGAATCTCTATCGTCATGCGTTATAGGTAGCAGACTGGCCTTCATTTCATTCTCGATATTCAATGCGCGCAATTTTCATACGTAAACAATTTTTTTGTTGATAACGAAATTCTGCAACGGGATAAACTATACGGCATTCCATTCATCATGAAGTGACGAATATTCGGGAAAATTTTAGAATCTCTATCGTCATGCGTTATAGGTAGCAGACTGGCCTTTATTTCATTCTCGATATTCGATGCACGCAATTCTCATGTGTAAACAATTTTTTCAATGATAACAAATTCTGCAACGGGATAAACTATACGGCATTCCATTCGTCATGAAGTGACGAATAATCGTGAAAATTTTCAAATCTCTATCGTCATGCGTTATAGGTAGCAGACTGGCCTTCATTAATTTCTCGATATTCGATGCGCGCAATTCTCATACGTAAACAATTTTTTTGTTGATAACGAAATTCTGCAACGGGATAAACTATACGGCATTTCATTCGTCATGAAGTGACGAATAATCGTGGAAAATTTCAAATCTCTATCGTCATGCGTTATAGGTAGCAGACCGGCCTTCATTTATTTCTCGATATTTGATGCGCGGGATTCCCATACGTAAACAATTTTTTTGTTGATAACAAAATTCTGCGACGGGATAAACTATACGGCATTCCATTCGTCATGAAGTGACGAAAAATCGTGAAAGATTTGGAACCTCTATCGTCATGCGTTATAGGTAGCAGGCTGGACTTCATTTCATTCTCGATATTCGATGCGCGCAATTCTCATACGTAAACAATTTTTTCGTTGATAACATAGTTCTGCAACGGGATAAACTATACGGCATTCCATTCATCATGAAGTGACGAATAATCGGGAAAATTTTAGAATCTCTATCGTCATGCGTTATAGGTAGCAGACTGGCCTTCATTCCATTCTCGATATTCGATGCACGCAATTCCCATGTGTAAACAATTTTTTTAATGATAACAAAATTCTGCAACGAGATAAACTATACGGCATTTCATTCGTCATGAAGTGACGAATGATCGTGAAAATTTTCAAATCTCTATCATCATGCGTTATAGGTAGCAGACTGGCCTTCGATTATTTCTCGATATTCGATGCGCGCGATTCTCATACGTAAACAATTTTTTTGTTGATAACAAAATTCTGCAACGGGATAAACTATACGGCATTCCATTCATCATAAAGTGATGAATAATCGGGAAAGTTTTAGAATCTCTATCGTCATGCGTTATAGGTAGCAGACTGGCCTTCATTTCATTCTCGATATTCGATGCACGCAATTCTCATGTGTAAACAATTTTTTTAATGATAACAAAATTCTGCAACGGGATAAACTATACGGCATTCCATTCGTCATGTAGTGACGAATAATCGTGAAAATTTTAGAATCTCTATCGTCATGCGTTATAGGTAGCAGACTGGCCTTCATTTCATTCTCGATATTCAATGCGCGCAATTTTCATACGTAAACAATTTTTTTGTTGATAACGAAATTCTGCAACGGGATAAACTATACGGTATTCCATTCATCATGAAGTGACGAATAATCGGGAAAATTTTAGAATCTCTATCGTCATAACGAAATTCTGCAACGGGATAAACTTTACGGCATTTTATTCGTCATGAAGTGACGAATAATCGTGAAAATTTTCAAATCTCTATCGTCATGCGTTATAGGTAGCAGACCGGCCTTCATTTATTTCTCGATATTTGATGCGCGGGATTCCCATACGTAAACAATTTTTTCGTTGATAACAAAATTCTGCAACGGGATAAACTATACGGCATTCCATTCGTCATGAAGTGACGAATAATCGTGAAAATTTTCAAATCTCTATCGTCATGCGTTATAGGTAGCAGACCGGCCTTCATTTATTTCTCGATATTTGATGCGCGGGATTCCCATACGTAAACAATTTTTTTGTTGATAACAAAATTCTGCAACGGGATAAACTATACGGCATTCCATTCATCATGAAGTGATGAATAATCGGGAAAGTTTTAGAATCTCTATCGTCATGCGTTATAGGTAGCAGACTGGCCTTCATTTCATTCTCGATATTCGATGCACGCAATTCTCATGTGTAAACAATTTTTTTAATGATAACAAAATTCTGCAACGGGATAAACTATACGGCATTCCATTCGTCATGAAGTGACAAATAATCGTGAAAATTTTAAAATCTCTATCGTCAGGCGTTATAGGTAGCAGACTGGCCTTCATTAATTTCTCGATATTCGATGCGCGCAATTCTCATACGTAAACAATTTTTTTGTTGATAACGAAATTCTGCAACGGGATAAACTATACGGCATTTCATTCGTCATAAAGTGACGAATAATTGTGAAAATTTTCAAATCTCTATCGTCATGCGTTACAGGTAGCAGACTGGCCTTCATTTATTTCTCGATATTTAATGCGCGGGATGACCATATCTAAACAATTTTTTTATTGATAACAAAATTCTGCAACGGGATAACCTATACGGCATTCGATTCGTCATGAAATGACGAATAATCGTGAAAATTTTAGAATCTCTATCTTCATGCGTTATAGGTAGCAGACTGGCCTTCATTTCATTCTCGATATTCGATGCGCGCGGTTCTCATACGTAAACGATTTTTTGGTTGATAACAATATTCTGCAATGGGATAAACTATACGGCATTCCATTCATCATGAAGTGACGAATAATTGGGAAAATTTTAGAATCTCTATCGTCATGCCTTATAGGTAGCAGACTGGCCTTCATTTCATTCTCGATATTCGATGCACGCAATTCTCATGTGTAAACAATTTTTTTAATGATAACAAAATTCTGCAACGGGATAAACTATACGGCATTCCATTCGTCATGTAGTGACGAATAATCGTGAAAATTTTAGAATCTCTATCGTCATGCGTTATAGGTAGCAGACTGGCCTTCATTTCATTCTCGATATTCAATGCGCGCAATTTTCATACGTAAACAATTTTTTTGTTGATAACGATATTCTGCAACGGCATAAACTATACGGCATTCCATTTATCATGAAGTGACGAATATTCGGGAAAATTTTAGAATCTCTATCGTCATGCGTTATAGGTAGCAGACTGGCCTTTATTTCATTCTCGATATTCGATGCACGCAATTCTCATGTGTAAACAATTTTTTTAATGATAACGAAATTCTGCAACGGGATAAACTATACGGCATTCCATTCGTCATGAAGTGACGAATAATCGTGAAAATTTTCAAATCTCTATCGTCATGCGTTATAGGTAGCAGACTGGCCTTCATTAATTTCTCGATATTCGATGCGCGCAATTCTCATACGTAAACAATTTTTTTGTTGATAACGAAATTCTGCAACGGGATAAACTATACGGCATTCCATTCGTCATGAAGTGACGAACAATCGTGGAAAATTTCAAATCTCTATCGTCATGCGTTATAGGTAGCAGACCGGCCTTCATTTATTCCTCGATATTTGATGCGCGGGATTCCCATACGTAAACAATTTTTTTGTTGATAACAAAATTCTGCAACGGGATAAACTATACGGCATTCCATTCGTCATGAAGTGACGAAAAATCGTGAAAGATTTGGAATCTCTATCGTCATGCGTTATAGGTAGCAGGCTGGACTTCATTTCATTCTCGATATTCGATGCGCGCAATTCTCATACGTAAACAATTTTTTCGTTGATAACATAGTTCTGCAACGGGATAAACTATACGGCATTCCATTCATCATGAAGTGACGAATAATCGGGAAAATTTTAGAATCTCTATCGTCATGCGTTATAGGTAGCAGACTGGCCTTCATTTCATTCTCGATATTCGATGCACGCAATTCCCATGTGTAAACAATTTTTTTAATGATAACAAAATTCTGCAACGAGATAAACTATACGGCATTTCATTCGTCATGAAGTGACGAATGATCGTGAAAATTTTCAAATCTCTATCATCATGCGTTATAGGTAGCAGACTGGCCTTCATTTATTTCTCGATATTCGATGCGCGCGATTCTCATACGTAAACAATTTTTTTGTTGATAACAAAATTCTGCAACGGGATAAACTATACGGCATTCCATTCATCATAAAGTGATGAATAATCGGGAAAGTTTTAGAATCTCTATCGTCATGCGTTATAGGTAGCAGACTGGCCTTTATTTCATTCTCGATATTCGATGCACGCAATTCTCATGTGTAAACAATTTTTTTAATGATAACAAAATTCTGCAACGGGATAAACTATACGGCATTCCATTCGTCATGTAGTGACGAATAATCGTGAAAATTTTAGAATCTCTATCGTCATGCGTTATAGGTAGCAGACTGGCCTTCATTTCATTCTCGAGATTCAATGCGCGCAATTTTCATACGTAAACAATTTTTTTGTTGATAACGAAATTCTGCAACGGGATAAACTATACGGTATTCCATTCATCATGAAGTGACGAATAATCGGGAAAATTTTAGAATCTCTATCGTCATGCGTTATAGGTAGCTGACTGGCCTTTTTTTCATTCTCGATATTCGATGCACGCAATTCTCATGTGTAAACAATTTTTTTAATGATAACGAAATTCTGCAACGGGATAAACTATACGACATTCCATTCGTCATGAAGTGACGAATAATCGTGAAAATTTTCAAATCTCTATCGTCATGCGTTATAGGTAGCAGACTGGCCTTCATTAATTTCTCGATATTCGATGCGCGCAATTCTCATACGTAAACAATTTTTTTGTTGATAACGAAATTCTGCAACGGGATAAACTATACGGCATTCCATTCGTCATGAAGTGACGAATAATCGTGGAAAATTTCAATACTCTATCGTCATGCGTTATAGGTAGCAGACCGGCCTTCATTTATTTCTCGATATTTGATGCGCGGGATTCCCATACGTAAACAATTTTTTTGTTGATAACAAAATTCTGCAAGGGGATAAACTATACGGCATTCCATTCGTCATGAAGTGACGAAAAATTGTGAAAGATTTGGAATCTCTATCGTCATGCGTTATAGGTAGCAGGCTGGACTTCATTTCATTCTCGATATTCGATGCGCGCAATTCTCATACGTAAACAATTTTTTCGTTGATAACATAGTTCTGCAACGGGATAAACTATACGGCATTCCATTCATCATGAAGTGACGAATAATCGGGAAAATTTTAGAATCTCTATCGTCATGCGTTATAGGTAGCAGACTGGCCTTCATTTCATTATCGATATTCGATGCACGCAATTCCCATGTGTAAACAATTTTTTTAATGATAACAAAATTCTGCAACGAGATAAACCATACGGCATTTCATTCGTCATGAAGTGACGAATGATCGTGAAAATTTTCAAATCTCTATCATCATGCGTTATAGGTAGCAGACTGGCCTTCATTTATTTCTCGATATTCGATGCGCGCGATTCTCATACGTAAACAATTTTTTTGTTGATAACAAAATTCTGCAACGGGATGAACTATACGGCATTCCATTCGTCATCAAGTGACGAATAATCGTGAAAATTTCAGAATCTCTATCGTTATGCGTTATAGTTAGCAGACAGGGCCTTCATTTCATTCTCGATATTCGATGCGCGCAATTCTTATACGTAAACAATTTTTTTGTTGATAACAAAATTCTGCAACGGGATAAACTATACGGCATTCCATGCATCATGAAGTGACGAATAATCGGGAAAATTTTAGAATCTCTATCGTCATGCGTTATAGGTAGCAGACTGGCCTTCATTTCATTCTCGATATTCGATGCGCGCAATTCTCATACGTAAACAATTTTTTTAATGATAACAAAATTCTGCAACGGGGTAAACTATACGGCATTCCATTCGTCATCAAGTGACGAATAATCGTGAAAATTTTAGAATCTCTATCGTCATGCGTTATAGGTAGCAGACAGGGCCTTCATTTCATTCTTGATATTCGATGCGCGCAATTCTCATACGTAAACGATTTTTTTGTTGATAACAAAATTTTGCAACGGGATAAACTATACGGCATTCCATTCATCATGAAGTGACGAATATTCGGGGAAATTTTAGAATCTCTATCGTCATGCGTTATAGGTAGCAGACTGGCCTTCATTTCATTCTCGATATTCGATGCACGCAATTCTCATGTGTAAACAATTTTTTTAATGATAACAAAATTCTGCAACGGGATAAACTATACGGCATTCCATTCGTCATGAAGTGACGAAAAATCGTGAAAGATTTGGAATCTCTATCGTCATGCGTTATAGGTAGCAGACTGGCCTTCATTTCATTCTCGATATTCGATGCGCGCAATTCTCATAAGTAAACAATTTTCTTAATAATAACAAAATTCTGCAACGGGATAAACTATACGGCATTCCATTTGTCATCAAGTGACGAATAATCGTGAAAATTTTAGAATCTCTATCGTCATGCGTTATAGGTAGCAGACAGGGCCTTCATTTCATTCTCGATATTCGATGCGCGCAATTCTCGAACGTAAACGATTTTTTTGTTGATAACAAAATTCTGCAACGGGATAAACCATACGGCATTCCATTCATCATGAAGTGACGGATAATCGAGGAAATTTTAGAATCTCTATCGTCATGCGTTATAGGTAGCAGACTGGCCTTCATTTTATTCTCGATATTCGATGCACGCAATTCTCATGTGTAAACAATTTTTTTAATGATAACAAAATTCTGCAATGGGATAAACTATACGGCATTTCATTCGTCATGAAGTGACAAATAATCGTGAAAATTTTAAAATCTCTATCGTCAGGCGTTATAGGAAGCAGACTGGCCTTCATTAATTTCTCGATATTCGATGCGCGCAATTCTCATACGTAAACAATTTTTTTGTTGATAACAAAATTCTGCAACGGGATAAACTATACAGCATTTCATTCGTCATAAAGTGACGAATAATTGTGAAAATTTTCAAATCTCTATCGTCATGCGTTACAGGTAGCAGACTGGCCTTCATTTATTTCTCGATATTTAATGCGCGGGATGACCATATCTAAACAATTTTTTTATTGATAACAAAATTCTGCAACGGGATAACCTATACGGCATTCGATTCGTCATGAAATGACGAATAATCGTGAAAATTTTAGAATCTCTATCTTCATGCGTTATAGGTAGCAGACTGGCCTTCATTTCATTCTCGATATTCGATGCGCGCGGTTCTCATACGTAAACGATTTTTTGGTTGATAACAATATTCTGCAATGGGATAAACTATACGGCATTCCATTCATCATGAAGTGACGAATAATTGGGAAAATTTTAGAATCTCTATCGTCATGCCTTATAGGTAGCAGACTGGCCTTCATTTCACTCTCGATATTCGATGCACGCAATTCTCATGTGTAAACAATTTTTTTAATGATAACAAAATTCTGCAACGGGATAAACTATACGGCATTCCATTCGTCATGTAGTGACGAATAATCGTGAAAATTTTAGAATCTCTATCGTCATGCGTTATAGGTAGCAGACTGGCCTTCATTTCATTCTCGATATTCAATGCGCGCAATTTTCATACGTAAACAATTTTTTTGTTGATAACGAAATTCTGCAACGGGATAAACTATACGGCATTCCATTCATCATGAAGTGACGAATATTCGGGAAAATTTTAGAATCTCTATCGTCATGCGTTATAGGTAGCAGACTGGCCTTTATTTCATTCTCGATATTCGATGCACGCAATTCTCATGTGTAAACAATTTTTTCAATGATAACGAAATTCTGCAACGGGATAAACTATACGGCATTCCATTCGTCATGAAGTGACGAATAATCGTGAAAATTTTCAAATCTCTATCGTCATGCGTTATAGGTAGCAGACTGGCCTTCATTAATTTCTCGATATTCGATGCGCGCAATTCTCATACGTAAACAATTTTTTTGTTGATAACGAAATTCTGCAACGGGATAAACTATACGGCATTTCATTCGTCATGAAGTGACGAATAATCGTGGAAAATTTCAAATCTCTATCGTCATGCGTTATAGGTAGCAGACCGGCCTTCATTTATTTCTCGATATTTGATGCGCGGGATTCCCATACGTAAACAATTTTTTTGTTGATAACAAAATTCTGCGACGGGATAAACTATACGGCATTCCATTCGTCATGAAGTGACGAAAAATCGTGAAAGATTTGGAATCTCTATCGTCATGCGTTATAGGTAGCAGGCTGGACTTCATTTCATTCTCGATATTCGATGCGCGCAATTCTCATACGTAAACAATTTTTTCGTTGATAACATAGTTCTGCAACGGGATAAACTATACGGCATTCCATTCATCATGAAGTGACGAATAATCGGGAAAATTTTAGAATCTCTATCGTCATGCGTTATAGGTAGCAGACTGGCCTTCATTCCATTCTCGATATTCGATGCACGCAATTCCCATGTGTAAACAATTTTTTTAATGATAACAAAATTCTGCAACGAGATAAACTATACGGCATTTCATTCGTCATGAAGTGACGAATGATCGTGAAAATTTTCAAATCTCTATCATCATGCGTTATAGGTAGCAGACTGGCCTTCGATTATTTCTCGATATTCGATGCGCGCGATTCTCATACGTAAACAATTTTTTTGTTGATAACAAAATTCTGCAACGGGATAAACTATACGGCATTCCATTCATCATAAAGTGATGAATAATCGGGAAAGTTTTAGAATCTCTATCGTCATGCGTTATAGGTAGCAGACTGGCCTTCATTTCATTCTCGATATTCGATGCACGCAATTCTCATGTGTAAACAATTTTTTTAATGATAACAAAATTCTGCAACGGGATAAACTATACGGCATTCCATTCGTCATGTAGTGACGAATAATCGTGAAAATTTTAGAATCTCTATCGTCATGCGTTATAGGTAGCAGACTGGCCTTCATTTCATTCTCGATATTCAATGCGCGCAATTTTCATACGTAAACAATTTTTTTGTTGATAACAAAATTCTGCAACGGGATAAACTATACGGTATTCCATTCATCATGAAGTGACGAATAATCGGGAAAATTTTAGAATCTCTATCGTCATAACGAAATTCTGCAACGGGATAAACTTTACGGCATTTTATTCGTCATGAAGTGACGAATAATCGTGAAAATTTTCAAATCTCTATCGTCATGCGTTATAGGTAGCAGACCGGCCTTCATTTATTTCTCGATATTTGATGCGCGGGATTCCCATACGTAAACAATTTTTTCGTTGATAACAAAATTCTGCAACGGGATAAACTATACGGCATTCCATTCGTCATAAAGTGACGAATAATCGTGAAAATTTTCAAATCTCTATCGTCATGCGTTATAGGTAGCAGACCGGCCTTCATTTATTTCTCGATATTTGATGCGCGGGATTCCCATACGTAAACAATTTTTTTGTTGATAACAAAATTCTGCAACGGGATAAACTATACGGCATTCCATTCATCATGAAGTGATGAATAATCGGGAAAGTTTTAGAATCTCTATCGTCATGCGTTATAGGTAGCAGACTGGCCTTTATTTCATTCTCGATATTCGATGCACGCAATTCTCATGTGTAAACAATTTTTTTAATGATAACAAAATTCTGCAACGGGATAAACTATACGGCATTCCATTCGTCATGTAGTGACGAATAATCGTGAAAATTTTAGAATCTCTATCGTCATGCGTTATAGGTAGCAGACTGGCCTTCATTTCATTCTCGATATTCAATGCGCGCAATTTTCATACGTAAACAATTTTTTTGTTGATAACGAAATTCTGCAACGAAATAAACTATACGGCATTCCATTCATCATGAAGTGACGAATATTCGGGAAAATTTTAGAATCTCTATCGTCATGCGTTATAGGTATCAGACTGGCCTTTATTTCATTCTCGATATTCGATGCACGCAATTCTCATGTGTAAACAATTTTTTTAATGATAACGAAATTCTGCAACGGGATAAACTATACGGCATTCCATTCGTCATGAAGTGACGAATAATCGTGAAAATTTTCAAATCTCTATCGTCATGCGTTATAGGTAGCAGACTGGCCTTCATTAATTTCTCGATATTCGATGCGCGCAATTCTCATACGTAAACAATTTTTTTGTTGATAACGAAATTCTGCAACGGGATAAACTATACGGCATTCCATTCGTCATGAAGTGACGAATAATCGTGGAAAATTTCAAATCTCTATCGTCATGCGTTATAGGTAGCAGACCGGCCTTCATTTATTTCTCGATATTTGATGCGCGTGATTCCCATACGTAAACAATTTTTTTGTTGATAACAAAATTCTGCAACGGGATAAACTATACGGCATTCCATTCGTCATGAAGTGACGAAAAATCGTGAAAGATTTGGAATCTCTATCGTCATGCGTTATAGGTAGCAGGCTGGACTTCATTTCATTCTCGATATTCGATGCGCGCAATTCTCATACGTAAACAATTTTTTCGTTGATAACATAGTTCTGCAACGGGATAAACTATACGGCATTCCATTCATCATGAAGTGACGAATAATCGGGAAAATTTTAGAATCTCTATCGTCATGCGTTATAGGTAGCAGACTGGCCTTCATTTCATTCTCGATATTCGATGCACGCAATTCCCATGTGTAAACAATTTTTTTAATGATAACAAAATTCTGCAACGAGATAAACTATACGGCATTTCATTCGTCATGAAGTGACGAATGATCGTGAAAATTTTCAAATCTCTATCATCATGCGTTATAGGTAGCAGACTGGCCTTCATTTATTTCTCGATATTCGATGCGCGCGATTCTCATACGTAAACAATTTTTTTGTTGATAACAAAATTCTGCAACGGGATGAACTATACGGCATTCCATTCGTCATCAAGTGACGAATAATCGTGAAAATTTCAGAATCTCTATCGTTATGCGTTATAGTTAGCAGACAGGGCCTTCATTTCATTCTCGATATTCGATGCGCGCAATTCTTATACGTAAACAATTTTTTTGTTGATAACAAAATTCTGCAACGGGATAAACTATACGGCATTCCATGCATCATGAAGTGACGAATAATCGGGAAAATTTTAGAATCTCTATCGTCATGCGTTATACTTAGCAGACTGGCCTTCATTTCATTCTCGATATTCGATGCGCGCAATTCTCATACGTAAACAATTTTTTTAATGATAACAAAATTCTGCAACGGGGTAAACTATACGGCATTCCATTCGTCATCAAGTGACGAATAATCGTGAAAATTTTAGAATCTCCATCGTCATGCGTTATAGGTAGCAGACAGGGCCTTCATTTCATTCTTGATATTCGATGCGCGCAATTCTCATACGTAAACGATTTTTTTGTTGATAACAAAATTTTGCAACGGGATAAACTATACGGCATTCCATTCATCATGAAGTGACGAATATTCGGGGAAATTTTAGAATCTCTATCGTCATGCGTTATAGGTAGCAGACTGGCCTTCATTTCATTCTCGATATTCGATGCACGCAATTCTCATGTGTAAACAATTTTTTTAATGATAACAAAATTCTGCATCGGGATAAACTATACGGCATTCCATTCGTCATGAAGTGACGAAAAATCGTGAAAGATTTGGAATCTCTATCGTCATGCGTTATAGGTAGCAGACTGGCCTTCATTTCATTCTCGATATTCGATGCGCGCAATTCTCATAAGTAAACAATTTTCTTAATAATAACAAAATTCTGCAACGGGATAAACTATACGGCATTCCATTTGTCATCAAGTGACGAATAATCGTGAAAATTTTAGAATCTCTATCGTCATGCGTTATAGGTAGCAGACAGGGCCTTCATTTCATTCTCGATATTCGATGCGCGCAATTCTCGAACGTAAACGATTTTTTTGTTGATAACAAAATTCTGCAACGGGATAAACTATACGGCATTCCATTCATCATGAAGTGACGGATAATCGAGGAAATTTTTGAATCTCTATCGTCATGCGTTATAGGTAGCAGACTGGCCTTCATTTTATTCTCGATATTCGATGCACGCAATTCTCATGTGTAAACAATTTTTTTAATGATAACAAAATTCTGCAATGGGATAAACTATACGGCATTTCATTCGTCATGAAGTGACAAATAATCGTGAAAATTTTAAAATCTCTATCGTCAGGCGTTATAGGTAGCAGACTGGCCTTCATTAATTTCTCGATATTCGATGCGCGCAATTCTCATACGTAAACAATTTTTTTGTTGATAACGAAATTCTGCAACGGGATAAACTATACGGCATTTCATTCGTCATAAAGTGACGAATAATTGTGAAAATTTTCAAATCTCTATCGTCATGCGTTACAGGTAGCAGACTGGCCTTCATTTATTTCTCGATATTTAATGCGCGGGATGACCATATCTAAACAATTTTTTTATTGATAACAAAATTCTGCAACGGGATAACCTATACGGCATTCGATTCGTCATGAAATGACGAATAATCGTGAAAATTTTAGAATCTCTATCTTCATGCGTTATAGGTAGCAGACTGGCCTTCATTTCATTCTCGATATTCGATGCGCGCGGTTCTCATACGTAAACGATTTTTTGGTTGATAACAATATTCTGCAATGGGATAAACTATACGGCATTCCATTCATCATGAAGTGACGAATAATTGGGAAAATTTTAGAATCTCTATCGTCATGCCTTATAGGTAGCAGACTGGCCTTCATTTCACTCTCGATATTCGATGCACGCAATTCTCATGTGTAAACAATTTTTTTAATGATAACAAAATTCTGCAACGGGATAAACTATACGGCATTCCATTCGTCATGTAGTGACGAATAATCGTGAAAATTTTAGAATCTCTATCGTCATGCGTTATAGGTAGCAGACTGGCCTTCATTTCATTCTCGATATTCAATGCGCGCAATTTTCATACGTAAACAATTTTTTTGTTGATAACGAAATTCTGCAACGGGATAAACTATACGGCATTCCATTCATCATGAAGTGACGAATATTCGGGAAAATTTTAGAATCTCTATCGTCATGCGTTATAGGTAGCAGACTGGCCTTTATTTCATTCTCGATATTCGATGCACGCAATTCTCATGTGTAAACAATTTTTTCAATGATAACGAAATTCTGCAACGGGATAAACTATACGGCATTCCATTCGTCATGAAGTGACGAATAATCGTGAAAATTTTCAAATCTCTATCGTCATGCGTTATAGGTAGCAGACTGGCCTTCATTAATTTCTCGATATTCGATGCGCGCAATTCTCATACGTAAACAATTTTTTTGTTGATAACGAAATTCTGCAACGGGATAAACTATACGGCATTTCATTCGTCATGAAGTGACGAATAATCGTGGAAAATTTCAAATCTCTATCGTCATGCGTTATAGGTAGCAGACCGGCCTTCATTTATTTCTCGATATTTGATGCGCGGGATTCCCATACGTAAACAATTTTTTTGTTGATAACAAAATTCTGCGACGGGATAAACTATACGGCATTCCATTCGTCATGAAGTGACGAAAAATCGTGAAAGATTTGGAATCTCTATCGTCATGCGTTATAGGTAGCAGGCTGGACTTCATTTCATTCTCGATATTCGATGCGCGCAATTCTCATACGTAAACAATTTTTTCGTTGATAACATAGTTCTGCAACGGGATAAACTATACGGCATTCCATTCATCATGAAGTGACGAATAATCGGGAAAATTTTAGAATCTCTATCGTCATGCGTTATAGGTAGCAGACTGGCCTTCATTCCATTCTCGATATTCGATGCACGCAATTCCCATGTGTAAACAATTTTTTTAATGATAACAAAATTCTGCAACGAGATAAACTATACGGCATTTCATTCGTCATGAAGTGACGAATGATCGTGAAAATTTTCAAATCTCTATCATCATGCGTTATAGGTAGCAGACTGGCCTTCGATTATTTCTCGATATTCGATGCGCGCGATTCTCATACGTAAACAATTTTTTTGTTGATAACAAAATTCTGCAACGGGATAAACTATACGGCATTCCATTCATCATAAAGTGATGAATAATCGGGAAAGTTTTAGAATCTCTATCGTCATGCGTTATAGGTAGCAGACTGGCCTTCATTTCATTCTCGATATTCGATGCACGCAATTCTCATGTGTAAACAATTTTTTTAATGATAACAAAATTCTGCAACGGGATAAACTATACGGCATTCCATTCGTCATGTAGTGACGAATAATCGTGAAAATTTTAGAATCTCTATCGTCATGCGTTATAGGTAGCAGACTGGCCTTCATTTCATTCTCGATATTCAATGCGCGCAATTTTCATACGTAAACAATTTTTTTGTTGATAACGAAATTCTGCAACGGGATAAACTATACGGTATTCCATTCATCATGAAGTGACGAATAATCGGGAAAATTTTAGAATCTCTATCGTCATAACGAAATTCTGCAACGGGATAAACTTTACGGCATTTTATTCGTCATGAAGTGACGAATAATCGTGAAAATTTTCAAATCTCTATCGTCATGCGTTATAGGTAGCAGACCGGCCTTCATTTATTTCTCGATATTTGATGCGCGGGATTCCCATACGTAAACAATTTTTTCGTTGATAACAAAATTCTGCAACGGGATAAACTATACGGCATTCCATTCGTCATAAAGTGACGAATAATCGTGAAAATTTTCAAATCTCTATCGTCATGCGTTATAGGTAGCAGACCGGCCTTCATTTATTTCTCGATATTTGATGCGCGGGATTCCCATACGTAAACAATTTTTTTGTTGATAACAAAATTCTGCAACGGGATAAACTATACGGCATTCCATTCATCATGAAGTGATGAATAATCGGGAAAGTTTTAGAATCTCTATCGTCATGCGTTATAGGTAGCAGACTGGCCTTTATTTCATTCTCGATATTCGATGCACGCAATTCTCATGTGTAAACAATTTTTTTAATGATAACAAAATTCTGCAACGGGATAAACTATACGGCATTCCATTCGTCATGTAGTGACGAATAATCGTGAAAATTTTAGAATCTCTATCGTCATGCGTTATAGGTAGCAGACTGGCCTTCATTTCATTCTCGATATTCAATGCGCGCAATTTTCATACGTAAACAATTTTTTTGTTGATAACGAAATTCTGCAACGAAATAAACTATACGGCATTCCATTCATCATGAAGTGACGAATATTCGGGAAAATTTTAGAATCTCTATCGTCATGCGTTATAGGTATCAGACTGGCCTTTATTTCATTCTCGATATTCGATGCACGCAATTCTCATGTGTAAACAATTTTTTTAATGATAACGAAATTCTGCAACGGGATAAACTATACGGCATTCCATTCGTCATGAAGTGACGAATAATCGTGAAAATTTTCAAATCTCTATCGTCATGCGTTATAGGTAGCAGACTGGCCTTCATTAATTTCTCGATATTCGATGCGCGCAATTCTCATACGTAAACAATTTTTTTGTTGATAACGAAATTCTGCAACGGGATAAACTATACGGCATTCCATTCGTCATGAAGTGACGAATAATCGTGGAAAATTTCAAATCTCTATCGTCATGCGTTATAGGTAGCAGACCGGCCTTCATTTATTTCTCGATATTTGATGCGCGTGATTCCCATACGTAAACAATTTTTTTGTTGATAACAAAATTCTGCAACGGGATAAACTATACGGCATTCCATTCGTCATGAAGTGACGAAAAATCGTGAAAGATTTGGAATCTCTATCGTCATGCGTTATAGGTAGCAGGCTGGACTTCATTTCATTCTCGATATTCGATGCGCGCAATTCTCATACGTAAACAATTTTTTCGTTGATAACATAGTTCTGCAACGGGATAAACTATACGGCATTCCATTCATCATGAAGTGACGAATAATCGGGAAAATTTTAGAATCTCTATCGTCATGCGTTATAGGTAGCAGACTGGCCTTCATTTCATTCTCGATATTCGATGCACGCAATTCCCATGTGTAAACAATTTTTTTAATGATAACAAAATTCTGCAACGAGATAAACTATACGGCATTTCATTCGTCATGAAGTGACGAATGATCGTGAAAATTTTCAAATCTCTATCATCATGCGTTATAGGTAGCAGACTGGCCTTCATTTATTTCTCGATATTCGATGCGCGCGATTCTCATACGTAAACAATTTTTTTGTTGATAACAAAATTCTGCAACGGGATGAACTATACGGCATTCCATTCGTCATCAAGTGACGAATAATCGTGAAAATTTCAGAATCTCTATCGTTATGCGTTATAGTTAGCAGACAGGGCCTTCATTTCATTCTCGATATTCGATGCGCGCAATTCTTATACGTAAACAATTTTTTTGTTGATAACAAAATTCTGCAACGGGATAAACTATACGGCATTCCATGCATCATGAAGTGACGAATAATCGGGAAAATTTTAGAATCTCTATCGTCATGCGTTATACTTAGCAGACTGGCCTTCATTTCATTCTCGATATTCGATGCGCGCAATTCTCATACGTAAACAATTTTTTTAATGATAACAAAATTCTGCAACGGGGTAAACTATACGGCATTCCATTCGTCATCAAGTGACGAATAATCGTGAAAATTTTAGAATCTCCATCGTCATGCGTTATAGGTAGCAGACAGGGCCTTCATTTCATTCTTGATATTCGATGCGCGCAATTCTCATACGTAAACGATTTTTTTGTTGATAACAAAATTTTGCAACGGGATAAACTATACGGCATTCCATTCATCATGAAGTGACGAATATTCGGGGAAATTTTAGAATCTCTATCGTCATGCGTTATAGGTAGCAGACTGGCCTTCATTTCATTCTCGATATTCGATGCACGCAATTCTCATGTGTAAACAATTTTTTTAATGATAACAAAATTCTGCATCGGGATAAACTATACGGCATTCCATTCGTCATGAAGTGACGAAAAATCGTGAAAGATTTGGAATCTCTATCGTCATGCGTTATAGGTAGCAGACTGGCCTTCATTTCATTCTCGATATTCGATGCGCGCAATTCTCATAAGTAAACAATTTTCTTAATAATAACAAAATTCTGCAACGGGATAAACTATACGGCATTCCATTTGTCATCAAGTGACGAATAATCGTGAAAATTTTAGAATCTCTATCGTCATGCGTTATAGGTAGCAGACAGGGCCTTCATTTCATTCTCGATATTCGATGCGCGCAATTCTCGAACGTAAACGATTTTTTTGTTGATAACAAAATTCTGCAACGGGATAAACTATACGGCATTCCATTCATCATGAAGTGACGGATAATCGAGGAAATTTTTGAATCTCTATCGTCATGCGTTATAGGTAGCAGACTGGCCTTCATTTTATTCTCGATATTCGATGCACGCAATTCTCATGTGTAAACAATTTTTTTAATGATAACAAAATTCTGCAATGGGATAAACTATACGGCATTTCATTCGTCATGAAGTGACAAATAATCGTGAAAATTTGAAAATCTCTATCGTCAGGCGTTATAGGTAGCAGACTGGCCTTCATTAATTTCTCGATATTCGATGCGCGCAATTCTCATACGTAAACAATTTTTTTGTTGATAACGAAATTCTGCAACGGGATAAACTATACGGCATTTCATTCGTCATAAAGTGACGAATAATTGTGAAAATTTTCAAATCTCTATCGTCATGCGTTACAGGTAGCAGACTGGCCTTCATTTATTTCTCGATATTTAATGCGCGGGATGACCATATCTAAACAATTTTTTTATTGATAACAAAATTCTGCAACGGGATAACCTATACGGCATTCGATTCGTCATGAAATGACGAATAATCGTGAAAATTTTAGAATCTCTATCTTCATGCGTTATAGGTAGCAGACTGGCCTTCATTTCATTCTCGATATTCGATGCGCGCGGTTCTCATACGTAAACGATTTTTTGGTTGATAACAATATTCTGCAATGGGATAAACTATACGGCATTCCATTCATCATTAAGTGACGAATAATTGGGAAAATTTTAGAATCTCTATCGTCATGCCTTATAGGTAGCAGACTGGCCTTCATTTCATTCTCGATATTCGATGCACGCAATTCTCATGTGTAAACAATTTTTTTAATGATAACAAAATTCTGCAACGGGATAAACTATACGGCATTCCATTCGTCATGTAGTGACGAATAATCGTGAAAATTTTAGAATCTCTATCGTCATGCGTTATAGGTAGCAGACTGGCCTTCATTTCATTCTCGATATTCAATGCGCGCAATTTTCATACGTAAACAATTTTTTTGTTGATAACGAAATTCTGCAACGGGATAAACTATACGGCATTCCATTCATCATGAAGTGACGAATATTCGGGAAAATTTTAGAATCTCTATCGTCATGCGTTATAGGTAGCAGACTGGCCTTTATTTCATTCTCGATATTCGATGCACGCAATTCTCATGTGTAAACAATTTTTTTAATGATAACGAAATTCTGCAACGGGATAAACTATACGGCATTCCATTCGTCATGAAGTGACGAATAATCGTGAAAATTTTCAAATCTCTATCGTCATGCGTTATAGGTAGCAGACTGGCCTTCATTAATTTCTCGATATTCGATGCGCGCAATTCTCATACGTAAACAATTTTTTTGTTGATAACGAAATTCTGCAACGGGATAAACTATACGGCATTCCATTCGTCATGAAGTGACGAATAATCGTGGAAAATTTCAAATCTCTATCGTCATGCGTTATAGGTAGCAGACCGGCCTTCATTTATTCCTCGATATTTGATGCGCGGGATTCCCATACGTAAACAATTTTTTTGTTGATAACAAAATTCTGCAACGGGATAAACTATACGGCATTCCATTCGTCATGAAGTGACGAAAAATCGTGAAAGATTTGGAATCTCTATCGTCATGCGTTATAGGTAGCAGGCTGGACTTCATTTCATTCTCGATATTCGATGCGCGCAATTCTCATACGTAAACAATTTTTTCGTTGATAACATAGTTCTGCAACGGGATAAACTATACGGCATTCCATTCATCATGAAGTGACGAATAATCGGGAAAATTTTAGAATCTCTATCGTCATGCGTTATAGGTAGCAGACTGGCCTTCATTTCATTATCGATATTCGATGCACGCAATTCCCATGTGTAAACAATTTTTTTAATGATAACAAAATTCTGCAACGAGATAAACCATACGGCATTTCATTCGTCATGAAGTGACGAATGATCGTGAAAATTTTCAAATCTCTATCATCATGCGTTATAGGTAGCAGACTGGCCTTCATTTATTTCTCGATAGTCGATGCGCGCGATTCTCATACGTAAACAATTTTTTTGTTGATAACAAAATTCTGCAACGGGATGAACTATACGGCATTCCATTCGTCATCAAGTGACGAATAATCGTGAAAATTTCAGAATCTCTATCGTTATGCGTTATAGTTAGCAGACAGGGCCTTCATTTCATTCTCGATATTCGATGCGCGCAATTCTTATACGTAAACAATTTTTTTGTTGATAACAAAAATCTGCAACGGGATAAACTATACGGCATTCCATGCATCATGAAGTGACGAATAATCGGGAAAATTTTAGAATCTCTATCGTCATGCGTTATAGGTAGCAGACTGGCCTTCATTTCATTCTCGATATTCGATGCGCGCAATTCTCATACGTAAACAATTTTTTTAATGATAACAAAATTCTGCAACGGGGTAAACTATACGGCATTCCATTCGTCATCAAGTGACGAATAATCGTGAAAATTTTAGAATCTCTATCGTCATGCGTTATAGGTAGCAGACAGGGCCTTCATTTCATTCTTGATATTCGATGCGCGCAATTCTCATACGTAAACGATTTTTTTGTTGATAACAAAATTTTGCAACGGGATAAACTATACGGCATTCCATTCATCATGAAGTGACGAATATTCGGGGAAATTTTAGAATCTCTATCGTCATGCGTTATAGGTAGCAGACTGGCCTTCATTTCATTCTCGATATTCGATGCACGCAATTCTCATGTGTAAACAATTTTTTTAATGATAACAAAATTCTGCAACGGGATAAACTATACGGCATTCCATTCGTCATGAAGTGACGAAAAATCGTGAAAGATTTGGAATCTCTATCGTCATGCGTTATAGGTAGCAGACTGGCCTTCATTTCATTCTCGATATTCGATGCGCGCAATTCTCATAAGTAAACAATTTTCTTAATAATAACAAAATTCTGCAACGGGATAAACTATACGGCATTCCATTTGTCATCAAGTGACGAATAATCGTGAAAATTTTAGAATCTCTATCGTCATGCGTTATAGGTAGCAGACAGGGCCTTCATTTCATTCTCGATATTCGATGCGCGCAATTCTCGAACGTAAACGATTTTTTTGTTGATAACAAAATTCTGCAACGGGATAAACCATACGGCATTCCATTCATCATGAAGTGACGGATAATCGAGGAAATTTTAGAATCTCTATCGTCATGCGTTATAGGTAGCAGACTGGCCTTCATTTTATTCTCGATATTCGATGCACGCAATTCTCATGTGTAAACAATTTTTTTAATGATAACAAAATTCTGCAATGGGATAAACTATACGGCATTTCATTCGTCATGAAGTGACAAATAATCGTGAAAATTTTAAAATCTCTATCGTCAGGCGTTATAGGTAGCAGACTGGCCTTCATTAATTTCTCGATATTCGATGCGCGCAATTCTCATACGTAAACAATTTTTTTGTTGATAACGAAATTCTGCAACGGGATAAACTATACGGCATTTCATTCGTCATAAAGTGACGAATAATTGTGAAAATTTTCAAATCTCTATCGTCATGCGTTACAGGTAGCAGACTGGCCTTCATTTATTTCTCGATATTTAATGCGCGGGATGACCATATCTAAACAATTTTTTTATTGATAACAAAATTCTGCAACGGGATAACCTATACGGCATTCGATTCGTCATGAAATGACGAATAATCGTGAAAATTTTAGAATCTCTATCTTCATGCGTTATAGGTAGCAGACTGGCCTTCATTTCATTCTCGATATTCGATGCGCGCGGTTCTCATACGTAAACGATTTTTTGGTTGATAACAATATTCTGCAATGGGATAAACTATACGGCATTCCATTCATCATGAAGTGACGAATAATTGGGAAAATTTTAGAATCTCTATCGTCATGCCTTATAGGTAGCAGACTGGCCTTCATTTCATTCTCGATATTCGATGCACGCAATTCTCATGTGTAAACAATTTTTTTAATGATAACAAAATTCTGCAACGGGATAAACTATACGGCATTCCATTCGTCATGTAGTGACGAATAATCGTGAAAATTTTAGAATCTCTATCGTCATGCGTTATAGGTAGCAGACTGGCCTTCATTTCATTCTCGATATTCAATGCGCGCAATTTTCATACGTAAACAATTTTTTTGTTGATAACGAAATTCTGCAACAAGATAAACTATACGGCATTCCATTCATCATGAAGTGACGAATATTCGGGAAAATTTTAGAATCTCTATCGTCATGCGTTATAGGTAGCAGACTGGCCTTTATTTCATTCTCGATATTCGATGCACGCAATTCTCATGTGTAAACAATTTTTTCAATGATAACGAAATTCTGCAACGGGATAAACTATACGGCATTCCATTCGTCATGAAGTGACGAATAATCGTGAAAATTTTCAAATCTCTATCGTCATGCGTTATAGGTAGCAGACTGGCCTTCATTAATTTCTCGATATTCGATGCGCGCAATTCTCATACGTAAACAATTTTTTTGTTGATAACGAAATTCTGCAACGGGATAAACTATACGGCATTCCATTCGTCATGAAGTGACGAATAATCGTGGAAAATTTCAAATCTCTATCGTCATGCGTTATAGGTAGCAGACCGGCCTTCATTTATTTCTCGATATTTGATGCGCGGGATTCCCATACGTAAACAATTTTTTTGTTGATAACAAAATTCTGCGACGGGATAAACTATACGGCTTTCCATTCGTCATGAAGTGACGAAAAATCGTGAAAGATTTGGAATCTCTATCGTCATGCGTTATAGGTAGCAGGCTGGACTTCATTTCATTCTCGATATTCGATGCGCGCAATTCTCATACGTAAACAATTTTTTCGTTGATAACATAGTTCTGCAACGGGATAAACTATACGGCATTCCATTCATCATGAAGTGACGAATAATCGGGAAAATTTTAGAATCTCTATCGTCATGCGTTATAGGTAGCAGACTGGCCTTCATTCCATTCTCGATATTCGATGCACGCAATTCCCATGTGTAAACAATTTTTTTAATGATAACAAAATTCTGCAACGAGATAAACTATACGGCATTTCATTCGTCATGAAGTGACGAATGATCGTGAAAATTTTCAAATCTCTATCATCATGCGTTATAGGTAGCAGACTGGCCTTCGATTATTTCTCGATATTCGATGCGCGCGATTCTCATACGTAAACAATTTTTTTGTTGATAACAAAATTCTGCAACGGGATAAACTATACGGCATTCCATTCATCATAAAGTGATGAATAATCGGGAAAGTTTTAGAATCTCTATCGTCATGCGTTATAGGTAGCAGACTGGCCTTCATTTCATTCTCGATATTCGATGCACGCAATTCTCATGTGTAAACAATTTTTTTAATGATAACAAAATTCTGCAACGGGATAAACTATACGGCATTCCATTCGTCATGTAGTGACGAATAATCGTGAAAATTTTAGAATCTCTATCGTCATGCGTTATAGGTAGCAGACTGGCCTTCATTTCATTCTCGATATTCAATGCGCGCAATTTTCATACGTAAACAATTTTTTTGTTGATAACGAAATTCTGCAACGGGATAAACTATACGGTATTCCATTCATCATGAAGTGACGAATAATCGGGAAAATTTTAGAATCTCTATCGTCATAACGAAATTCTGCAACGGGATAAACTTTACGGCATTTTATTCGTCATGAAGTGACGAATAATCGTGAAAATTTTCAAATCTCTATCGTCATGCGTTATAGGTAGCAGACCGGCCTTCATTTATTTCTCGATATTTGATGCGCGGGATTCCCATACGTAAACAATTTTTTCGTTGATAACAAAATTCTGCAACGGGATAAACTATACGGCATTCCATTCGTCATAAAGTGACGAATAATCGTGAAAATTTTCAAATCTCTATCGTCATGCGTTATAGGTAGCAGACCGGCCTTCATTTATTTCTCGATATTTGATGCGCGGGATTCCCATACGTAAACAATTTTTTTGTTGATAACCAAATTCTGCAACGGGATAAACTATACGGCATTCCATTCATCATGAAGTGATGAATAATCGGGAAAGTTTTAGAATCTCTATCGTCATGCGTTATAGGTAGCAGACTGGCCTTCATTTCATTCTCGATATTCGATGCACGCAATTCTCATGTGTAAACAATTTTTTTAATGATAACAAAATTCTGCAACGGGATAAACTATACGGCATTCCATTCGTCATGAAGTGACGAATAATCGTGGAAAATTTCAAATCTCTATCGTCATGCGTTATAGGTAGCAGACCGGCCTTCATTTATTTCTCGATATTTGATGCGCGGGATTCCCATACGTAAACAATTTTTTTGTTGATAACAAAATTCTGCAACGGGATAAACTATACGGCATTCCATTCGTCATGAAGTGACGAAAAATCGTGAAAGATTTGGAATCTCTATCGTCATGCGTTATAGGTAGCAGGCTGGACTTCATTTCATTCTCGATATTCGATGCGCGCAATTCTCATACGTAAACAATTTTTTCGTTGATAACATAGTTCTGCAACGGGATAAACTATACGGCATTCCATTCATCATGAAGTGACGAATAATCGGGAAAATTTCAGAATCTCTATCGTCATGCGTTATAGGTAGCAGACTGGCCTTCATTTCATTCTCGATATTCGATGCACGCAATTCCCATGTGTAAACAATTTTTTTAATGATAACAAAATTCTGCAACGAGATAAACTATACGGCATTTCATTCGTCATGAAGTGACGAATGATCGTGAAAATTTTCAAATCTCTATCATCATGCGTTATAGGTAGCAGACTGGCCTTCATTTATTTCTCGATATTCGATGCGCGCGATTCTCATACGTAAACAATTTTTTTGTTGATAACAAAATTCTGCAACGGGATGAACTATACGGCATTCCATTCGTCATCAAGTGACGAATAATCGTGAAAATTTCAGAATCTCTATCGTTATGCGTTATAGTTAGCAGACAGGGCCTTCATTTCATTCTCGATATTCGATGCGCGCAATTCTTATACGTAAACAATTTTTTTGTTGATAACAAAATTCTGCAACGGGATAAACTATACGGCATTCCATGCATCATGAAGTGACGAATAATCGGGAAAATTTTAGAATCTCTATCGTCATGCGTTATAGGTAGCAGACTGGCCTTCATTTCATTCTCGATATTCGATGCGCGCAATTCTCATACGTAAACAATTTTTTTAATGATAACAAAATTCTGCAACGGGGTAAACTATACGGCATTCCATTCGTCATCAAGTGACGAATAATCGTGAAAATTTTAGAATCTCTATCGTCATGCGTTATAGGTAGCAGACAGGGCCTTCATTTCATTCTTGATATTCGATGCGCGCAATTCTCATACGTAAACGATTTTTTTGTTGATAACAAAATTTTGCAACGGGATAAACTATACGGCATTCCATTCATCATAAAGTGACGAATATTCGGGGAAATTTTAGAATCTCTATCGTCATGCGTTATAGGTAGCAGACTGGCCTTCATTTCATTCTCGATATTCGATGCACGCAATTCTCATGTGTAAACAATTTTTTTAATGATAACAAAATTCTGCAACGGGATAAACTATACGGCATTCCATTCATCATGAAGTGACGAAAAATCGTGAAAGATTTGGAATCTCTATCGTCATGCGTTATAGGTAGCAGACTGGCCTTCATTTCATTCTCGATATTCGATGCGCGCAATTCTCATAAGTAAACAATTTTCTTAATAATAACAAAATTCTGCAACGGGATAAACTATACGGCATTCCATTTGTCATCAAGTGACGAATAATCGTGAAAATTTTAGAATCTCTATCGTCATGCGTTATAGGTAGCAGACAGGGCCTTCATTTCATTCTCGATATTCGATGCGCGCAATTCTCGAACGTAAACGATTTTTTTGTTGATAACGAAATTCTGCAACGGGATAAACTATACGGCATTCCATTCATCATGAAGTGACGGATAATCGAGGAAATTTTTGAATCTCTATCGTCATGCGTTATAGGTAGCAGACTGGCCTTCATTTTATTCTCGATATTCGATGCACGCAATTCTCATGTGTAAACAATTTTTTTAATGATAACAAAATTCTGCAATGGGATAAACTATACGGCATTTCATTCGTCATGAAGTGACAAATAATCGTGAAAATTTTAAAATCTCTATCGTCAGGCGTTATAGGTAGCAGACTGGCCTTCATTAATTTCTCGATATTCGATGCGCGCAATTCTCATACGTAAACAATTTTTTTGTTGATAACGAAATTCTGCAACGGGATAAACTATACGGCATTTCATTCGTCATAAAGTGACGAATAATTGTGAAAATTTTCAAATCTCTATCGTCATGCGTTACAGGTAGCAGACTGGCCTTCATTTATTTCTCGATATTTAATGCGCGGGATGACCATATCTAAACAATTTTTTTATTGATAACAAAATTCTGCAACGGGATAACCTATACGGCATTCGATTCGTCATGAAATGACGAATAATCGTGAAAATTTTAGAATCTCTATCTTCATGCGTTATAGGTAGCAGACTGGCCTTCATTTCATTCTCGATATTCGATGCGCGCGGTTCTCATACGTAAACGATTTTTTGGTTGATAACAATATTCTGCAATGGGATAAACTATACGGCATTCCATTCATCATGAAGTGACGAATAATTGGGAAAATTTTAGAATCTCTATCGTCATGCCTTATAGGTAGCAGACTGGCCTTCATTTCATTCTCGATATTCGATGCACGCAATTCTTATGTGTAAACAATTTTTTTAATGATAACAAAATTCTGCAACGGGATAAACTATACGGCATTCCATTCGTCATGTAGTGACGAATAATCGTGAAAATTTTAGAATCTCTATCGTCATGCGTTATAGGTAGCAGACTGGCCTTCATTTCATTCTCGATATTCAATGCGCGCAATTTTCATACGTAAACAATTTTTTTGTTGATAACGAAATTCTGCAACGGGATAAACTATACGGCATTCCATTCATCATGAAGTGACGAATATTCGGGAAAATTTTAGAATCTCTATCGTCATGCGTTATAGGTAGCAGACTGGCCTTTATTTCATTCTCGATATTCGATGCACGCAATTCTCATGTGTAAACAATTTTTTTAATGATAACGAAATTCTGCAACGGGATAAACTATACGGCATTCCATTCGTCATGAAGTGACGAATAATCGTGAAAATTTTCAAATCTCTATCGTCATGCGTTATAGGTAGCAGACTGGCCTTCATTAATTTCTCGATATTCGATGCGCGCAATTCTCATACGTAAACAATTTTTTTGTTGATAACGAAATTCTGCAACGGGATAAACTATACGGCATTCCATTCGTCATGAAGTGACGAATAATCGTGGAAAATTTCAAATCTCTATCGTCATGCGTTATAGGTAGCAGACCGGCCTTCATTTATTCCTCGATATTTGATGCGCGGGATTCCCATACGTAAACAATTTTTTTGTTGATAACAAAATTCTGCAACGGGATAAACTATACGGCATTCCATTCGTCATGAAGTGACGAAAAATCGTGAAAGATTTGGAATCTCTATCGTCATGCGTTATAGGTAGCAGGCTGGACTTCATTTCATTCTCGATATTCGATGCGCGCAATTCTCATACGTAAACAATTTTTTCGTTGATAACATAGTTCTGCAACGGGATAAACTATACGGCATTCCATTCATCATGAAGTGACGAATAATCGGGAAAATTTTAGAATCTCTATCGTCATGCGTTATAGGTAGCAGACTGGCCTTCATTTCATTATCGATATTCGATGCACGCAATTCCCATGTGTAAACAATTTTTTTAATGATAACAAAATTCTGCAACGAGATAAACCATACGGCATTTCATTCGTCATGAAGTGACGAATGATCGTGAAAATTTTCAAATCTCTATCATCATGCGTTATAGGTAGCAGACTGGCCTTCATTTATTTCTCGATATTCGATGCGCGCGATTCTCATACGTAAACAATTTTTTTGTTGATAACAAAATTCTGCAACGGGATGAACTATACGGCATTCCATTCGTCATCAAGTGACGAATAATCGTGAAAATTTCAGAATCTCTATCGTTATGCGTTATAGTTAGCAGACAGGGCCTTCATTTCATTCTCGATATTCGATGCGCGCAATTCTTATACGTAAACAATTTTTTTGTTGATAACAAAATTCTGCAACGGGATAAACTATACGGCATTCCATGCATCATGAAGTGACGAATAATCGGGAAAATTTTAGAATCTCTATCGTCATGCGTTATAGGTAGCAGACTGGCCTTCATTTCATTCTCGATATTCGATGCGCGCAATTCTCATACGTAAACAATTTTTTTAATGATAACAAAATTCTGCAACGGGGTAAACTATACGGCATTCCATTCGTCATCAAGTGACGAATAATCGTGAAAATTTTAGAATCTCTATCGTCATGCGTTATAGGTAGCAGACAGGGCCTTCATTTCATTCTTGATATTCGATGCGCGCAATTCTCATACGTAAACGATTTTTTTGTTGATAACAAAATTTTGCAACGGGATAAACTATACGGCATTCCATTCATCATGAAGTGACGAATATTCGGGGAAATTTTAGAATCTCTATCGTCATGCGTTATAGGTAGCAGACTGGCCTTCATTTCATTCTCGATATTCGATGCACGCAATTCTCATGTGTAAACAATTTTTTTAATGATAACAAAATTCTGCAACGGGATAAACTATACGGCATTCCATTCGTCATGAAGTGACGAAAAATCGTGAAAGATTTGGAATCTCTATCGTCATGCGTTATAGGTAGCAGACTGGCCTTCATTTCATTCTCGATATTCGATGCGCGCAATTCTCATAAGTAAACAATTTTCTTAATAATAACAAAATTCTGCAACGGGATAAACTATACGGCATTCCATTTGTCATCAAGTGACGAATAATCGTGAAAATTTTAGAATCTCTATCGTCATGCGTTATAGGTAGCAGACAGGGCCTTCATTTCATTCTCGATTTTCGATGCGCGCAATTCTCGAACGTAAACGATTTTTTTGTTGATAACAAAATTCTGCAACGGGATAAACCATACGGCATTCCATTCATCATGAAGTGACGGATAATCGAGGAAATTTTAGAATCTCTATCGTCATGCGTTATAGGTAGCAGACTGGCCTTCATTTTATTCTCGATATTCGATGCACGCAATTCTCATGTGTAAACAATTTTTTTAATGATAACAAAATTCTGCAATGGGATAAACTATACGGCATTTCATTCGTCATGAAGTGACAAATAATCGTGAAAATTTTAAAATCTCTATCGTCAGGCGTTATAGGTAGCAGACTGGCCTTCATTAATTTCTCGATATTCGATGCGCGCAATTCTCATACGTAAACAATTTTTTTGTTGATAACGAAATTCTGCAACGGGATAAACTATACGGCATTTCATTCGTCATAAAGTGACGAATAATTGTGAAAATTTTCAAATCTCTATCGTCATGCGTTACAGGTAGCAGACTGGCCTTCATTTATTTCTCGATATTTAATGCGCGGGATGACCATATCTAAACAATTTTTTTATTGATAACAAAATTCTGCAACGGGATAACCTATACGGCATTCGATTCGTCATGAAATGACGAATAATCGTGAAAATTTTAGAATCTCTATCTTCATGCGTTATAGGTAGCAGACTGGCCTTCATTTCATTCTCGATATTCGATGCGCGCGGTTCTCATACGTAAACGATTTTTTGGTTGATAACAATATTCTGCAATGGGATAAACTATACGGCATTCCATTCATCATGAAGTGACGAATAATTGGGAAAATTTTAGAATCTCTATCGTCATGCCTTATAGGTAGCAGACTGGCCTTCATTTCATTCTCGATATTCGATGCACGCAATTCTCATGTGTAAACAATTTTTTTAATGATAACAAAATTCTGCAACGGGATAAACTATACGGCATTCCATTCGTCATGTAGTGACGAATAATCGTGAAAATTTTAGAATCTCTATCGTCATGCGTTATAGGTAGCAGACTGGCCTTCATTTCATTCTCGATATTCAATGCGCGCAATTTTCATACGTAAACAATTTTTTTGTTGATAACGAAATTCTGCAACGGGATAAACTATACGGCATTCCATTCATCATGAAGTGACGAATATTCGGGAAAATTTTAGAATCTCTATCGTCATGCGTTATAGGTAGCAGACTGGCCTTTATTTCATTCTCGATATTCGATGCACGCAATTCTCATGTGTAAACAATTTTTTCAATGATAACGAAATTCTGCAACGGGATAAACTATACGGCATTCCATTCGTCATGAAGTGACGAATAATCGTGAAAATTTTCAAATCTCTATCGTCATGCGTTATAGGTAGCAGACTGGCCTTCATTAATTTCTCGATATTCGATGCGCGCAATTCTCATACGTAAACAATTTTTTTGTTGATAACGAAATTCTGCAACGGGATAAACTATACGGCATTTCATTCGTCATGAAGTGACGAATAATCGTGGAAAATTTCAAATCTCTATCGTCATGCGTTATAGGTAGCAGACCGGCCTTCATTTATTTCTCGATATTTGATGCGCGGGATTCCCATACGTAAACAATTTTTTTGTTGATAACAAAATTCTGCGACGGGATAAACTATACGGCATTCCATTCGTCATGAAGTGACGAAAAATCGTGAAAGATTTGGAATCTCTATCGTCATGCGTTATAGGTAGCAGGCTGGACTTCATTTCATTCTCGATATTCGATGCGCGCAATTCTCATACGTAAACAATTTTTTCGTTGATAACATAGTTCTGCAACGGGATAAACTATACGGCATTCCATTCATCATGAAGTGACGAATAATCGGGAAAATTTTAGAATCTCTATCGTCATGCGTTATAGGTAGCAGACTGGCCTTCATTCCATTCTCGATATTCGATGCACGCAATTCCCATGTGTAAACAATTTTTTTAATGATAACAAAATTCTGCAACGAGATAAACTATACGGCATTTCATTCGTCATGAAGTGACGAATGATCGTGAAAATTTTCAAATCTCTATCATCATGCGTTATAGGTAGCAGACTGGCCTTCGATTATTTCTCGATATTCGATGCGCGCGATTCTCATACGTAAACAATTTTTTTGTTGATAACAAAATTCTGCAACGGGATAAACTATACGGCATTCCATTCATCATAAAGTGATGAATAATCGGGAAAGTTTTAGAATCTCTATCGTCATGCGTTATAGGTAGCAGACTGGCCTTCATTTCATTCTCGATATTCGATGCACGCAATTCTCATGTGTAAACAATTTTTTTAATGATAACAAAATTCTGCAACGGGATAAACTATACGGCATTCCATTCGTCATGTAGTGACGAATAATCGTGAAAATTTTAGAATCTCTATCGTCATGCGTTATAGGTAGCAGACTGGCCTTCATTTCATTCTCGATATTCAATGCGCGCAATTTTCATACGTAAACAATTTTTTTGTTGATAACGAAATTCTGCAACGGGATAAACTATACGGTATTCCATTCATCATGAAGTGACGAATAATCGGGAAAATTTTAGAATCTCTATCGTCATAACGAAATTCTGCAACGGGATAAACTTTACGGCATTTTATTCGTCATGAAGTGACGAATAATCGTGAAAATTTTCAAATCTCTATCGTCATGCGTTATAGGTAGCAGACCGGCCTTCATTTATTTCTCGATATTTGATGCGCGGGATTCCCATACGTAAACAATTTTTTCGTTGATAACAAAATTCTGCAACGGGATAAACTATACGGCATTCCATTCGTCATAAAGTGACGAATAATCGTGAAAATTTTCAAATCTCTATCGTCATGCGTTATAGGTAGCAGACCGGCCTTCATTTATTTCTCGATATTTGATGCGCGGGATTCCCATACGTAAACAATTTTTTTGTTGATAACCAAATTCTGCAACGGGATAAACTATACGGCATTCCATTCATCATGAAGTGATGAATAATCGGGAAAGTTTTAGAATCTCTATCGTCATGCGTTATAGGTAGCAGACTGGCCTTCATTTCATTCTCGATATTCGATGCACGCAATTCTCATGTGTAAACAATTTTTTTAATGATAACAAAATTCTGCAACGGGATAAACTATACGGCATTCCATTCGTCATGTAGTGACGAATAATCGTGAAAATTTTAGAATCTCTATCGTCATGCGTTATAGGTAGCAGACTGGCCTTCATTTCATTCTCGATATTCAATGCGCGCAATTTTCATACGTAAACAATTTTTTTGTTGATAACGAAATTCTGCAACGAAATAAACTATACGGCATTCCATTCATCATGAAGTGACGAATATTCGGGAAAATTTTAGAATCTCTATCGTCATGCGTTATAGGTAGCAGACTGGCCTTTATTTCATTCTCGATATTCGATGCACGCAATTCTCATGTGTAAACAATTTTTTTAATGATAACGAAATTCTGCAACGGGATAAACTATACGGCATTCCATTCGTCATGAAGTGACGAATAATCGTGAAAATTTTTAAATCTCTATCGTCATGCGTTATAGGTAGCAGACTGGCCTTCATTAATTTCTCGATATTCGATGCGCGCAATTCTCATACGTAAACAATTTTTTTGTTGATAACGAAATTCTGCAACGGGATAAACTATACGGCATTCCATTCGTCATGAAGTGACGAATAATCGTGGAAAATTTCAAATCTCTATCGTCATGCGTTATAGGTAGCAGACCGGCCTTCATTTATTTCTCGATATTTGATGCGCGGGATTCCCATACGTAAACAATTTTTTTGTTGATAACAAAATTCTGCAACGGGATAAACTATACGGCATTCCATTCGTCATGAAGTGACGAAAAATCGTGAAAGATTTGGAATCTCTATCGTCATGCGTTATAGGTAGCAGGCTGGACTTCATTTCATTCTCGATATTCGATGCGCGCAATTCTCATACGTAAACAATTTTTTCGTTGATAACATAGTTCTGCAACGGGATAAACTATACGGCATTCCATTCATCATGAAGTGACGAATAATCGGGAAAATTTTAGAATCTCTATCGTCATGCGTTATAGGTAGCAGACTGGCCTTCATTTCATTCTCGATATTCGATGCACGCAATTCCCATGTGTAAACAATTTTTTTAATGATAACAAAATTCTGCAACGAGATAAACTATACGGCATTTCATTCGTCATGAAGTGACGAATGATCGTGAAAATTTTCAAATCTCTATCATCATGCGTTATAGGTAGCAGACTGGCCTTCATTTATTTCTCGATATTCGATGCGCGCGATTCTCATACGTAAACAATTTTTTTGTTGATAACAAAATTCTGCAACGGGATGAACTATACGGCATTCCATTCGTCATCAAGTGACGAATAATCGTGAAAATTTCAGAATCTCTATCGTTATGCGTTATAGTTAGCAGACAGGGCCTTCATTTCATTCTCGATATTCGATGCGCGCAATTCTTATACGTAAACAATTTTTTTGTTGATAACAAAATTCTGCAACGGGATAAACTATACGGCATTCCATGCATCATGAAGTGACGAATAATCGGGAAAATTTTAGAATCTCTATCGTCATGCGTTATAGGTAGCAGACTGGCCTTCATTTCATTCTCGATATTCGATGCGCGCAATTCTCATACGTAAACAATTTTTTTAATGATAACAAAATTCTGCAACGGGGTAAACTATACGGCATTCCATTCGTCATCAAGTGACGAATAATCGTGAAAATTTTAGAATCTCTATCGTCATGCGTTATAGGTAGCAGACAGGGCCTTCATTTCATTCTTGATATTCGATGCGCGCAATTCTCATACGTAAACGATTTTTTTGTTGATAACAAAATTTTGCAACGGGATAAACTATACGGCATTCCATTCATCATAAAGTGACGAATATTCGGGGAAATTTTAGAATCTCTATCGTCATGCGTTATAGGTAGCAGACTGGCCTTCATTTCATTCTCGATATTCGATGCACGCAATTCTCATGTGTAAACAATTTTTTTAATGATAACAAAATTCTGCAACGGGATAAACTATACGGCATTCCATTCATCATGAAGTGACGAAAAATCGTGAAAGATTTGGAATCTCTATCGTCATGCGTTATAGGTAGCAGACTGGCCTTCATTTCATTCTCGATATTCGATGCGCGCAATTCTCATAAGTAAACAATTTTCTTAATAATAACAAAATTCTGCAACGGGATAAACTATACGGCATTCCATTTGTCATCAAGTGACGAATAATCGTGAAAATTTTAGAATCTCTATCGTCATGCGTTATAGGTAGCAGACAGGGCCTTCATTTCATTCTCGATATTCGATGCGCGCAATTCTCGAACGTAAACGATTTTTTTGTTGATAACGAAATTCTGCAACGGGATAAACTATACGGCATTCCATTCATCATGAAGTGACGGATAATCGAGGAAATTTTTGAATCTCTATCGTCATGCGTTATAGGTAGCAGACTGGCCTTCATTTTATTCTCGATATTCGATGCACGCAATTCTCATGTGTAAACAATTTTTTTAATGATAACAAAATTCTGCAATGGGATAAACTATACGGCATTTCATTCGTCATGAAGTGACAAATAATCGTGAAAATTTTAAAATCTCTATCGTCAGGCGTTATAGGTAGCAGACTGGCCTTCATTAATTTCTCGATATTCGATGCGCGCAATTCTCATACGTAAACAATTTTTTTGTTGATAACGAAATTCTGCAACGGGATAAACTATACGGCATTTCATTCGTCATAAAGTGACGAATAATTGTGAAAATTTTCAAATCTCTATCGTCATGCGTTACAGGTAGCAGACTGGCCTTCATTTATTTCTCGATATTTAATGCGCGGGATGACCATATCTAAACAATTTTTTTATTGATAACAAAATTCTGCAACGGGATAACCTATACGGCATTCGATTCGTCATGAAATGACGAATAATCGTGAAAATTTTAGAATCTCTATCTTCATGCGTTATAGGTAGCAGACTGGCCTTCATTTCATTCTCGATATTCGATGCGCGCGGTTCTCATACGTAAACGATTTTTTGGTTGATAACAATATTCTGCAATGGGATAAACTATACGGCATTCCATTCATCATGAAGTGACGAATAATTGGGAAAATTTTAGAATCTCTATCGTCATGCCTTATAGGTAGCAGACTGGCGTTCATTTCATTCTCGATATTCGATGCACGCAATTCTTATGTGTAAACAATTTTTTTAATGATAACAAAATTCTGCAACGGGATAAACTATACGGCATTCCATTCGTCATGTAGTGACGAATAATCATGAAAATTTTAGAATCTCTATCGTCATGCGTTATAGGTAGCAGACTGGCCTTCATTTCATTCTCGATATTCAATGCGCGCAATTTTCATACGTAAACAATTTTTTTGTTGATAACGAAATTCTGCAACGGGATAAACTATACGGCATTCCATTCATCATGAAGTGACGAATATTCGGGAAAATTTTAGAATCTCTATCGTCATGCGTTATAGGTAGCAGACTGGCCTTTATTTCATTCTCGATATTCGATGCACGCAATTCTCATGTGTAAACAATTTTTTTAATGATAACGAAATTCTGCAACGGGATAAACTATACGGCATTCCATTCGTCATGAAGTGACGAATAATCGTGAAAATTTTCAAATCTCTATCGTCATGCGTTATAGGTAGCAGACTGGCCTTCATTAATTTCTCGATATTCGATGCGCGCAATTCTCATACGTAAACAATTTTTTTGTTGATAACGAAATTCTGCAACGGGATAAACTATACGGCATTCCATTCGTCATGAAGTGACGAATAATCGTGGAAAATTTCAAATCTCTATCGTCATGCGTTATAGGTAGCAGACCGGCCTTCATTTATTCCTCGATATTTGATGCGCGGGATTCCCATACGTAAACAATTTTTTTGTTGATAACAAAATTCTGCAACGGGATAAACTATACGGCATTCCATTCGTCATGAAGTGACGAAAAATCGTGAAAGATTTGGAATCTCTATCGTCATGCGTTATAGGTAGCAGGCTGGACTTCATTTCATTCTCGATATTCGATGCGCGCAATTCTCATACGTAAACAATTTTTTCGTTGATAACATAGTTCTGCAACGGGATAAACTATACGGCATTCCATTCATCATGAAGTGACGAATAATCGGGAAAATTTTAGAATCTCTATCGTCATGCGTTATAGGTAGCAGACTGGCCTTCATTTCATTATCGATATTCGATGCACGCAATTCCCATGTGTAAACAATTTTTTTAATGATAACAAAATTCTGCAACGAGATAAACCATACGGCATTTCATTCGTCATGAAGTGACGAATGATCGTGAAAATTTTCAAATCTCTATCATCATGCGTTATAGGTAGCAGACTGGCCTTCATTTATTTCTCGATATTCGATGCGCGCGATTCTCATACGTAAACAATTTTTTTGTTGATAACAAAATTCTGCAACGGGATGAACTATACGGCATTCCATTCGTCATCAAGTGACGAATAATCGTGAAAATTTCAGAATCTCTATCGTTATGCGTTATAGTTAGCAGACAGGGCCTTCATTTCATTCTCGATATTCGATGCGCGCAATTCTTATACGTAAACAATTTTTTTGTTGATAACAAAATTCTGCAACGGGATAAACTATACGGCATTCCATGCATCATGAAGTGACGAATAATCGGGAAAATTTTAGAATCTCTATCGTCATGCGTTATAGGTAGCAGACTGGCCTTCATTTCATTCTCGATATTCGATGCGCGCAATTCTCATACGTAAACAATTTTTTTAATGATAACAAAATTCTGCAACGGGGTAAACTATACGGCATTCCATTCGTCATCAAGTGACGAATAATCGTGAAAATTTTAGAATCTCTATCGTCATGCGTTATAGGTAGCAGACAGGGCCTTCATTTCATTCTTGATATTCGATGCGCGCAATTCTCATACGTAAACGATTTTTTTGTTGATAACAAAATTTTGCAACGGGATAAACTATACGGCATTCCATTCATCATGAAGTGACGAATATTCGGGGAAATTTTAGAATCTCTATCGTCATGCGTTATAGGTAGCAGACTGGCCTTCATTTCATTCTCGATATTCGATGCACGCAATTCTCATGTGTAAACAATTTTTTTAATGATAACAAAATTCTGCAACGGGATAAACTATACGGCATTCCATTCGTCATGAAGTGACGAAAAATCGTGAAAGATTTGGAATCTCTATCGTCATGCGTTATAGGTAGCAGACTGGCCTTCATTTCATTCTCGATATTCGATGCGCGCAATTCTCATAAGTAAACAATTTTCTTAATAATAACAAAATTCTGCAACGGGATAAACTATACGGCATTCCATTTGTCATCAAGTGACGAATAATCGTGAAAATTTTAGAATCTCTATCGTCATGCGTTATAGGTAGCAGACAGGGCCTTCATTTCATTCTCGATTTTCGATGCGCGCAATTCTCGAACGTAAACGATTTTTTTGTTGATAACAAAATTCTGCAACGGGATAAACCATACGGCATTCCATTCATCATGAAGTGACGGATAATCGAGGAAATTTTAGAATCTCTATCGTCATGCGTTATAGGTAGCAGACTGGCCTTCATTTTATTCTCGATATTCGATGCACGCAATTCTCATGTGTAAACAATTTTTTTAATGATAACAAAATTCTGCAATGGGATAAACTATACGGCATTTCATTCGTCATGAAGTGACAAATAATCGTGAAAATTTTAAAATCTCTATCGTCAGGCGTTATAGGTAGCAGACTGGCCTTCATTAATTTCTCGATATTCGATGCGCGCAATTCTCATACGTAAACAATTTTTTTGTTGATAACGAAATTCTGCAACGGGATAAACTATACGGCATTTCATTCGTCATAAAGTGACGAATAATTGTGAAAATTTTCAAATCTCTATCGTCATGCGTTACAGGTAGCAGACTGGCCTTCATTTATTTCTCGATATTTAATGCGCGGGATGACCATATCTAAACAATTTTTTTATTGATAACAAAATTCTGCAACGGGATAACCTATACGGCATTCGATTCGTCATGAAATGACGAATAATCGTGAAAATTTTAGAATCTCTATCTTCATGCGTTATAGGTAGCAGACTGGCCTTCATTTCATTCTCGATATTCGATGCGCGCGGTTCTCATACGTAAACGATTTTTTGGTTGATAACAATATTCTGCAATGGGATAAACTATACGGCATTCCATTCATCATGAAGTGACGAATAATTGGGAAAATTTTAGAATCTCTATCGTCATGCCTTATAGGTAGCAGACTGGCCTTCATTTCATTCTCGATATTCGATGCACGCAATTCTCATGTGTAAACAATTTTTTTAATGATAACAAAATTCTGCAACGGGATAAACTATACGGCATTCCATTCGTCATGTAGTGACGAATAATCGTGAAAATTTTAGAATCTCTATCGTCATGCGTTATAGGTAGCAGACTGGCCTTCATTTCATTCTCGATATTCAATGCGCGCAATTTTCATACGTAAACAATTTTTTTGTTGATAACGAAATTCTGCAACGGGATAAACTATACGGCATTCCATTCATCATGAAGTGACGAATATTCGGGAAAATTTTAGAATCTCTATCGTCATGCGTTATAGGTAGCAGACTGGCCTTTATTTCATTCTCGATATTCGATGCACGCAATTCTCATGTGTAAACAATTTTTTCAATGATAACGAAATTCTGCAACGGGATAAACTATACGGCATTCCATTCGTCATGAAGTGACGAATAATCGTGAAAATTTTCAAATCTCTATCGTCATGCGTTATAGGTAGCAGACTGGCCTTCATTAATTTCTCGATATTCGATGCGCGCAATTCTCATACGTAAACAATTTTTTTGTTGATAACGAAATTCTGCAACGGGATAAACTATACGGCATTTCATTCGTCATGAAGTGACGAATAATCGTGGAAAATTTCAAATCTCTATCGTCATGCGTTATAGGTAGCAGACCGGCCTTCATTTATTTCTCGATATTTGATGCGCGGGATTCCCATACGTAAACAATTTTTTTGTTGATAACAAAATTCTGCGACGGGATAAACTATACGGCATTCCATTCGTCATGAAGTGACGAAAAATCGTGAAAGATTTGGAATCTCTATCGTCATGCGTTATAGGTAGCAGGCTGGACTTCATTTCATTCTCGATATTCGATGCGCGCAATTCTCATACGTAAACAATTTTTTCGTTGATAACATAGTTCTGCAACGGGATAAACTATACGGCATTCCATTCATCATGAAGTGACGAATAATCGGGAAAATTTTAGAATCTCTATCGTCATGCGTTATAGGTAGCAGACTGGCCTTCATTCCATTCTCGATATTCGATGCACGCAATTCCCATGTGTAAACAATTTTTTTAATGATAACAAAATTCTGCAACGAGATAAACTATACGGCATTTCATTCGTCATGAAGTGACGAATGATCGTGAAAATTTTCAAATCTCTATCATCATGCGTTATAGGTAGCAGACTGGCCTTCGATTATTTCTCGATATTCGATGCGCGCGATTCTCATACGTAAACAATTTTTTTGTTGATAACAAAATTCTGCAACGGGATAAACTATACGGCATTCCATTCATCATAAAGTGATGAATAATCGGGAAAGTTTTAGAATCTCTATCGTCATGCGTTATAGGTAGCAGACTGGCCTTCATTTCATTCTCGATATTCGATGCACGCAATTCTCATGTGTAAACAATTTTTTTAATGATAACAAAATTCTGCAACGGGATAAACTATACGGCATTCCATTCGTCATGTAGTGACGAATAATCGTGAAAATTTTAGAATCTCTATCGTCATGCGTTATAGGTAGCAGACTGGCCTTCATTTCATTCTCGATATTCAATGCGCGCAATTTTCATACGTAAACAATTTTTTTGTTGATAACGAAATTCTGCAACGGGATAAACTATACGGTATTCCATTCATCATGAAGTGACGAATAATCGAGAAAATTTTAGAATCTCTATCGTCATAACGAAATTCTGCAACGGGATAAACTTTACGGCATTTTATTCGTCATGAAGTGACGAATAATCGTGAAAATTTTCAAATCTCTATCGTCATGCGTTATAGGTAGCAGACTGGCCTTCATTTATTTCTCGATATTTGATGCGCGGGATTCCCATACGTAAACAATTTTTTCGTTGATAACAAAATTCTGCAACGGGATAAACTATACGGCATTCCATTCGTCATAAAGTGACGAATAATCGTGAAAATTTTCAAATCTCTATCGTCATGCGTTATAGGTAGCAGACCGGCCTTCATTTATTTCTCGATATTTGATGCGCGGGATTCCCATACGTAAACAATTTTTTTGTTGATAACAAAATTCTGCAACGGGATAAACTATACGGCATTCCATTCATCATGAAGTGATGAATAATCGGGAAAGTTTTAGAATCTCTATCGTCATGCGTTATAGGTAGCAGACTGGCCTTCATTTCATTCTCGATATTCGATGCACGCAATTCTCATGTGTAAACAATTTTTTTAATGATAACAAAATTCTGCAACGGGATAAACTATACGGCATTCCATTCGTCATGTAGTGACGAATAATCGTGAAAATTTTAGAATCTCTATCGTCATGCGTTATAGGTAGCAGACTGGCCTTCATTTCATTCTCGATATTCAATGCGCGCAATTTTCATACGTAAACAATTTTTTTGTTGATAACGAAATTCTGCAACGAAATAAACTATACGGCATTCCATTCATCATGAAGTGACGAATATTCGGGAAAATTTTAGAATCTCTATCGTCATGCGTTATAGGTAGAAGACTGGCCTTTATTTCATTCTCGATATTCGATGCACGCAATTCTCATGTGTAAACAATTTTTTTAATGATAACGAAATTCTGCAACGGGATAAACTATACGGCATTCCATTCGTCATGAAGTGACGAATAATCGTGAAAATTTTCAAATCTCTTTCGTCATGCGTTATAGGTAGCAGACTGGCCTTCATTAATTTCTCGATATTCGATGCGCGCAATTCTCATACGTAAACAATTTTTTTGTTGATAACGAAATTCTGCAACGGGATAAACTATACGGCATTCCATTCGTCATGAAGTGACGAATAATCTTGGAAAATTTTAAATCTCTATCGTCATGCGTTATAGGTAGCAGACCGGCCTTCATTTATTTCTCGATATTTGATGCGCGGGATTCCCATACGTAAACAATTTTTTTGTTGATAACAAAATTCTGCAACGGGATAAACTATACGGCATTCCATTCGTCATGAAGTGACGAAAAATCGTGAAAGATTTGGAATCTCTATCGTCATGCGTTATAGGTAGCAGGCTGGACTTCATTTCATTCTCGATATTCGATGCACGCAATTCTCATACGTAAACAATTTTTTCGTTGATAACATAGTTCTGCAACGGGATAAACTATACGGCATTCCATTCATCATGAAGTGACGAATAATCGGGAAAATTTTAGAATCTCTATCGTCATGCGTTATAGGTAGCAGACTGGCCTTCATTTCATTCTCGATATTCGATGCACGCAATTCCCATGTGTAAACAATTTTTTTAATGATAACAAAATTCTGCAACGAGATAAACTATACGGCATTTCATTCGTCATGAAGTGACGAATGATCGTGAAAATTTTCAAATCTCTATCATCATGCGTTATAGGTAGCAGACTGGCCTTCATTTATTTCTCGATATTCGATGCGCGCGATTCTCATACGTAAACAATTTTTTTGTTGATAACAAAATTCTGCAACGGGATGAACTATACGGCATTCCATTCGTCATCAAGTGACGAATAATCGTGAAAATTTCAGAATCTCTATCGTTATGCGTTATAGTTAGCAGACAGGGCCTTCATTTCATTCTCGATATTCGATGCGCGCAATTCTTATACGTAAACAATTTTTTTGTTGATAACAAAATTCTGCAACGGGATAAACTATACGGCATTCCATGCATCATGAAGTGACGAATAATCGGGAAAATTTTAGAATCTCTATCGTCATGCGTTATAGGTAGCAGACTGGCCTTCATTTCATTCTCGATATTCGATGCGCGCAATTCTCATACGTAAACAATTTTTTTAATGATAACAAAATTCTGCAACGGGGTAAACTATACGGCATTCCATTCGTCATCAAGTGACGAATAATCGTGAAAATTTTAGAATCTCTATCGTCATGCGTTATAGGTAGCAGACAGGGCCTTCATTTCATTCTTGATATTCGATGCGCGCAATTCTCATACGTAAACGATTTTTTTGTTGATAACAAAATTTTGCAACGGGATAAACTATACGGCATTCCATTCATCATGAAGTGACGAATATTCGGGGAAATTTTAGAATCTCTATCGTCATGCGTTATAGGTAGCAGACTGGCCTTCATTTCATTCTCGATATTCGATGCACGCAATTCTCATGTGTAAACAATTTTTTTAATGATAACAAAATTCTGCAACGGGATAAACTATACGGCATTCCATTCGTCATGAAGTGACGAAAAATCGTGAAAGATTTGGAATCTCTATCGTCATGCGTTATAGGTAGCAGACTGGCCTTCATTTCATTCTCGATATTCGATGCGCGCAATTCTCATAAGTAAACAATTTTCTTAATAATAACAAAATTCTGCAACAGGATAAACTATACGGCATTCCATTTGTCATCAAGTGACGAATAATCGTGAAAATTTTAGAATCTCTATCGTCATGCGTTATAGGTAGCAGACAGGGCCTTCATTTCATTCTCGATATTCGATGCGCGCAATTCTCGAACGTAAACGATTTTTTTGTTGATAACAAAATTCTGCAACGGGATAAACTATACGGCATTCCATTCATCATGAAGTGACGGATAATCGAGGAAATTTTTGAATCTCTATCGTCATGCGTTATAGGTAGCAGACTGGCCTTCATTTTATTCTCGATATTCGATGCACGCAATTCTCATGTGTAAACAATTTTTTTAATGATAACAAAATTCTGCAATGGGATAAACTATACGGCATTTCATTCGTCATGAAGTGACAAATAATCGTGAAAATTTCAAAATCTCTATCGTCAGGCGTTATAGGTAGCAGACTGGCCTTCATTAATTTCTCGATATTCGATGCGCGCAATTCTCATACGTAAACAATTTTTTTGTTGATAACGAAATTCTGCAACGGGATAAACTATACGGCATTTCATTCGTCATAAAGTGACGAATAATTGTGAAAATTTTTAAATCTCTATCGTCATGCGTTACAGGTAGCAGACTGGCCTTCATTTATTTCTCGATATTTAATGCGCGGGATGACCATATCTAAACAATTTTTTTATTGATAACAAAATTCTGCAACGGGATAACCTATACGGCATTCGATTCGTCATGAAATGACGAATAATCGTGAAAATTTTAGAATCTCTATCTTCATGCGTTATAGGTAGCAGACTGGCCTTCATTTCATTCTCGATATTCGATGCGCGCGGTTCTCATACGTAAACGATTGTTTGGTTGATAACAATATTCTGCAATGGGATAAACTATACGGCATTCCATTCATCATGAAGTGACGAATAATTGGGAAAATTTAAGAATCTCTATCGTCATGCCTTATAGGTAGCAGACTGGCCTTCATTTCATTCTCGATATTCGATGCACGCAATTCTCATGTGTAAACAATTTTTTTAATGATAACAAAATTCTGCAACGGGATAAACTATACGGCATTCCATTCGTCATGTAGTGACGAATAATCGTGAAAATTTAAGAATCTCTATCGTCATGCGTTATAGGTAGCAGACTGGCCTTCATTTCATTCTCGATATTCAATGCGCGCAATTTTCATACGTAAACAATTTTTTTGTTGATAACGAAATTCTGCAACGGGATAAACTATACGGCATTCCATTCATCATGAAGTAAAGAATATTCGGGAAAATTTTAGAATCTCTATCGTCATGCGTTATAGGTAGCAGACTGGCCTTTATTTCATTCTCGATATTCGATGCACGCAATTCTCATGTGTAAACAATTTTTTCAATGATAACGAAATTCTGCAACGGGATAAACTATACGGCATTCCATTCGTCATGAAGTGACGAATAATCGTGAAAATTTTCAAATCTCTATCGTCATGCGTTATAGGTAGCAGACTGGCCTTCATTAATTTCTCGATATTCGATGCGCGCAATTCTCATACGTAAACAATTTTTTTGTTGATAACGAAATTCTGCAACGGGATAAACTATACGGCATTCCATTCGTCATGAAGTGACGAATAATCGTGGAAAATTTCAAATCTCTATCGTCATGCGTTATAGGTAGCAGACCGGCCTTCATTTATTTCTCGATATTTGATGCGCGGGATTCCCATACGTTAACAATTTTTTTGTTGATAACAAAATTCTGCGACGGGATAAACTATACGGCATTCCATTCGTCATGAAGTGACGAAAAATCGTGAAAGATTTGGAATCTCTATCGTCATGCGTTATAGGTAGCAGGCTGGACTTCATTTCATTCTCGATATTCGATGCGCGCAATTCTCATACGTAAACAATTTTTTCGTTGATAACATAGTTCTGCAACGGGATAAACTATACGGCATTCCATTCATCATGAAGTGACGAATAATCGGGAAAATTTTAGAATCTCTATCGTCATGCGTTATAGGTAGCAGACTGGCCTTCATTCCATTCTCGATATTCGATGCACGCAATTCCCATGTGTAAACAATTTTTTTAATGATAACAAAATTCTGCAACGAGATAAACTATACGGCATTTCATTCGTCATGAAGTGACGAATGATCGTGAAAATTTTCAAATCTCTATCATCATGCGTTATAGGTAGCAGACTGGCCTTCGATTATTTCTCGATATTCGATGCGCGCGATTCTCATACGTAAACAATTTTTTTGTTGATAACAAAATTCTGCAACGGGATAAACTATACGGCATTCCATTCATCATAAAGTGATGAATAATCGGGAAAGTTTTAGAATCTCTATCGTCATGCGTTATAGGTAGCAGACTGGCCTTCATTTCATTCTCGATATTCGATGCACGCAATTCTCATGTGTAAACAATTTTTTTAATGATAACAAAATTCTGCAACGGGATAAACTATACGGCATTCCATTCGTCATGTAGTGACGAATAATCGTGAAAATTTTAGAATCTCTATCGTCATGCGTTATAGGTAGCAGACTGGCCTTCATTTCATTCTCGATATTCAATGCGCGCAATTTTCATACGTAAACAATTTTTTTGTTGATAACGAAATTCTGCAACGGGATAAACTATACGGTATTCCATTCATCATGAAGTGACGAATAATCGGGAAAATTTTAGAATCTCTATCGTCATAACGAAATTCTGCAACGGGATAAACTTTACGGCATTTTATTCGTCATGAAGTGACGAATAATCGTGAAAATTTTCAAATCTCTATCGTCATGCGTTATAGGTAGCAGACCGGCCTTCATTTATTTCTCGATATTTGATGCGCGGGATTCCCATACGTAAACAATTTTTTCGTTGATAACAAAATTCTGCAACGGGATAAACTATACGGCATTCCATTCGTCATGAAGTGACGAATAATCGTGAAAATTTTCAAATCTCTATCGTCATGCGTTATAGGTAGCAGACCGGCCTCCATTTATTTCTCGATATTTGATGCGCGGGATTCCCATACGTAAACAATTTTTTTGTTGATAACAAAATTCTGCAACGGGATAAACTATACGGCATTCCATTCATCATGAAGTGATGAATAATCGGGAAAGTTTTAGAATCTCTATCGTCATGCGTTATAGGTAGCAGACTGGCCTTCATTTCATTCTCGATATTCGATGCACGCAATTCTCATGTGTAAACAATTTTTTTAATGATAACAAAATTCTGCAACGGGATAAACTATACGGCATTCCATTCGTCATGTAGTGACGAATAATCGTGAAAATTTTAGAATCTCTATCGTCATGCGTTATAGGTAGCAGACTGGCCTTCATTTCATTCTCGATATTCAATGCGCGCAATTTTCATACGTAAACAATTTTTTTGTTGATAACGAAATTCTGCAACGGGATAAACTATACGGCATTCCATTCATCATGAAGTGACGAATATTCGGGAAAATTTTAGAATCTCTATCGTCATGCGTTATAGGTAGCAGACTGGCCTTTATTTCATTCTCGATATTCGATGCACGCAATTCTCATGTGTAAACAATTTTTTTAATGATAACGAAATTCTGCAACGGGATAAACTATACGGCATTCCATTCGTCATGAAGTGACGAATAATCGTGAAAATTTTCAAATCTCTATCGTCATGCGTTATAGGTAGCAGACTGGCCTTCATTAATTTCTCGATATTCGATGCGCGCAATTCTCATACGTAAACAATTTTTTTGTTGATAACGAAATTCTGCAACGGGATAAACTATACGGCATTCCATTCGTCATGAAGTGACGAATAATCGTGGAAAATTTCAAATCTCTATCGTCATGCGTTATAGGTAGCAGACCGGCCTTCATTTATTTCTCGATATTTGATGCGCGGGATTCCCATACGTAAACAATTTTTTTGTTGATAACAAAATTCTGCAACGGGATAAACTATACGGCATTCCATTCGTCATGAAGTGACGAAAAATCGTGAAAGATTTGGAATCTCTATCGTCATGCGTTATAGGTAGCAGGCTGGACTTCATTTCATTCTCGATATTCGATGCGCGCAATTCTCATACGTAAACAATTTTTTCGTTGATAACATAGTTCTGCAACGGGATAAACTATACGGCATTCCATTCATCATGAAGTGACGAATAATCGGGAAAATTTTAGAATCTCTATCGTCATGCGTTATAGGTAGCAGACTGGCCTTCATTTCATTCTCGATATTCGATGCACGCAATTCCCATGTGTAAACAATTTTTTTAATGATAACAAAATTCTGCAACGAGATAAACTATACGGCATTTCATTCGTCATGAAGTGACGAATGATCGTGAAAATTTTCAAATCTCTATCATCATGCGTTATAGGTAGCAGACTGGCCTTCATTTATTTCTCGATATTCGATGCGCGCGATTCTCATACGTAAACAATTTTTTTGTTGATAACAAAATTCTGCAACGGGATAAACTATACGGCATTCCATTCATCATAAAGTGATGAATAATCGGGAAAGTTTTAGAATCTCTATCGTCATGCGTTATAGGTAGCAGACTGGCCTTTATTTCATTCTCGATATTCGATGCACGCAATTCTCATGTGTAAACAATTTTTTTAATGATAACAAAATTCTGCAACGGGATAAACTATACGGCATTCCATTCGTCATGTAGTGACGAATAATCGTGAAAATTTTAGAATCTCTATCGTCATGCGTTATAGGTAGCAGACTGGCCTTCATTTCATTCTCGAGATTCAATGCGCGCAATTTTCATACGTAAACAATTTTTTTGTTGATAACGAAATTCTGCAACGGGATAAACTATACGGTATTCCATTCATCATGAATTGACGAATAATCGGGAAAATTTTAGAATCTCTATCGTCATGCGTTATAGGTAGCAGACTGGCCTTTTTTTCATTCTCGATATTCGATGCACGCAATTCTCATGTGTAAACAATTTTTTTAATGATAACGAAATTCTGCAACGGGATAAACTATACGACATTCCATTCGTCATGAAGTGACGAATAATCGTGAAAATTTTCAAATCTCTATCGTCATGCGTTATAGGTAGCAGACTGGCCTTCATTAATTTCTCGATATTCGATGCGCGCAATTCTCATACGTAAACAATTTTTTTGTTGATAACGAAATTCTGCAACGGGATAAACTATACGGCATTCCATTCGTCATGAAGTGACGAATAATCGTGGAAAATTTCAAATCTCTATCGTCATGCGTTATAGGTAGCAGACCGGCCTTCATTTATTTCTCGATATTTGATGCGCGGGATTCCCATACGTAAACAATTTTTTTGTTGATAACAAAATTCTGCAACGGGATAAACTATACGGCATTCCATTCGTCATGAAGTGACGAAAAATCGTGAAAGATTTGGAATCTCTATCGTCATGCGTTATAGGTAGCAGGCTGGACTTCATTTCATTCTCGATATTCGATGCGCGCAATTCTCATACGTAAACAATTTTTTCGTTGATAACATAGTTCTGCAACGGGATAAACTATACGGCATTCCATTCATCATGAAGTGACGAATAATCGGGAAAATTTTAGAATCTCTATCGTCATGCGTTATAGGTAGCAGACTGGCCTTCATTTCATTATCGATATTCGATGCACGCAATTCCCATGTGTAAACAATTTTTTTAATGATAACAAAATTCTGCAACGAGATAAACTATACGGCATTTCATTCGTCATGAAGTGACGAATGATCGTGAAAATTTTCAAATCTCTATCATCATGCGTTATAGGTAGCAGACTGGCCTTCATTTATTTCTCGATATTCGATGCGCGCGATTCTCATACGTAAACAATTTTTTTGTTGATAACAAAATTCTGCAACGGGATGAACTATACGGCATTCCATTCGTCATCAAGTGACGAATAATCGTGAAAATTTCAGAATCTCTATCGTTATGCGTTATAGTTAGCAGACAGGGCCTTCATTTCATTCTCGATATTCGATGCGCGCAATTCTTATACGTAAACAATTTTTTTGTTGATAACAAAATTCTGCAACGGGATAAACTATACGGCATTCCATGCATCATGAAGTGACGAATAATCGGGAAAATTTTAGAATCTCTATCGTCATGCGTTATAGGTAGCAGACTGGCCTTCATTTCATTCTCGATATTCGATGCGCGCAATTCTCATACGTAAACAATTTTTTTAATGATAACAAAATTCTGCAACGGGGTAAACTATACGGCATTCCATTCGTCATCAAGTGACGAATAATCGTGAAAATTTTAGAATCTCTATCGTCATGCGTTATAGGTAGCAGACAGGGCCTTCATTTCATTCTTGATATTCGATGCGCGCAATTCTCATACGTAAACGATTTTTTTGTTGATAACAAAATTCTGCAACGGGATAAACTATACGGCATTCCATTCATCATGAAGTGACGAATATTCGGGGAAATTTTAGAATCTCTATCGTCATGCGTTATAGGTAGCAGACTGGCCTTCATTTCATTCTCGATATTCGATGCACGCAATTCTCATGTGTAAACAATTTTTTTAATGATAACAAAATTCTGCAACGGGATAAACTATACGGCATTCCATTCGTCATGAAGTGACGAAAAATCGTGAAAGATTTGGAATCTCTATCGTCATGCGTTATAGGTAGCAGACTGGCCTTCATTTCATTCTCGATATTCGATGCGCGCAATTCTCATAAGTAAACAATTTTCTTAATAATAACAAAATTCTGCAACGGGATAAACTATACGGCATTCCATTTGTCATCAAGTGACGAATAATCCTGAAAATTTTAGAATCTCTATCGTCATGCGTTATAGGTAGCAGACAGGGCCTTCATTTCATTCTCGATATTCGATGCGCGCAATTCTCGAACGTAAACGATTTTTTTGTTGATAACAAAATTCTGCAACGGGATAAACTATACGGCATTCCATTCATCATGAAGTGACGGATAATCGAGGAAATTTTAGAATCTCTATCGTCATGCGTTATAGGTAGCAGACTGGCCTTCATTTTATTCTCGATATTCGATGCACGCAATTCTCATGTGTAAACAATTTTTTTAATGATAACAAAATTCTGCAATGGGATAAACTATACGGCATTTCATTCGTCATGAAGTGACAAATAATCGTGAAAATTTTAAAATCTCTATCGTCAGGCGTTATAGGTAGCAGACTGGCCTTCATTAATTTCTCGATATTCGATGCGCGCAATTCTCATACGTAAACGATTTTTTTGTTGATAACAATATTCTGCAATGGGATAAACTATACGGCATCCGGTTCGTCATGAAATGACGAATAATCGTAAAAATTTTAGAATCTCTATCGTCATGCGTTATAGGTAGCAGACGGGCCTTCATTTCAATTTCTATATTCGATATACTCATACGTAAACAATTTTTTTATTGATAACGAAAGCCTGCAACGGGATAAACTGTACGGCATTTGATTCGTAATCGTCTTCGCAGCAGCAGAAACCTTATTAAGTTTATCATTACAGTGTAGTCGAACAAAAGCTATTTGAAAGTCAAAGACATTTTTGTTACCGTATGTATCAAACCTTAATTATACGTTGATTTATTTGCGTGGCTGAATTAAATCTTCATTTCAATTTCGATTTTCTTTGTAAATCGTTCAAAAAATACGTTCAGTTTTATAAGATTCGTTACAGCTTCACCGCAAAGGTCAATTTGTCGTTTTCGGTTTAATTGCATTTCTCAATATGTAAAGCTTTAAGTCACTGCACGATTTGCACTGATACATTTTTCGTACATTCATGATTGACAATAAAAATGGACTCTCTTTATTACCATAAGCGTTTAATAATGTGCATCGACCGATATTTACCGAACGAATGCTATTATTTTATAGCTAATTGGCGCAGTTAATGCAGGTCGCGTTGCTTATTTTTTCGCACACGTTTTGTTTTTTTTGGTCTACGCTTCATTTTTCTCAATTTTACACTATCTTGTGTACCGCGAATGACAAAATAAATCGGACATTCATAAAGTTACGCGACAGACCCATTGAAAATCCCGTGCGCCAGACCCCATTTCGATGGCTTATTGACGTGATCATGGGTAGCGAGTCGGGCACTCGGTTCACACTTAAATGTTTTCCGTTGAGGGAATTTTTATTTTTCACCATATTTCAATCATCCTATAAACCGAGAGAGCCTTACTTTAAACAATAGCAGGAACTGATTTTAGTCTGCCTCTTCCGCTAGGCTCGGCTACCTGCCGCGATGGCGCCGATACTGTAGGGGTAGGAAAGAAAGAAGGGTGCACAGCTGTCTCTCTTCCTCGCATACGGTCACTGTGCAGTAGAGGGCCTATGCTTGATCGTGTTGTAAAACATTTTCTAAAAAAACCAAAACTCCACTCCACGTGATTGTTAAAAACCACTCAAAATTTGGTACATTTTTTCGATACCTCATTTTATTCATGTAGTGTATTTTTCTAGTCCGCTGTTGTACATTTAAAACGAACAAATACAATACTAGACAGAAAATCTATTATTTCTCACGATCAGTATTAATGAGAGGAATGATTGCAAAAATTTGAAAATCTGCATGGTTATGCGTGATTATCAGCAGGTTCTTATTCGCGAACGATTTTCTTTCTTTGTAAGTACGCCGTTAACAAGATAATCTTTACGGCATTTAGCTCGTCTCGATGTGAGAAATGATGTAGCAAATTGTCAAATATCCATCACCATGCCATGCTCCAGTAGCCTTTTTTTTACCATTTTTTCTTTAGCTAACAGTGCATTTTTATGAGAATCGCGTGCATCGAATATCGAGAATTAAATAAAGGCCCGTCTGCTACCTATAACGCATGACGATAGAGATTCTCAAATTTTCACGATTATTCGTTACTTCATGACGAATGGAATGCCGTATAGTTTATCATGTTGCAGGATTTTGTTATCAACAAAAAAATTGTTTCCGCATGAGAATCGCACTCATCGAATATCGAGAAATAAATGAAGGCCAGTCTGCTACCTATAACGCATGACTATAGAGATTTGAAAATTTTCACGATTATTCGTCACTTCATGACGAATGGAATGCCGTATAGTTTATCTCGTTGCAGAGTTTTGTTATCATTAAAAAAATTGTTTACATATGAGATTTGCGCGCATCAAATATCGAGAATGAAATGAAGGCCAGTCTGCTACCTATAACGCATGACGATAGAGATTCTTAAATTTTCACGATTATTCGTCACTTCATGACGGAAGGAATGCCGTATAGTTTATCCTGTTGCAGAATTTCGTTATGCACAAAAAAATTGTTTACGTATGAGAATTGCGCGCATCGAATATCGAGAATGAAATGAAGGCCAGTCTGCTACCTATAACGCATGACGATAGAGATTCCAAAGTTTTCACGATTACTTCTCACGTCATGACGAATTAAATGCCGTATAGTTTATCCCGTTGCAGAATTTCGTTATCAATGAAAAAATTGTTTTCGTATGAGAATCGCGCGGATCGAATATCGAGAAATAAATGAAGACCCGTCTGCTACCTATAACGCATGACGATAGAGATTTGAAAATTTTCACGATTATTCGTCACTTCATGACGAATGGAATGCCGTATAGTTTATCCCGTTGCAGAATTTCGTTATTAACAAAAAAAAAGTTTACATATGAGAATTGCGCGCATCGAATATCGAGAAATTAATGAAGGCCAGTCTGCTACCTATAACGCATGACGATAGAGATTTAAACATTTTCACGATTATTCGTCACTTCATGACAAATGGAATGCCGTATAGTTTATCCCGTTGCAGAATTTTGTTATCAACAAAAAAATTGTTTACGTATAGGAATCCCGCGCATCGAATATCGAGAAATAAATGAAGGCCAGTCTGCTACCTATAACGCATGACGATAGAGATTCTAAAATTTTCACGATTATTCGTCATTTCATGACGAATCGAATGTTGTATAGGTTATCCCGTTGCAGAATTTTGTTATCAACAAAAAAATTGTTTACGTATGAGAATTGCGCGCTTCGAATATCGAGAATGAAATGAAGGCCAGTCTGCTACCTATAACGCATGACGATAGAGATTCTAAAATTTTCCCGATTATTCGTCACTTTATGATGAATGGAATGCCGTATAGTTTATCGCGTTGCAGAATTTTGTTATCAACAAAAAAATTGTTTACGTATAAGAATTGCGCGCATCTAATATCGAGAATGAAATGAAGGCCCTGTCTGCTTATTATAACGCATGACGATAGAGATTCTAAAATTTTCACCATTATTCTTCACTTCATGACGAATGGAATGCCGTATAGTTTATCCCGTTGCAGACCTTTGTTATCATTTAAAAAATTGTTTACACATGAGAATTGCGTGCATCGAATATCGAGAATGAAATGAAGGCAAGTCTGCTACCTATAACGCATGACGATAGAGATTCTAAAATTTTCCCGATTATTCGTCACTTCATGATGAATGGAATGCCATATAGTTTATCCCGTTGCAGAATTTTGTTATCAACAAAAAAATTGTTCACGTATGAGAATCGCGCGCATTGAATATCGAGAAATAAATGAAGGCCAGTCTGCTACCTATAACGCATGACAATAGAGATTTGAAAATTTTCACGATTATTCGTTACTTCATGACGAATGGAATGCCGTATAGTTTATCCCGTTGCAGAATTTTGTTATCATTAAAAAAATTGTTTACGGATGAGAATTGCGCGCATCGAATATCGAGAATGAAATGAAGGCCAGTCTGCTACCTATAACGCATGACGATAGAGATTTGAAAATTTGCACGATTATTTGTCACTTCATGATGCATGGAATTCCGTATAGTTTATCCCGTTGCAGAATTTTTTTATCATTAAAAAATTTGTTTACGTATGAGAATTGCGCGTTTCGAATATCGCGAATGAAATGAAGGCCAGTCTGCTACCTATTACGCATGACGATAGAGATTTGAACATTTTCACGATTATTTGTCACTTCATGACGAATGGAATGCCGTATAGTTTATCCCGTTGCACTGTGGGTAGATTCACAGAAAAATCGGCAAAACTAGGCCGATGTGCGTACTGAAAAATGCAATGGTGATTCTTAAGTTTTTAACCTCGCTGATTTCAAATCTGGAATCAAAATTTCGAAAAAACAAAATGGCGGACCGGAAGTGACTATCTGCGTTACTAAAAAGAATCCGATTTGAGTAGGGATCGGTAAATTAGCGGTTTAAAAGTCACTGATTAAAAATCTCAAATTCAAATTTTGAAAAAACAAAATGGCAGACCGGAAGTGACTATCTGCGTTACTAAAAAGCATCCGATTTGAGTAGGGATCGGTAAATTTGCGGTTTAAAAGTCACTTATTGGAAATCTTGAATCAAAATTTCGAAAAAACAAAATGGCGGACCGGAAGTGACTATCTGCGTTACTAAAAAGAATCCGATTTGAGTAGGGGTCGGTAAATTTGCGGTTTAAAAGTCACTTATTGAAAATCTCTAATCAAAATTTCGAAAAAACAAAATGGCGGACCGGAAGTGACTATCTGCATTACTAAAAAGCATCCGATTTGTGTAGGGATCGGTAAATTTGCGGTTTAAAAGTCACTTATTGAAAATCCTGAGACAAAATTTCGAAAAAAAACAAAATGGTGAACCGAAAATATATTTTTATCTTACTCATAAGCAACTTTTGCTATCAGAAATCAATATTTGTGTTTTGAAGGTTGTTTTTTATAAATTTTGAATGAGATTTGGGGAAAACAAAACGATTGTCTGGAAGTGAGGGAAAGTTTTCAAATAATTTCGGAAAATTAGTTATAAATCATTTTTAACGAATTTTATTGCTAAATACATTTGAAACAGCAATCGACACTTAACGAATTAAATTTTACCGAAAATAATACGTGCGTTACATAGAATAATTAATAATTCATAATAATAATAATAATAATAATATTAATTATTAATAATTATTCCTGATTTCAATATTAATCATAATCGTCAGCGTCGGAATCGCGATCGCCGTCGTCAGAGGAATTGGTGGATTCTGATTCGTCACTCGTGTATTCCATTAATTCACCTAAACCATACTTATCGCGAGAACTATCGGTACAGAGCAAAAGTTGCAATGCTTCTGGTGATAAACTTTTTGCTTTTTTCGGATACTGCTTGCCCATGCTCGATATGTACGGATCTGAAGTTAAGAGGAGTCGATTGAAAACGTCTTGCATGGTCGCTGTTCTCGAGTGTTTTCGAGCAAAACACTCGCGATATTTTTTAATATCCTTGTTACGGGCTTCCTGTGCGTCTTCTGACATTTGCCCGATAGGAAGCGGGGACCATTCAATTATCAAAGGACCGTGAATCAAAACTTTGTGAACCGTAGTTGGCATGCAGTACCAAGAATACAAAGTTACGAACATTTCGGCGGTTTCAAGACTATATTGTTTGAAAGCAGTTACATTTACGGCAAAGCCACTTGAAAGAACTTGCAATATTATGTGGAATCTTTTCATAATATTCTCGTCCAAACCCAAAATTCTTGATGAAATTTGAGTATTTTCGAAAAAACGTCGCGCAGTGTTTCCGTCGTTACTGCTACCAAACCCTTGTTTCGGTTTATCAACATCAAGATGCAACTCTTTCTTGAATGCGGCTTGAATAACTCGTTTTCGCTCAGCAACTACTTTTTTTTCTTCATCTTTTCGAGTTTGCCACTTGTGAACACCGATTTTATAGCCGATGTGCATAAAGCACTCAAAAAAACGGATCCACGCATGCAACGTTGATAATCCAAGTTCGAGTCGAGTTCTGTCAACGTCTACAGTTTTCATCAGCTCTATGTCATTAAATTGCGATGATGTGAGATTGCATATATAGCAACGCATTGCGAATTTTGTATTTGTCACGGAGTTGCAAACTTTGCCGTCAATCATAGTGAAATACAGCTCGTATTTAACAGTAACTTCCTTCCCGTCAATAAATGTCGTAAAAGGGGTGAGAGACTCGATCTGATTATCAACGTGTTGCCGTTCCTGAATCGTTGACGACACAGTTTCTTTTAAAAATTGAATTCTTATAGGGCGACAATACCGTGGAGATGAGGGCCTGGGATTTTTCCAAAGGACGAATTCTTTTTTTGAGATATCCGATCCTAAAATTTGCAATGGAGCTAAAGACGTTAAAAATATACTCGCATCAGAACTCTCAGCATTCGTAAACTTTTGTTTGTATTCACTGTGCCCAGAGCTTCCATCACAACCCCATTTACAAATTAGTCTTAAATTCTTCGATTCTTCAGGGCGCAAAGAGTTAATCACGTCAGTTTGCAACTTTAGAATTCTGTCGCAAGTGTGATCAATCAAAGACTGTAATTTCACTTCGGCTAAAGTCTTAGTTACCGTTATATCTGAAGGGTAACAACGGTTTTTAGCAGCAACGACTTTTGCGTACGATGGATAAATAGCAACTCTTTTATTTCTCAAAGATCGCCTGATGTCTATGTATTGCTGTTTTGTTAGTTTTGCATTTACAAAATCTATCAGTGCTTCATCTCCAGACATCTCAACTAGCCGTGGATCTATCGACGATTCATATGCTGTTCGGTATCTCGCAGCTCTTGAGGGAGATTTTGTTGTGATATTTTTTAAAATAGTGGCAGCATCGTTTAATCCTGCAGAACTGAGTCTCATCCTGGTGGCCAAACTTCATTCCTCCACGCAATGCTTTTCACTGACTTCTAAAGCCCTTCTTTTCTTGGTACGTTCACTCGACTCTTCGAAACTCAATGTTCGAGGTCGCCCAGGTACACCTGAAGTTGATGGCTCTCCAATTGGTTTCGTTTAATTCTGAAAAAAATAGCTCGAGCGTTATACTATACATCTTGACCCATAACTCGAGTTTTCGAAACATCAATAAAATTAATTACCAAAATAGTTATTGAAGTTTGCAACCATTTTTCATTTTTTTTTTTAAATGCATCGTGGCTTCTGTGCACTTCGAGCCATCTACTTTTGATATTACAAAGTCATTTTTTTAATGAATCCTTTTCATTGTTGTCAATCGTGAAAGATTCGGATGACTCAAGAGTAATTTTTTCCTGAAAAATCTGAAGTTGCTCATCCAGGCACAATTTAAATTTCTCCTTAATCATTCCAAAAATATCCTGATAAGTGCACGTGTAATCCATGGCACGTGAACCTAGAATAAAACAAGTATGATCAACATTTACTAAAAATGAATGTGTTCATGGGAAAAATTTTAATCTAATTGTAAATGATAGAATAAATTATTGTAACATTTTGAACACCCGTTACATGAATCATGACTCTTTACGAATAGATCACTGGGTAGAAAATTATTTTATATTCCATAAGGACCGGCTATTGTCCCCAGCAGGTATACGTTTACCTGCTGGGGACTATGCGCCCAGCCTGAACAAAGAAGCCAAGCGTCGCGCGACATGAGAATTCCGGTTCCCAAAGCCAGATATGCAACAATCTGCAGAATTTTTTTTATAAATTCTAATCTTAATAACATTATCAATAGGCTACAATGTTCAAAAGTCTGGGATCTCCTGGGATCACAACTATTTTTATACTTCTTTTGGAAAAATAAATTTACAAGCTTGCTTAAAATGCATACATTGAACACTCTTTTATACATACAATATTTCAAATTTCGACAAACTATTTGACATGATAATATTCTACATACCTTCAAGATTATCTCCCATTTTACCGATTTGAAATCGGTAGCGTAGAACAAAATATATTTCACTTTGCGCGAATCGAAAATTTCAGCGTACAAAATCGCTACGTTCTTCACTCTCGAACGGTCGAGTTCAGACTGTCGTAAGTCGAGTACCGCGAAGGGTAGGGACCGGTCCGTTTACAATAGGGCGTACAAATACCTGGTCTTTGAAATGACATACATAGAAATACGAAATGAGAACACTCAATTTTTGGGTTTTGCCGATTTTTCTGTGATTCTGCCCACAGTGCATTGCAGAATTTCGTTATCAACAAAAAAATTGTTTACGTATGAGGAATTGCGCGCATCGAATATCGAGAAATTAATGAAGGCCAGTCTGCTACCTATAACGCATGACGATAGAGATTTGAAAATTTTCACGATTATTCGTCACTTCATGACGAATGGAATACCGTATAGCTTATCCCGTTGCAGAATTTTGTTATCATTAAAAAAATTGTTTACACATGAGAATTGCGTGCATCGAATATCGAGAATGAAATGAAGGCCAGTCTGCTACCTATAACGCATGACGATAGAGATTCTAAAATTTTCCAGATTATTCATCACTTCATGATGAATGGAATGCCGTATAGTTTATCCCGTTGCAGAATTTTGTTATCAACAAAAAAATTGTTTCCGTATGAGAATCGCGCGCATCGAATATCGAGAAATAAATGAAGGCCAGTCTGCTACCTATAACGCATGACGATAGAGATTTGAAAATTTCCACGATTATTCGTCACTTCATGACGAATGGAATGCCGTATAGTTTATCCCGTTGCAGAATTTTGTTATCATTAAAAAAATTGTTTACGTATGAGAATTGCGCGCATCGAATATCGAGAATGAAATGAAGGCCAGTTTGCAACCTATAACGCATGACGATAGAGATTCTAAAATTTCCCCGATTATTCGTCACTTCATGATAAATGGAATGCCGTATAGTTTATCCCGTTGCAGAATTTCGTTATCAGCAAAAAAATTGTTTACGTATGAGAATTGCTCGCATCGAATATCGAGAATGAAATGAAGGCCAGTCTGCTACCTGTAACGCATGACGATAGAGATTTGAAAATTTTCACGATTATTCGTCACTTCATGACGAATGGAATGCCGTATAATTTATCCCGTTGCAGAATTTTGTTATCAACAAAAAAATTGTTTACGTATGAAAAACCCCCGCATCGAATATCGAGAAATAAATGAAGGCCAGTCTGCTACCTATAACGCATGACGATAGAGATTCTAAAATTTGTCCGATTATTCGTCACTTCATGATAAATGGAATGCCGTATAGTTTATCCCGTTGCAGAATTTCGTTATCAACAAAAAAATTGTTTACGTATGAGAATTGCTCGCATCGAATATCGAGAATGAAATGAAGGCCAGTCTGCTACCTGTAACGCATGACGATAGAGATTTGAAAATTTTCACGATTATTCGTCACTTCATGACGAATGGAATGCCGTATAGTTCATCCCGTTGCAGAATTTCGTTATCAACAAAAAAATTGTTTACGTATGAGAATCGCGCGCATCGAATATAGAAAATTTAATAAAGACCCGTCTGTAACCTATAACGCATGACGATAGAAATTTTAAAATTTTAACGTTTATTTCCCTTCTTATGCCGAATCGAATACTTTATAGTTTATCCCGTTGCAGGCTTTTATTTATTTATAAAAATTAAATCAATTTCAGATTTGCGGTTTGCCCTCAAACGTTTGAAATTTAAGAAATCTTGCCTCACATTGAGATAAATACATCGACTTATGATTTTTTGTACAGAAAAAGTTTATAAATTGACCACACAAATTTATTTGTAGGTTGTTTTTATTTCACACAGAGTCATCGTGCGGGCGCCTGTGGCTGGTATATACCCAGCGCGACGCGCTCTCACTATGGAGCGAAGCGTACAGCCGCGCTCAAAACCTATTGCGCCCCAGTGGAGCGCGTCTGCTAGCTCGGTCTGCCAGTGAGAGCTGGCCGCCAGCCACAGTAGATACGGCACTGATGCGGCGGCTCATCGTCTCGTATTCAACCGTTCGTTATTCCGTATTGCATTTTAGGTAAATTTTTTTAATGGCACTCATCTATAGTTTTTTACCCACTCCATCGAATGGCGTGAGTCAAAATGCGGAGCAATAAATATTTTTAACGAAAAATTGCTTGAAAAAGAGCTTAATCTCGCGCGAGGTGCAATGGTAAGTTTATTTGACATTTTGTTATTTTCTTAAATATTTGTAACTCCCCATTCTGACTTGTACCTTTTGAGAGATGGGGTCAACAGCCCCCCTCTATCTATAATGTGCTATTCAAAAAATCTAAATAACATGCAAACATTGAGCCATGGCTCGTTGAGTAAAAAATTCCTGCCGATTCGCGATGCGATTCGCCGCGATATTCGATGAGCTATGACTTAATATTTGCATTGTATATAAATTTTCAACATAAAATTGCTTTAAAAAATATCTAATCTTGCGCAAGGTGCAAAAGTAATTTTTTTTAAATTCTTTTATTGTTTAAAATATTTATTGCTCCGCATTTTGACGTGTATATTTCGATAGAGTGGGTCGAAAGCTATAATAATGTGCCATTAAGAAAATATAAATAAAATGCAAAGATTGTGAGCCATAGCTAATTTGAATTTATTTAAATTTTTTGAATGGCACATTACTATAGCTTTTGACCCGTTCTATTGAATGGTACACGTCAAAATGCGGAGCAACAAATATTTTAAACACTAACCTTACCTTCCACTTTGCGCAAGATTTGATATTTTTTAAGCAATTTCATGTTAAAAATATTTGTTGCTCCGCATTTTGACTCGCGCCATTTGATAGAGTGGGCCGATGAAAAAATGTAAATAAAATGCAATACCGAATAACGAACGATTAAATACGAGACGATGAGCCGCCGCGTCACTGCCGTATCTACTGTGGGTGACGGCTGGAGCTCTCGGTGGCTAGTTTGAACTTCATTTTTCCCTCCGCAGTGAAGGTATTACAGTCAACTCCCATCTATTTTACCGCCAGCTATCTTACAGCGTCGGCTATTTTACGAAAATACGACCACCTTTTTAGTCCGCGGCATCTTTCCCCCACCCCTACTCTATCGCACTAATTATATCGGCTGTTGTGACGTCACGCTGCGCGGTAGCTGAAAAACACGCGTTATAACCTTACTTTCTGTTTTAACCTTCAGCATGACAGTGTACTATAAACAAACATATCGTATTTATTTGCATTGTCATTACGTGGAATGAGTTTCATAAAGTGTTTGTTATAAATTGGTATATACATATAATTGGGAGTTCGTAATTCCAAAGTGTTTTATGCTGGTTTTTATAAATAAAAAATGCACGGGATTTTTTTAATGGAATTCTTTTATTATTTGAACTCATCGACTCGTAGATTTTTTTCAAAAATATCCATAGACTAGATAATTGTATCACAATATATGAGTTATTATAAATCTTTTATATATTTTAACTAAAATAAATTGAATTATGAAATCTGTTTTTAAAATGTTATCACAGCACAGCAAATAAAGCTTATATGCATTTTCATTATATCACATAAGAACTTTGGTCTCTCTGTTGAAAATTCGTCGCTTAGAATTTATCACTCAGTTTCCAGTGCAACATTCAATGCATCATTTCGCATTTTGCGTAGACTTCTAAAGTCTTCTGGCTGGGCCTCCCATCGGCTTTCATACCATCTAGCGACTACATCCATTGCTTCGAGAACTTCCAATGGTTTTGGCAAATCTGTGGCAGGATCTTCATCGTCGCTGCTTTTATCTTCATCCTATTCCTCGATAATTGCTTGTACAGATGAGGTGTTGCAAGCTGTTGCAACGATTTCCTTGTCTGACACTTTTTCCCATGATCTGCATGAATCATCGATTCGAAGCCATTCTTCAGTTTCATCCACGGAGTATTGACTTTCAGTCGATTTCAGGTGGTTCAACAAAAACGTCAGCTCACCTGCTGTTTCCAAGCTGGGAGTTGTGAACGATGGATCCAGCAACAATTTCCATCCATTGCGGAGTGTGTTTTCTGACAAAATATCCCATGCTCCGGCGATTGTTCTGCAAAAGTCCAACAGTGTCCATCGCTTTAGAAAGTTGCTCATATGTGAGTCATCGGCACAATCTTCCAGAAGAAGGTTTCGCAGGAAAGTTTTCCGGTGGTTTTTTTTCATGGCTTCAATTATCCCTTGATCCATGGGTTGGATCAAAACAGTGACATTTGGAGGCAAGTACATCACCGTGCATCTACTGTCGATTGCATTCAAAAGATTTGCAGGTGGATGCGAAGATTCATTTTTCAATAGGAGTACAAATTTCTCGTTTGCTCCGCTTTTTCTTGATGTTACCGATGGAAGAAACTGTTCTATACCACTCTTCGAACAGTGATCGATCGATCCAAGCGCTTTTCTGGCTCTTACAATTCACTGCCGAATTCACGGTGTTTTTGAAGCAGCGAGGGTTTTTTGATTTTCGAATCTCCAGTAGCTTTATTCTGTGACTGCCAGTTGCATTTGCACACGTCATAACAGTCACTCGATCCTTGAGTACTTTCCGGCCGGCTGCTGTAGTCTCATTCCTTCCTGTAAGCGTACGTCGTGGCAACGATTTCCAGGCTAGATTAGTTTCATCAGCATTGTATACGTTATCCAAGTCGTATCCTTCGTCAAGTAAGACTTTTTTGAAATACTCCTTGAAATGGGCATTTTCCCCGATATCTGATGACAATTTTCCTCCTTGTATTGAGAGTTCGCGAATTCCGTGTCTGTGCTTAAACCTCGTAATCCATCCTGAACTTGCAGCAAAACTTTTTGAGCCTTGCAACATTTCATTGAACATGAGAGCTTTTTCTTGGAGGACATTCCCGGAAACTGGTTCTCCAAGGCTCCTTTTTTGACGGAACCACTGAAAAGTTGCTTTTTCCAACAATGAATTTTCAACAGCATCCATTTTCGTTTTCTTCGGATTCCCTTATTGATTATCCAGCAATTTTGAATGTCCTTTCAGATTTTCTTTTCTTTGGTGATGTAACTAATCGCAGCATGCGAAACATCATATTCTGCGGCAAGAGTTTTGTTTGCTTCACCAGCCTCCAAACGTTGAACTATTTTCAATTTATCGGCAATGAATATCTGTTTATATTTCCCTTCCTTCCTTGATTCATCCATCTACAATTGTCGAAAAACCAAATAAATATCTAAAAGTTTACTTAACCTCACTATTAGCAAGTTTTTATATTTCTATTTGTTAATATTTTTGTGTACGAATTTATAAATTATGCATTCCAGCTGGAGAACGTAGCTTCTTTTGATAGTTCATGTCGCAATATGCAGTACTCATTATTTATATATTAACTTTTTGGTTTTGTTTTGTATGTGAACTCTGATCGCCGGTATCGTATTTAAATTGGCATACGTATAGCTACTTTCGCCATGGCTGTCGCGCGGATACAATGTGATGGCGCTACTATAGCTATTAGTGGTGGGGGACCCTTCACGCCGTAAAATAAGTGACGGTCATCAGTCCCGACCATGTAAAATAGATGAGAGTTGACTGTACTACGGTCCGAAAAATTCCAAAAGGCGACCCACTCTCTCTATTTTTAACTTAGTCCTACTATCCTAAAATGACTTCAGTTGTAGAGTCTCGATTGATTCAACATTATGTACTCGTGCATGTATGATTATTAAAAATCACTGACATTATATTTACGAATGAGGAAAGTAATTTCTTTAATCTAAGATTTGAACAATCCAGCGTCAACTTTTGAACTGGTACAGTTCACTTATTCACACCCTAATGTACATCGCGTGGAGAAGATGGCGGTGACGTTGTAGCGTCAGCTGTTATGGGAGTATGATCCGCGCTGCATTCGCCTTGGACGCTTACACGCTTTCAGTGGCTTTCAGCCCGTATATACCGGGTACCCCACGAATGAAGGTCAATATCGTGAAGGTAGATTCGTGACGTAATATCGAGTAGAAAAGTCCTTTGCCGTCCTTCGATATTTTGAACCCCTGCATTGGTATGAATTAATTGAATCAATAACAATCCAGGAGTTAAGAATAAAATCAAATGGTAAAGGACTTTTTTACTCAATATTGAATGCAATGCAAAATTATCATATTTGATATCAATTCCCCTACAGCACACAACATTGCTGCAATGTTGCAGCAATGTTGTCATATTGCACGTGCAATGATATATTGCAGATATGTTGTGGTAACATTGCTACGCAACACATTGCACTAAAACTTCTCAGCACTGTTTCGGGAATATTCTTAAGCAACATACCTGCAATATTTTGTTGAAACGTTGCGAGTAAATTGCAGCAATATTGGTGAGATCGAACTTCAAATTTTACAACTACACGAGCGTAATAACCCACACAGCAAAATTGATCCCGGGACCATCCCGAGATAGTCCCATTCGTGTCCTATCAAGATAGTACGTCTTATGAACATCTATGGGAGGAACCAGTCAGATATTGTTCTACCCGGGATTAATATTAGATGTCTTGAGGATATCCTGTCGCAACCATAATTAGACGATCCCAACGCACTCTCTTATAGACGTCTGTGGGAGGTAGTGGGAGGACATTGTCCCACCTGAGATTAATATAGGATGTCTTGAGGATATCCTGCCATCACCGTGTGTGGACGATCGTACCGCACTCACTTGTAGATGTCTGTGGGAGGTACTAGTAAAACATCGGTCTACTCGAGATTAATATAGGATGTCTTGAGGATATCCTGTCGCAACCGTGTTTAGACGATCCCCGTGCACTCTCTTATAGATGTATCTGGGAGGTACCGGTAGGACATTGTTCTACCCGAGATTAATATGGGATGTCTTGTGGATATCCTGCCGTTACCGTGTGTAGACGATCGTACCGCACTGTCTTGTAGATGTCTATGGGAGGTACTAGTAGGACATTGGTCTACTCGAGATTAATATAGGATGTCTTGAGGATATCCTGTTGCAACCGTATTTAGACGATCCTAGCGCACTCTATTAGAGATGTCTTTGAGAAGTACTGGTAGGATTCCGTCCTACCCGAGATTAATATAGGAGGTCTTGAGGATATCCTGTCACAACCGTAATTGGACGATCCCAACGCACTCTATTATAGACGTCTGTGAGAGGTACTGGTAGGACATTGTTCTACCCGAGATTAATATAGGATGTCTCTAGGATATCCTGCCGTGACCGCGTATAGACGATCGTACCGCACTATCTTGTAGATGTCTGTGGGAGGTACTAGTAGGACATTGGTCTACTGGAGATTAATATAGGATGTCTTGAGGATATCCTACCGTAACCGTGTTTTGGCGATCCCAGCGCACTCTCATAGAGATGTCTCTGGGAGGTGCCGGTAAGACATTGTTCTACGCGAGATTAATATAGGATGTCTTGAGGATATCCTGCCGTAACCGTGTGTAGACGACCCCAGCGGATTCTCTTAGAGATGTCTATAGGAGATCAGCCATTCCACGGCGTTAGTTCCAGACTCGCCGCGAGATGGCAAAGGCTCTCACATACGGATCATGCAAATAGAATGCTTATATAGCCGAGCGTGAACACGGACATTTGACACCGAAAGGAGTCAGACCTCATAAGAGGCGATATTACAAGGAGTACTTGCTGTCTCCCTCTGTACTGTACCCATTTTATTGAAATTTAATTAATTAATTGAAATTAATTAATATTAAATCGAAATAAAAATAATTATCCACTGCTGTGTTGGCAGTCCAAGAGACGTCCCGAAGACATCCCAAAGACATCCCGGGACGGCAGTGGGACCATCCTATTGCGGTAATCACTGCGGACACTTTAGAGCCCATGGGAATCCCATCCGACCATCCCATTACCATCACGGGACAATTGACGTGATGTCCGAAAGACGTACTTGGGACGTATTTTTGTTGTGTTGGAAATATGAAAAAGATCAATTGAAAAAAATCTATTCATTTATTCCTCATAAAATATCAATAACGATTGATTTCGAGTCATTTTCTTTTTCTTTTTTCATATTTATTTACAAAATTTTATTGTGCTTTTGACATTAATAAGACATGTGATATTAATAATATTAAAACATTGTGATATTCGTATTGAAAAAATGTTTATTATCAAAAAAGCTATAAAACCAAAATATATTTTGTTTCTGAATGATTCTTATTCGTAAAATATGACTATATACTGTAACGGGACGACCTGGGGCCTGCCACGATCTCGGCACTTCGCCTGAGATCCGTTAGGTGGCGGCGGTCAGTGGGCGCTCTCGCGCTGGCGAGAGCGCCACCGAGCCCCGATAAAGGTCCGGTGTATTATCAGCATCGGGGTCCTCAATTAACAATCAATTGTTGGAATATGTACCCGCGTTTTGTGGTCGCGCAGTCCTATGGACTTGAAACTACATATTTTTATTTTATGCAATAATTCAAATGATAAAGTTTCCATTGTAGGTAACATTTCTGAAATATTGAATATGTAACCCGAGTTATATTGCTGGAATATTGCATATTGATTGGATGCAATGTTTCTGGAATATTGCGGAACATTGCAGCAATATTTCAATCGTCGGACATAGCAGCATTGCAGCAAGATTGCAACAATGTTCTTTGCAATATTACAATGTTGTCATGCAACATTTCAGCAACATTGCAGGAATATTGTGTGCTTTAGGGGTTGTGATTTTAGCTATGGGAAGGCCAACATTATGATATTGAGCTATGCAAAAGCCAAGATTAAGATATTCTGCTACGCTAAGACCAAAATTATGATATTCTCCTTCCGTAAGACCAAAATTATGATATTTAGCTACGCGAATGCCAAAATTGTGATATTTAGCTATGCGAAGGTCAATATTATGATATTGAGCTATGCGAAAGCCAAAATTGTGATATTCTGCTATGCTAAGACCAAAATTATGATATCCTGCTACGCTAAGTCCAAAACTATGATATTTAGCTACGCGAATGCCAAAATTGTGATATTTAGCTATGTGAAGGCCAACATTATGATATTGAGCCATGTGAAAACCAACATTGTGATATTTAGCTATGCGAAGACCAATATTATGATATTGAGCTATGCGAAAGCCAAAATTATGATATTTAGATACTCGAAGGCCAAAATTGTAATATTCTGCTACCAGGGTGTCCAGCAGACTCATTAAAAAAATTTCCCTGACTTTTCCCGGTTTTCCAGAGCCAAGAAGTAATTTTTCCCTGACCAATTTTTCAGTAACGCATTCAATTTTTTTTATTATGTGAGACAATTAAATTTATCGAATCATAAAGTCTTGGATATATTTACCTGGAAATAAAAAAATAAAACGAATAAAATACCCAATATCGAAAGAAGCACATTTTATTTGCTCGCCAAGTATAAAATTCCAAACAATGCTATCTTACATTATATACGGCAATCAGGGATGAACATGTCAATCAAAGTTTAATAATGTACCCTTCAACTAAGACCTGCTTTAATCAATACTGTTTTTTTAATATTCACTAATAGGCACATTTAACGCTTCATTTATTTTGAATATACTTTCGTAACTTAGGATTAGTAGTAACACTACGAATACTTATCGTATCTAATACTCTATTAGATATAAACAGCTGGAATAGTAAAAAATCACATTTTTCACTTAAGTTATATTAAATATATTTTTATATCTTTGGAATTGCTATTAATACTTTTTGAGTTAGAATACAGATCTCAGTCGAAGCAAAACATTCGATAACTTTTTTTAAATTATCATCGCAATATGAAAGAATGTATTAATATAAAATTTATATTGCTTTGCAATTAATAATAGAATCAGATTGGTATCGAAATCACAGTTTTGTCACCTCTTTAATTTTTTTGTCAGTTTGGGCTGTTTTTTTACGGCATCGTCGAGAACTTTGTTTTTTTGGCTTCCAATTCTTTGACCATTTTAGCTGATAGTTTTTTAGCATCTCGAGCTTCCTCGTCTTTATTATTTTCTTTTTTTTGTTTTGCCACAATTTCATTGTACCATGTGTAAGATTTGCGAGCTGTATGGATCAAACCTTTTGTGACGTCGAAATTTTCAAGACTTCCTTTTACATTAATGGCATCATAAATTGTCCTTTGAGTTGAAAAAGTTGAGCAACTGGAAAAATTCCCGAAAAATTCTAAAAATCCCTGACTTTTCCCTGACATTTCCAGACCCATAAAATTCCCTGAAAATTCCCGGTTTTCCAGATTTCCCTGACCGCTGGGCACCCTGGCTACGCAGAGGCCAAATTATGATATTTAGCTATGTGAATTTAGCTACGCGAATATGAATTTGTGTCCGAAAAAGAATTCTTGTAATATTTCGCGAAGAAGTATAATAGCCGCGAGTGCTATTAATAGATTTTGCCCAACGTCGAAGGACGGCCTTGAACCGGAAAAAGGAATCTCCCGACACAGGAGGTAATGAGGGCAAAAATGAGACACGACACCGGGACATTTATAAGACAATAAATCGGAGGAATAATCAATATTTTTACTCACAACTTTTCTCGGTCTACTCCTTAACTTTTCCGCGCTGTTCTCGGCTCCTTGACCTCTCGCTCTATCCTTTCTTTTCCGCCTGTTCAATTTGTCGTTTTCACAATGAAATGTATCAAGTACTACAATTATGCAAATAAACAACATCTACGCTCGCTCGCTCGCTATCTCGCTGTCCAACGCTGCAGATGTCCAACGGAGTTAAAGACATTTAAAAAAACGATTTTACAGCGTTAAGACCATCAAGGACACAAGGTTGTACCATTGCTATAAGCCCATTGACAATAAGAGTATAGCAATGAGTATCACTTTGTTCGATAAAGATAATCAAATACACAAATATAATTCCTAAAATATAATGTAAAAGATAAATAAAAATATTATATAACTATAATAATCCTATTCTCGTAGAGTATGTGTTTTTCTTATATAGCGGTAGATGTAATAGGGCTCTAAGTCGAATTTTTATAACATTATTTTGATATATAATTTTCCAAGATTTTCATACTTTTTTATTACACTTATTAAGAGAAAAGTGTACACGCGCGATTCAGTAAGTCATTGATAATGCCAAAAAACAGGAAAGATTACAAGGAAAACTGGACCATTTAAAAAATTCACTGCTCGTAAACCAGTTCAAAACCAAGCTTGAAATTTTCAACGTTGTTTGAGGATATAATAAAGTATATTCCCTGAAAATTTCAAGCGATTTCAAGTTGATAGAAAAAGTTACGGCTATCTGAAAACAGCGATTTTTTAGATTTTCGTCGGCTTTGCGAGGCCGTGTATAAAAAAGAATGTTGCAACATCTAAAAATTAGTGTAGATAATTATAGTATATATCAAGACGAAAAATTCGAGCCGTCAGAAATTAGTCTACGTGGAAAATCCTTGACCTGACAGCATTTTGAAATTTACGCAAAATTTTGCGAAAATAGAAGTTCAAGGAAGCGGTCCGCAATTAACCAGATTTTGCTTTTGCCTAAAAAAATATTTTTTTATTGAAAATAGGAGGTTAAAGAAGGGAAATGCCGTTCTACTTGATTGCCCAAGCCTTGTAGAAGCTTGTGCAAAAAAATCGTGAAAATGACTGAAAAATCGATTTTTTTTCAAATTCAAAAATGTCTACCGCCAACAAGTTTTATTATTTTGAGCTGAAAATTTCAGGATCGTCTTTTCTCATGACCCACTTGCTTGAAAAAAATCAGCAGCCAAATCGCTGATCTGACCCCGCAGGATAAGTTCGAAAAGTAATGGATCTTCCCATATATGTATATATTAGGGTGACGCAAAAAAACCGACTATTTTTTTTTCGAGTCTCTTGTGATGATATGTTAGTTTTTTTTGTTTCAAGAAACCTTATCAAAAATGAGCTCGAAAAAAAAATTTTTAAGGGTCACTCAAGATTATTAAAAATTTCAATAATCGTCAAAAATCGAATTTTTATTATTTTTTATTTTTGTTGCTTATTGCGGTAGAATTTGATACACAACAAAAAAAAAGTTTTTCAAATTTTTAGCTGGAAATATTCATTTTTAAAGGTTGCTCATAATTTTTTTATATTTGTAAGTGCATTGCATTAGATGTTTTCGAGTGACCTTTGAATATTCATATTAAGATTTGATAATTTTTTTTCTTCTGATTAGTAAGATAATTGATAAAAATACACCACGAGATGAATAAAAAATTAAACACAATACTGAAAATATAATTTTTTAATAACTCGATGTTTTGCAAAGTACAGTAATATTACGATTGATTATTTTTTCTTTGAGTTCTCAATTTCTTTTAATTTTTTTTTCTTTCGTCGTATCTTTGAACATTACGAGCATGTGAAAGATCTGTCTTATCTGATCTGTATCGTCAATAGAGTAAAACAGAGTGTATATTAATTTTTGCGACACAACCATTCTTTGACTATTGAAATGAATGATCTGATATTTAACCAGGTGATAAGTGATTCTAGAGAGCTTTGTCTAGAGCCTAATGGCCAGAAAATCGAGAAATTCCACATAAAAATGTACTTTTTCGGGTAAAATCTGAGAGGTCTAAACCGAAATGGATCCAATAATTTTTGCATAGCACAATTTAAGAAAAACACACCACTATCGAGCTCTCTAGAGCTCTCTAGAATTACCTGTCACCTGGTCAAATTTCAGATCATTCGGTTCAATAGTCAAGGAATGTTTGTGTCGCAAAAATTAACATACACTCTGCTTTACTGTAGCGTCGATAAAACAGATCTTTCACATGTTCGTAATGTTGAAAGATATGACGAAAGAAAAAAAATTAAGAGAAATTGAGAACTCAAAGAAAAAATGATCAACCGTTTTATTACTGTAATTTGCAAAACATCGAGTTATTGAAAAATGATATTTTCAGTATTGTGTTTAATTTTTTATTCATCTCGTGGTGTATTTTTATCGATTATCTTACTAATTAAAAGAAAAAAATGCATCAAATCTTAATATGAATATTTAAAGATCACTCGAAAACATCTAATGCAATGCACTTACAAATATAAAAAAATTAAGCGCGACCTTTAAAAATAAATATTTTAAGCTAAAAATTTGAGAAACTTACTTTTTTTTCGTCTATCAAATTCTAACGTATTGAACAAAAAAAAAAAATAAATAATAAAAATTTGATTTTTGAAATTTTTAAAAATCTTAAGTGACCCTTAAAAATTTTTTTTCAAGCTAATTTTTGGTGGGGGTTCTTAAAACATAGAAAACTAACATATCATCACAAGAGACTCGAAAAAAAATATAATCGGTTTTTTTGCGCCACCCAAATATATATATATATATATATATATATATATATATATATATATATATATATCTATATTATATAAATATTTCGCCGCCGCCGCTACCGCCGCCACCGTGTACAGGAATCCAGAACCCAAACCTTCAAACCCAAACCTCCAAACCCAAACCCCCAAACCCAACCCTTAACGACGAGAGGGCGCAGGGCGCCCGAGCCGCACGAACCCTAGTATAATATGGGGCATTCCAAGTGAAAACGTGGGGTCATTTCCCTCGGGTCATCAGATCCTTGCATAACTTTTTTTTTTCGCTTTGATTCCACTTTAAAAACAGCCCAATTTTTAAAAAGATTTTTCTGGCCAATCCCTCAGATGGAGCAGCGATCATTTTTGTGTAAAAAAGGGATAACTGAAAAAACACCATTTTTCAAATTCTCCAATTTTTTTCACAGATTCTGGATAAAAAATAAGTAATTTCTAGAATGATTAGAAAGTGGGCCGCGGCTGCCTCATGTATTTATTTTTTTTCAGTTTCTAAAATAAAATTAAAAAATAAATTCCTAATACCTCTCACGTGAGTAAAAAAATAAAATAAAAATAAAACAATTCTTAACAAATTTTGATATTTTGCGTATTCTTCCAAATAAATGAGAAATTTTTTTTTTCCAATAAAATACTTCAATAAAAAGGGATAACTGATAAAAATACTAATTTTAAAAGTCTGCAATTTTTTCTACAGATTCCGGGTCATAAATAAGTAATATCTATCATGATTAGAAAGTGGAATGCGGCTGCCTCATATTTTTTTAAATAATCAACTTTATTTCAGTTTTTTAAATAAAATAAAAAAATTGATTCCTAATACCCCTCACATAAGTAAAAAAATAAAATAAAAATTAAACATGTCCTGGAAAATTTTGATATTTTGCATATTTTACAAAATAAATGACAAAAATCTTTTTTTTCAATGAAATATTTTTCTCATTGATTTTTTAAAATATGCAAAATATCGAAATTTGCCAAGACATGTTTTATTTTTATTTCATTTTTTTACTCATGTAAAAGGTATTAGGAATTGATTTTTATAATTTTTTTTTTAAACTGAAAATAAAATTATAAAAAAAATATGAGGCAGTCGGGGCGCACTTTCTAATCATGATAGAAATTATTTATTTTTGACCCAGAATCTGTGGAAAAAATTGCTGAATTTTAAAAATGGTGTTTTTTCAGTTATGCCCTTTTTACAGAAAAATGATCGTCGCGCCACCTGAAGGAGTGGCCAGAAAAATCTTTAAAAAAATTGGATTGTTTTTGAAGTGGAATCAATGCGAAAAAAAAAGTTATGCAAGGGTCTGACGACTCGAGGGATATGACCCCACGTTTTCACTTGGAATGCCCTATATATACATTAGACTGAGAGAAAAAAAATAATTTTTTTTTCTGGATTCTTGTGTTATTGTTGGGCACTAATAAAAGAAAATTTCCCTAAAAAACTGGGCCCGGTCACTCAATTTTTAGAGGTGGCTATCTCGACTTTTTGTAATTTTTTCATGATTTTACTCAATAAATATGATCATGGTATTAGATTATACCGGAAATAGAATAAATAAAGGAAATCGTATGTTTTACAGCCGTTTTGTGCCGACGAGAAGGGAGCAAGGAAAATTTCCAAATTTTTCGGTCATTTTTAATAGGCTGTATTTCAGTGAAAAATGGTCGTATCGAGGTCTTAAGGAAACAGTTTAAAGCTCCAAGATTCTAGTTTTCAGATCTTTTGGTCAAACATTTTTACGAGCTGCGGTTCTCAGGAAATTTTACGAAATGGCGTGAAAGAAATTTTTTTAAATTTGTTCACCTTTTTACTTTTAGTGCACGGGCTTGGAAATTTTTTTCATGCACCCGTAGTAAAAAACTCCATTCGTCGCCATTGAAAAATCCCCATTCATTCCCCATTGCCAAAATAACCAATGGAGATGAATGCCGAATTGCTCAAGGGGGTTTTCGCCATTGAATTCCCCATTTGAAACGGAATGGGGGTTATCTACCGGGGATTCAATGGAGACAATCCCCTTAGGCAATTCGGCATTCATCCCCATTGGTTATTTTGGCAATGGGGAATGAATAGGCATTTTTCAATGGCGATGAATGGAGTTTTTACTATACGAAAGAATCTCCATTGCTGTTTGCCACTCATTCCCCATTGCTCACAAAACCAATGGATATGAATGCCGAATTTTTTAAGGACATTTTCGCCATTGAAATCTCCATTTGAAACGGAATGGGGATTATCCCATGGGGATTCAATGGAGACAATCTCCCTAGTTAATTCGCCATTCACCTCCATTGGTTTTTGTGGGAAATGGGGAATAAATGGGATCATCAATGGAGATTCTTTCATATGATTGCTATATATACATGGAATTACGCATTAAATAATCAAATGATGTAAGTTATCAGTAAGTAAGGTTAATCATAATGCTAATATTAGCATAACGACCAATAATTATATACGCATTATATATATTATTACATTTAATAGAAATTATTGAAGCTCAGAATTGAGAAAATAGATTGTAAGTATGTATTCAGATGACGATTGATAATGAAAGTATATACGTTTCTCCTCTCACAAATCGGGTTGAGAAGGACTGATAAAATTATGTGTATATGTTAAAAATAAACGGTTTTAAAAATCATTTATCCCAAACGTACGCGTACTTGATGAGCAGTTTATAATATATTTTTTTAAAATTACTTTCGAATAATTTCCGAGCTTATGCTAATATTAATTGACCATCGATATAATCATCAACATTTATTACAATTGAAGAAAATATTTGGTTCATATATGAGAATCAGCGACATCTACTCTTACTTAATTTTATTAATTCACCGCCGTTTGAGAAATATCGCATTCGGAAAAATTCTCATCGATCGATGGGTTCAATTGTTCAGCATTGAATCTCGAATATGGATTGCAGCATCGTTAACGAATGCTGCTCATCATTCGATCAGTCATCAATGAAGTGACATTATTGATAAATGTTGATCATTGTATAATTCGTAGTTACTTATTATTCAATGGGTATCCTTGGTAAATGCTGATCATTTCATCGTTAGCCGCATTTGGGTTCCAATGAACATCTGTGGGAAATGCTGATCTTTCAGTTCATCCGCATTGACTTTCCAATGGACATCATTGGGTAAAGCGGATCATTTCGTTCATCAGCATTTACCTTCCCATGAACACCATTGGGCAATGCTGATCGCTCGATACATCCGCATTGGCTTTCCAATGAGCATCATTGAGTAATGATGATCATTCGATTCATCCGCATTGGCTTTCCAATGAGCATCATTAAGTAATGATGATCGTTCGATTCATCCGCATTGGCTTTCCAATGAGCATCATTGAGCAATGATGATCATTCGATTCATCCGCATTGGCTTTCCAATGAGCATCATTGAATAATGATGATCATTCGATTCATCCGCATTGGCTTTCCAATGAGCATCATTGAGTAATGATGATCATTCGATTCATCCGCATTTGATGTTCAATGGATACCCATTCACTGATCAATGGTCAGCCCTGTACGCCATTGACAAATGCGGAAATCCCAATGGGTCCCCATTCATTGGCCAATGGAGTGGTATGAGGAACATTGGTTGCCATTGGCAATTCAATGGAGTTTTTTACTACGGGCAACACATGCGTGAAACGTATAAACAAAGTTATGCACGCATCTGTTGCATAAAAAAAAATTCCCAAGCCTGTGCATTAAAAGTAAAAAGGTGAAAAAATTTTTAAAAATTACTTTCACGCCATTTCGTAAAATTTCCTGAGAACCGCAGCTCGTAAAAATTTTTGACCAAAAGATCTGAAAACTAGAATCTTGAAGCTTTAAACTGTTTTTTTAAGACCATTTTTCACTGACCGAAAAATTTGGAAATTTTTCTTCCTCCCTTAATTTTTGCAAGTGGTGTACTCCTCGTCCGCGCAAAACGGCTGTGAAACATACGATTTCCTTTATTTATTCTATTTCCGGTATAATCTAATACCATGATCATATTTATTGAGTAAAATAATGAAAAAATAACAAAAAGTCGAGATAGCGACCTCTAAAAATTGACAATGACACAAAAAACCGGAAAGAAAAGAAATTTTTTTTATGAATCAGTCTAATATACATACATATTTATATCGCAAAAATGGTATAGTTAATACACAAATATGCCGCGCGCTGAGTGCTCCCTTGCTTTTATACGTGGATGGGGATGTGGGATTTAGGGTATAAATGTATGAAATAACGCACTGATTATTATTTGTGTTGTACGTAGTTCTGAATATTGTATTCAGAATTACAAAATTGCAAATATTGCATGTTGTCATGATGTATCTAGTATCTGTAAGTATCTATCTTTTTTACGAAATTTCAATACGTACGGCTTCATATTCGTATTTTAAAAAAATTAATATTCATTATCCATGAAACGTGTCACATACTCGTATCTCGTATGTCGTGACCCGTGAGATCTAGAAGAATGAGCCGAAAAATGGAATATGGGTGCCGCGGAAACCACTATCCGTTCTTTCCGAAACAGTTATCCTTGTACAAAATAAAAACCAATAGTACAATTGTCCAACAAGTATCAGTGGAACACACTGAGCTATATCCATACTGGAGGGTGCACCGCCTCCAAAATGTGTAAGTGGGAAGTCATTGTGAGATAGACTGCTTCTGAAGAGAGATAGACTGTGTAGAGATCGTAGTCGGTCTCGTACGTTGAGAGTTGAGTTGAAGCGAACATGAACATAAGTTCGTAGGTCCAGTTCTCGTAAGTCGGTAAGGAAAAAAGGAATGTGGTCAGGGGTTGGAAAAGAAGATCCCTTCAGATATTCTTCAGCGAAAAATATAGAGGAGGATCCTCTTAGCGTTTCGTCTCGGGTACAGTGCAGACTCATCAGTAGGGCTATGCAACTGTACCCTGCCCCAGACGCGCCGGTGGTGGTAGAGTCTGGAAACTTGGTGTTGTTATATATAGGGAACGCTGGGTGCTGAGGCGTTTCCGAGAAAGGACCAGGTACAATTGGGGGGGCGCGCGCCACAACTGCTTTGGAGAAAGCGCCATCTACGTCAATCATTCTGCGTTTTGACTGTACAGACAAGGACCGAACTTCCTCTAAAATATTATCTCTCTCGCAAAGAACTGAAGAGCCAGTGCCTCTTCCAGTTTGTTTATAGTTCAGTGATGGAACATGATTGGTCAAAACCGATATACCCATAAAGTGGCCAATCAAAAGAGGTTAAAGCCAGCCACGAAGGCTGTCGTCTGTAACGCGATGCGCGCGGCGATGCGCAGCGTGCGCGGGTTGCAAGTGAAAGTGTTGAAACCACGATTTAACGAAATTGTAATAGATCGGCGGCCGGCGTAATAGCATATCGAACTACCTAAAAACGTAATAGATTCATTACAATTGTAATAGACTGGCAACACTGATCTCGGAATGAGGCCAAGATGGCTGCGGAACGAGCTCGATTTCCGGGTTAATATGCGAGGGGTACGGGAGGAGGGAAAGATCGTTTTCTCTAATATGCGTTACTTGGTAAGAGGGGTGGGGAGGCAAGTGGGATCTCGTTGTTCTCCGTTGCTATGCTCCCTGGGGCGGAGGGGGGGTGCAATGGCAAAATTCATACGGTGGAACCTCAGATAACTTAATTCGACGGGGCCGGAAACCTCGCATAACTTAAATTCCCCCTTCATTCTCCCACTCACGTCTCTCAGCACATGCGTACTGTCATGCTGGCAATACAATATTAAAAAAAAAAAAATTCACCACATTCATTACTGAGTAAAATTGGTAAAATTTATCCGACCGAATTCAATCGTACATATTTTCGCGAAAAAATTTGACAGGTTTGACGTGAGGTCAAGGTTTGAAGTGGGAAGAAACAGCCATAGGGGAATTCAAGAAATGCGAGGTCGTTGCCATGGTAACGAGTTAAGAAATATGCGAGTAATTAAGCTGGGCGAGGTTAAGTTATCTGAGGTTCTACTTTATTTTGCAAAATTCATATTTTGCCATTGAGCGATAGGCGTTTTATGCTTTTTAAAGTTTCTCTTCGAAGAACTATATTTTACAAAATCCCCTTTGCGGATTCTAAATATTTTGAAATTGTTTTCTTTGCTCAGTGACAAAATATTAAAATTCTACTTACAAAGGAAACGTTGCGCGGTGTCCCCTTCCGATTTCAATGACGTATTTTTTTATGTCGGCCGTTAAGACCTTTTAAGCGGTTAAATCAACCCCCAAAGGTGACAGTTCCATGGAACTGTCAACTTTTGGGGGGCTTATGGGCCGATATGGAAAAATCCGTGTCTCTTATTTTATCGAGGACTACAACATACACAAAGATCATTGAATTCGGAGGCGGAAAAAACAGCGAAACAACCCCAAGGAACTGTTAACTTTGGGGGTTCATTCTAGCCCTTAAATGGGCTTAAGGGCCGATATAAAAAAATACGCGTCTCTTTTTTTATCGAGGACTACAACGTACTCAAAGATCACTGAAATCGGAGGGGGACACCTCGCAACGTTTCCTTGTTGGATGCAATTTTGTAACTGTATATATGGGTCATTACATGTCAAATCGACCAATCTTCAACCTAACCCGTTTCGATTCAACTGAAAATTTCTGTTCCTTTTCTACCCCATTAAAAACATTTTTCAGGAAATTTTCAATTTTTTGTACCCAACCCAAAAAAAGTTCTAAATTAAAAAAAAGGCTTTTGCTTTTTCAAATAGTTATAACTTCTTCAAAAATTGACTAATTGGGACGTTTTTTTTCAAAATTTTCATCTTGAAATGTACTTTCTGAAAAAAATAGAAAAAAAATTTAAGATACTAAAATCTATGAAATTTTCCACTTTTTCTAGGGCAATCATCGTTTTCTCGGAGATGCCATTTTCTTTTACTCAAAAAAAAACTTCGATTAATTCCGGAAAGAATGCCGCCCGAACTGGAGTGGGTGGAATTTTCCTTCGATTTTTTTTATCGATTGGAAAAAAAAATTCCCGCTGGGCTTATTTCACAAAACACCACGCTGGAAATTTTTAAGGATTTATAAAGGAAGAAGAAAAAAAAATCGAAAGTGGTGATCCTCGAAAAAATTTTAATTTTTTCAAATAGATAAAAGAATAAATAGAAGACACCCGTAAATAATTTTTTTGTATTTTCTTCAAAAACTACATCTAAAAACAAAAAAAGAAAAATTGACATTCGGTCCCATTTTTTATCAAGCCACAGGCTTTTGAAGAATTATCATCTTGAATCCGCCATTTTTCAATTTCAGCCCATCAATGCTTTCTATATTTCTTCTCTGATTGGAAAAAAAATTATTATGTATTCTACATTTTTTACGTTTTCTGATGATACATTTTTTTATTCTAAATTGAATCTGAGAACATGTTTCAACGATGTCTAAGACTTAACTTATAATCTAGCTTCATGATTTCTACTGAGGCTTTTCTGGTTAATACGATTAATGAGGAGATGACGAGATCTCTGGCGCCTCATTTTGACTATTGAATTATGAAATATAGACGAAAAAATACGAAAAACAAGATTAGCTTTTTCCGTTTTGAGCCTTCGTTTCGGAGTTACAGCCATGCGAAGAATTTTTTTTTCACCGGCTTTGATGTAAATCGAATTTTCGGTGTGTTTCGCATTGTTTCATCGGTTCTCCTGCCTTTCCACTATCAGGATTGTAAATCCAGGATTTTATTTGCCGGTATTGAACCCAAACCCACCTCACATATTAACTTATCCCATGGATGCACGCACCCCATGGACGCACGTAGCCCATGAACGCACGCGCCACACCCCATGCCCCAAACCCACCTCACAAATCTACGTATCCCATGGACGTATGCACCCCATGGACGCACGCACCACACCCCATGTCCCAAACCCACCCGACAAATTCACGTATCCCATGGACGCACGCCCCCCAAGGACGCACGTACCTCATGGGCGCACACACTCTATGGATGCACGCACCACACCCGATGCCCTAAACCCACCCCACAAATCCACGTACCTATCCCATGGACGCTCGCATCGGGCATTTTTTCCACGGGCATTGTTTCATTATCGTCTTTCTTTTCAGCTTTTGTTACGCTTAGGGCAGTTTTTTGGAAGTCTTGGTTTTTTTTGCCCGCGTCGGTTTTTTAGAAGACCCTTTATTTTATTTGTTTTTATTTTTCTTCGTTTTTTGGTTTTAATTATTGTTTTTTTCTTGTTTAGTATTTATTTTAGGGTTTGTTTCTGTTATTCTCTTTTCCTCAACGGAGTGCATTCTAAAGAAAGCTACAATTATATAAATTAGGTAAATCCGCTCAAAAACAAATAATTTATAAAATGTCCTGTATCTTCTGAACGACGTCGAAATCGTGATTTTTTTTATTCTTCAAAAAGTGTTTATTTTAGCCCAAATATGAATAATCTACAGTAAAATTAAGGCGCCAGAGATATCGTAATCGTGCCCGATTAATAAACATTTATTTAATACTAATTCAAAGACTATTTTATTTCCCTTCGTTGGCGTTCAAATATTTTACATAATCTATATTCTTCAGAATTTGAGTGATTTGGGACGTAAAGGCATTCATATTTGTCCGGAATTATATAATGTAATTACGGAGTTCCCGTAATTGATTCGGTTTTTGCGAATCAGTCTTTCAATAGAACCAATCGAAGCAATCGAAAAAAATCAAAAATTTTACGAGGATTACCACGTTCGATTTTTTTTCTTCTCAAATTTACAAACTCTGAGGTCCTTTCTGAATCTTCAACAAATACGAGAGTGGTATTTTGTGAAATAAGCCCAGCTGGAATTTTTTTTTTATAATCGATAAAATAAAATAGAAGGAAAATTGCACCCACTCTAGTTCGGGCGGCACTCTTTCCGGAATTGATCAATGTTTTTTTTGAGTAAAAAAAAAATAAAAAATGGCATCTCCGAGAAAACGATGGTTTTCCTCGAAAATGTGAAAAATTTTATAGATTTAAACATCTTAAAATTTTTTTGTATTTTTTTTCGGAAAGTACATTTAAAGACTAAAATTTTTGAAAAAAACCGTCCTAAATAGTCATTTTTTGAAGAAGTTATTGCTATTCGAAAAAAGAAAAGGCTTTTTTTTTTTTTAATTCATAACTTTTTTGGGTTAGGTGAAAAAAAATAAAAAATTTCCTGAAAAATGTTTTTAATGGGGTAGAAAAGGAACAAAAAATTTCAGCCAAATCGAAAGGGGTCGGGTTCGAAAGTGGTCGATTTGACATGGAATGCCCGATACATCCTTGTTGAAAAAATTGATATGAACCGATAGAATCCTATGAATCCTCATAAATCTCTATTGGAATTTAGTTCGTTTTCGTCCCTGATTCTAACAGATCCTAACAGATTCTATCAGTCCTATCGGTCTTTTTCAACATGACATGTCATGCATATACAGTGTAAATATAGTGTAAGTAGTATTTTAATATCTTGCCATTGAGCGAAGAAAACAATTTCAAGATGTTTAAAATTCGCAAAGAGGATTTTGTGAAAAATAGTTCTAAAGGGGAACTTTGAAAACCATGCAACTCCCTTCGTCGCTCAATGGCAAAATTCATATTTTGCCATTGAGCGGAGAGAGTTTTATAGCAATTACTGGATGTAATTAACCGATCAATCTTAATTACCCTAAAAGTAAATTACTTTATTGAATACTCAATCAAAATATCTTACCTGTGAATTCTTCAAAAAAACGGAGTTAGACACTCAAAAACGCTGCCGTTCACGACCGTGGGAAACGAGGACTGATACCACCGTAGCCAAAAGTGAAAATGTACGAACACAGCGCCAAAATACGCATGCGACGTAAGAACCCAACAAGAAAATTGAACATCTTTGCTGGTACTCTGCCGTGCAAAAGTTTTCGGACAAAGCCCATGAGTGAGTGGAACTATCTGTTAGAGTGAAATCTGGCTCTAATTACATTGAAAAATGAAATTAGTCGAAAATGTTATACTAATTACATGTAATTGGTCGAAAATTTGATACCAATTACATGTAAGTAGAGTGAAATTTGACTCTTATTACATTGACAAATGTAATTAGTCGAAAATTTGGTTCTAATTACATATTGTTAGAATAGAATTTGACTCTAATTACATTGAAAAATGTAATTAGTCAAATTTTTTTTCTCATAACATTGAAAAACGTAATTACTCGAAAATTTGGTTCTAATTACATGTAATTAGAGTAAAATTTGAACCTAATTACATCTGTAATTTGTAATTGGAATGTTTCTAATTACTGATTACATTTTTAATTTGTAATAAGGTAATTTTAAATTACTAATTACATTTGTAATTTGTAATTAGAAATTGTTCAATTACTTATTACATTCGTAATTTGTAATGAGAAATTGTTCAATTACTAATTGGATTTGTAAATTGTAATTAGAATTTTTTCAATAACTCATCACTGCAGTAATTTGTAATTAGAAAACTTTTAATAACTAATTCCAACAGTAATTTGTAATTTGGCAAGTAATTAGTCACACTAAATATTTAGTGGTGCCCAACACTGGGTGTACGCTGAGCAGTACTTTTACTCCTAGGACTTTTTGTTCACTTTTGAGTACAGCGGTGCATGCGCATTTCTTACGCGACCTGCGAAGTATCGTACGTCGTTGTGGAGTTTACTTTCTAGTACAGCGGCGCATGCGGTTTTCTCACGCGACCTGCTGGTATCGTACGCCGTTGTGGACTTTCTAGTATGAACCTTAACCTTACCATGTAGATTTGATGGAGGAGTCATGCTCATATGATTCTATCATGGTGACGAGACATGAGAGTGTAACGTACAACCAAATAAATGTTATCGATATGTATGAGGTTTGTGGAGTGAAAATTTCAGCACTTATTCTTTTAGTAGGAAGAAATAAAAAGGAATACTCTAGAGAACAAAAAAAAGTTATCGGAAGAAAGTAAACACTCGAGAACGATATTCGAATATGCATACATTCTTATATTATATACAAACTATTGCCAATCGATGCCAGTAGGAGAAAGAAGGAGAGGGGAGCTCCACTAACGTTTTAGTGTTCAAGAATCGAGGGCCTGTAAACCAAGAGTCCATATTAAAAAGGATGACTCAGAAATTTGTCATCCTTACAAAGAGAAGATGGAGGTGATAACCTGGACGATACGTGTGCGAGCATTGCGCTCGAGCCATACTAACCTCTAGTAAATATGTCAATAGCGATATATGGATGCGTTAATCACCCAATTATTTTTCTCGTGAATATAGAAAGTGATATATGGTTGCAGGCAAATACTCAAAATATGTGGTAAATAAATTTCGTTATTGAATTGTATACGCTATTTAAATATTATACAGGAGGTGCGGGTTAATACGGGTTTAACGTATTTAATTACTCTGCACCCTCACAAACTCTGTCGCATTGATTACAGCCGATTGGTTTTAATTAGCATAGTTACATTCATGGATCCAGTTGTTTTATAGCTAGACAGAATGTGGTATAAGTTTGATGCATTCTGGGGGAGGATAGCGATCCATTTTACAATCCCCATCAACTAATTAATTCCGGTACTCTTCTCATCGAAGCAAACCGTAAATTTTTCCAAGCTCATTACAATAAAAAATTAATTAAAACTTTGCGATGATTCGTTCTATATTTTCCCACATCAATGAGAAAGTAAATTTACTAATTAGAATCGCGTTTACGTTTATACTTCGGTTTCCGATTCCTCTTTATTGTTCATCCGTCGAAAACCAACCGACTGTATTTCAACACTGGTGGCTCTGGGCTCATCATAAGAGACATTTATATTATCCTATTATCCTATTTGTATTTATATGTATGTGTATGTCTTTATGTATTTATTTATGTATTTGGCATATTTACAGCCTTACCACTTATTTCTCTCTTATTTTTGAAAAGATGTGAATAAATAACGGTACCCACACAACAATAATACGTCCCAAGTACGTCTTTTGGACATCACACCAATTGTCCCGTGACGGTAATGGGATGGTCCCATGGGATACCCATGGGCTCTAAAGTGTCCGCTGTGTTTACCGGAATGGAACGGTCCCACGGCCATCCCGGGATGTCTTCAGGATATTTTCGTGACTTCTCCTAGACCGCCAATGCAGTAGTCAATGATAATTCTTGTTTCGATTTGATTTGAATGAATTTCAATTAATTAATTAAATGTTAACAAAATGTGTACGGTACAGAGGGAGTCAGCAAGGACTCCTTGTATTTGTAATATAGCCTCTTTCGAGTTCTGACTTCTGTCGGTGTCGAATTGATATCCGTGTTCGCGCTCGCCTATATAAGCATGCTTTCCACATTATCCGCATGTGAGTAGCGTTCGTCATCTCGCGGCAAGGTTGGAACTAATGCTGCGCGATGGCTGACCTCCTACAGACATCCCGAAGAGAGTTGGCTGGGATCGTCCAAACATGGTTACCACGGGATATCCTCAAGACATCCTATATTAATCTCAAGCAGACCAATGTCTTACTAGTACCTCCCACAGACGTCTATAAGAGAGTGCGTTAGGATCGTCTTATCACGGTCACGACAGGATATCCTCAAGACATCCTATATTAATCTCGGGAAGACCAATGTATTACTAATATCTCCCATAGACGTCTATAAGAGAGTGCGTTGGGATCGTCCAATCACGGTCGCGACAAGATATCCTCAAGACGTCCTATATTAATATCGAGCAGACCAATATCTTACTAGGATCTCCCAGAGACGTCCATAAGAGAGTGCTTTGGGATTCTCTCATCACGGTCGCGACAGGATATCCCCAAGACGTCCTATATTAATATCGCGCAGACCAATGTCTTACTAGGATCTACCAGAGACGTCTATAAGAGAGTGCTTTGGGATCGTCTCATCACGGTCGCGACAGGATATCCTCAAGACGTCCTATATTATATCGAGCAGACCAATGTCTTCCTAGTAGCTCCCACAGACGTCTATAAGAAAGTGCGTTGGGATCATCTAATCACGGTCGCGACAGGATATCCCCAGGACGTTCCATATTAATATCGAGCAGACCAATGTCTTACTAGTACTTCCCAGAGACGTCTATAAGAGAGTGCTTTGGGATCGTCTAATCACGGTTGCAACAGGATATCCTCGAGATATCTTATATTAATCTCGAGTAGACCAATGTCTTACTAGTACCTCCCATAGACGTCTATAAGAGGGATCGTCTAATCACGGTTGCGACAGGATATCCTCAAGACATCCTATATTAATCCCGGGTAGAACAATATCTTACTGGTACCTCCCATAGACATTCATAAGACGTACTATTTTGGCAGGACACGAATGGGACTGTCTCAGGATGGTCCCGGGATCAATTTTGCTGTGTGGGTAACATGGGACACGTTAAAGTACTAAGATACATTTAGCCCTGCTGTCCATTTTCATGCGATCATTGCGCTGTTTCGATAAAGCCTAATTTTCGAAAATAAAAGTACATAATATAAAAGACCGAAATGATTCGACGTAAATTGTTCGCAGACAAACTTTCACCTGTCATCAGAAATTGTGTAATCTGAGCTATTTTACGCGCTACAAATTGGCTTCGTCATTTTTGATATCGGTTGCACGATCCATATGGGAAATTCAATGTTCAAAGATATTTAACATGTCTATCTAATCGATATGGCCAATTAGATTACTCAGCGAGTTTCGCGTAGACTCCAATACCACTCACCGCGGATATGAGAAATCAAACTCTCCACCCTTCCTCACGTCTCAGCCGGTTATGTATTAAAAACCCTTCCGGAAAAATAACTACATAAAATACATATCAGTGGCATATTAAATTAAATCAATGAAAGTTCGATCTGTTTTACCTCAAGAAGTTGATGAATTTTTCTGCACCACAGCGGTAGTAATGCATGAAACCAAAAGACTGGAAATTCATACACGTAATTGAGTTAAAATTTATCCGGTTAAGGTATCATTCTGGTTTAGATGTTAAAAAGGGCTATTTTGGTAAATTTTTTACGAACATATTATTATAGATATTGATATAAACATTTTCGGTCTTAAAAAATGCAGTCTCGAAGTACATCGAACAATTTTTATTTTTTTATTTTAAACACTTTTTATACACAAAAATAACAGGCAAACGTTATTCCTCGTAAAGTAGATATGTTGCTGGGGCTCTAATATGTAGATAACGGATCATCTAAAACGAACAAGCACGCTTCGCATACTCGCCAGGGGGCATCGCCCCTCAAACCCCCCCGCGCTTCGCGCGCCGTTGTCGTCGCGCTTCGCGCTCCGTATTCTTGATCATTGTCTTGACTTATTCTGTTATGATCGAATATATTTTGAATGTTGGTTAACATGTCCCTTGGGGATGTTTTAATAGGCACTTACACTGTAATTCAAACTCTTTGATTCATTGTGAACATCGATTAGTTATTCTGATAAATTATATTAATCATTATTAATGACAGATTTGAATATAACCAATTTTTTCATATTTTTTTCAAAAAGTACATTGAAAAACAAACAAAAATTACATCCTAGCAAATTAGAATATCTTCGTTATTGTGAAAGTTACTATTATTTTAAGAATATTTTTTCAAAAATCAATAACTTAAGTATGGTTTGAGATCGAGAGCTAAAAATGTCCATCGATACTGCTTTTTACATGTGTAATAACGTATCAAAAAATAACGGAAAATCAAAGGGGGTCACCGACAAAACGTCGTTGAATTGACATGGAATGACTCATATACATGTATACATACGAATATTCGACTACAGTGAACGCTCCCATAACTTAACGCTTCGGGATCGGAAACGCTCCCATAACTTAACGTTCCACTGATTCTCCCACTCTCGTATTTCAATGCATGCGTACTGCCTTTTTTATTGACGCATGCATAGAACAAGCGCGCGAAATTCAACCTGAAATTCGTACCTACGTGTTATAGCCATATATACATTTCAAAATCTGACCGCGATATATTTTGCAAATTTTTTGAAGTTTGATAAGAATTTTATGTTGATAACTCTAGATAAAAATAATTGAACAGAAAATACATTGATCCGTTTATTGGAACGCGCGAGATACATTTTTCTAGAAAATGTTATACAAAGTTGCATATATTATACATCATACATGCAGATACATACGAATATTCTAGAGAAATTTCGTTCTTTCTAGAAAATAAAAATTTCTGTTTTTTCGAGAGAACGACTATTCTCGAACACGTAGTCCTCTAAATAGGCGTGACTTGCCCCATCTATCAGTCATTTGTAGCGAAATCGTTATATTGTATTATTTATCCACTTCACGTACATTAAATACACTTAAACTAATAGTAACGCTTAATAAATCGTACGTAATAGAAGAAAATAAATTGACAGTTGAGGTTATGCTGCCCTGTGCCAAATTTCCGCAGCTCAGCAGCTAAGTTTGGAGTGGGAGAAAGCGCGATGAGGGACGTTAAGTTATGGGAGCGTGTTGCTATGGTAGCGCATTAAATTATGGTAGCTGTTAAGTTATGGGGGGTAAAATTGTGGGAGCATCCACTCTAGTGCAGCCAGTTGAAAGCGCTAATTCTAGCTTTGTCTGTCGTGGCGTGTGGCGGCGAGATAGCATAGGCCGCATTCGTCTTGAACGTTTTGAGCGCTGTGAGCGTCATATATAGTAGCATTTTATATGCCCATGTATACGAGCTGTAAGCGTGTAAAGCCGGAGCAACAATGACAAAAATAAGAAACAAGGAATAAGAATCAGCCATCCAATTAGCGTAGTTTCTCTAAAGTGCGCAGCGATCGGCTGATTCTTATTCCTTATTTCTTATTTTTATTCTGTCATCTACATCACGGCCGTTGACCCGATGTATTGTTTACTTAAATTATAATGTTGAAAAATATGACATGTGATTTTTCAAAGTGACAATTTGTGCAATTCGATCGAGTGTAGTTTGGTGTATTGTGTGGGGATGTTTTTTTTTCATTAAGAAAATTGTGTATTTCAGGAACATAAGGTTATATTTCATATAATTTTTTTCTTTGCATAAAAGTCATAATATTTGAAAAAAAAATTAAACACATAGAAGTGTACTAATTATCAATCATTATATCTTAAAGAAAAATAACATTTCTTCATATAGTAAGAAATGTCTATGTTTTCTCCAATTAGTGTTTTTTTGGCGAATACGTTAAAATGTTATAAATGAATAAAACAAAAATATTAGAAATTCTATGTTAAAGTTGTTTAATTCATTTTAAACTCTTGAAATAGTTAAAATGTATCAAATCGAAAGTACATGGAAAAAATAAAAAAAAATCGTTCACGCATCTTCATGCAATGAGCGAAAGACTGGAAAAAAGGTTTTTTCGTTAAAACAAAATGGTTCAAAGAACTGTAAAGATTTCAAACTCTACAGGACACGTCTTTATAATTCTATAAAGAAAGTCTATAAGTTACAAAAACATTGGTTCACGGGATGCGGAGATCTAATTCATCACGGACACAAAAATAGCTTTTCAGCTCAAAAATGGCTGTTTGTTTGGGAAATTTCGTATTCAACAATGTCTGAATGGATTGAGTCAAAAAAGGTTTCGAGATTATAGTAAAACAAAACTGTGCTATGAATTTGAACCGGATCCGTCCATGGATTGCTGAGTTATGAGAGCATACAGACAGCCGACGTGACGGAATATCCAAAAAAAATTGTTTCGGTATAATATGCCAACATATGTTGGTATAAAGTTTGTATGGTTGTTTTCATAAGAAATAGGGTTTTGGAAGGCAATATTAATAGGCACTTTTCATGTATGGTGAGTGCCTAAAAACTAATAAAAATTTAGATTTAGTGTGATTATGGCTCTTGCACAATCTACGGATATTAATATTTATTGATATATAATCAAATGGTGGAGATGTTACACAATAAAAAAACGAAAAATGAGGTTTTTTTTCACTGTTTTTGACAAAATAAAAGTAAAAATTAAAATTTGAATACGGTTATAAAATGCGCGGAAGCTATTCATGTGTAGAATTTGTGGTTGAAATTTCATAATGATCGGTTTAGTGGTTCCGGAAAAAGCACAGATTGTTCTAAAATTTCTACACCATACTCTTAAACACATATGGTAAAATCCATTACTTTTCGAACCAAGCCTGCGAGCTTGGATCAGCGATTTGGCTGCTGATTTTTCTCAAGAAAGTAGGTCACGAAAAAAGAATATCGTGAAATTTTCAGCTCGAAATAACAAAATTTGTTGGTGGTAGAAATTTTTGAACTGAAAAAAATCGACTTTTCAGTCATTTTCACGATTTTTTTGCACGAACTTCTACGGGGCTTAGGCAATCAAATAGAACGGCATTGCCCTTTTTTGACTTTCTATTTTCAATAAAAAAAATGGTTTTTTACTCAAAAGCAATATCCGGTTAATTGCGGACCCCTTCCCTGAACTTCTATTTTCGCAAAATTTTGCGTAAATTTGAAACGCTGTCAGGTCAAGGATTTTCCACGTAGATCAATTTCCGATGGCTTACATTTTTCGTCTTGGTATATACTATAATGACCTACATTAATTTTTGGATATTGCAACGTTCCTTTTTATACACGGCCTCGCAAAACCAACGAAATTCTGTAAAATCGCTGTTTTCAGATAGCCATAATTTTTTTCTATCAACTTAAAATTTCTTGAATTTTTCAAGGAATATACTTGATTATATCCCCAAACAACGCTGAAAATTGCAAGTTTGGCCACGAAGTGGTTTACGAGCGGTGAATTTCTTAAATGGTTCGATTTTCCTTGTAATCTTTCCTGTTTTGTGGCATTATCAATGACTTACGGAATCGCGCGTGGGAAATTTACACTTTTCTGTTAATAAGTAGAATACAAAATTATGAAAAGCTTGCAAAAATTATATATAGAAGTGATGTTATATTTCGCAACCATAAGCGATAATAATCGTTTATGGTTATGAAATATAATATGAAAGATAAATAAAAATATGATATAACTATTATAATCCTATTCTCGTAGAGTATGTTTTTCTTATAGCGGTAAATATTATAGGGCTCTAAGCCGCATTTTTATAACATTACCTCGATGTATAATTTTGCTAGCTTTCCATACTTTTTTATTCAACTTATTAACAGAAAAGTATAAATTTTTCACGCGCGATTCCGTAAGTCATTGATAATGCCACAATACAGGAAATATTATAAGGAAAACCGGACCATTTAAAAAATTCACCGCTCGTAAACCACTTCGTGGCCAAGCTTGAAATTTTCAGCGTTGTTTGGAGATATAATCAAATATATTCCCTGCAAATTTCAAGCAATTTCAAGTTGATAGAAAGAAGTTACGGCTATCTGAAAACATCGATTTTTCAGAATTTCGTTCGTTTGGCGAGGCCGTGTATAAAAAGGATCGTTGCAATACCCAAAAATTAGTGTATATAATTATAGTATATACCAAGAGGAAACATTTGAGCCGTCGCAAATTGGTCTACGTGGAAAATCCTTGGCCTGACAGCGTTTCAAATTTACGCAAAATTTTGCGAAAATAGAAGTTCAGAGAAGGGGTCCGCAATTAACCGGATTTTGCTTTTGAGTGAAAAACAAGTTTTTTAAAATTGAAAATAAAAGGTCAGAGAAGGGGAATGCCGTTCTATTCGATTCCAAGCCCGCAGGCTTGGTTCGAAAAATAATGGATAATGGTTGAAAAAATAATGGACATACTCGCTTGTGTTGATTCTGGATGACAACGTTGAGCGAGTGTGTAAATCTCTCCGGAGGGATTCCTTTGTTTGTTCTTGCCGACATTCTTGTTTCTGCTTCTTCGTTATCGTCGTCTTCACTGAAGTATTCTGAATTTTCTTCGCTTGGTTTATAGTCCGGGTCATTCAAAATGTCGTCACCGATCGTTTGTTCGAGTTCAGTGTTATTGGGGCTATCTTCTGAATTGCACTGAGGTAGCGCGGCCAAAATTTCCTCAGTGTTTTTAACTTCTTTCGATGTCGGTAATTCTGTCGTGTTTGCTTCGGTTTCTTGTGAGGTGTTCGTTTCGCTGTCAACACTCATTATTTCATCTATTATTTTTACATCTCTGCTTATCACTATTTTGTGCGTTGCGATGTCCAGTAGGCAGAACGCTTTCGATTCTGCGGCGTATCCTACGAAGGTCAGTTTTCGAGCTTTGGCGTCCAGCTTTTGTCTCTTTTCTTTGTGCACGTGCACGTAAGCTGCACACCCAAATACGTGCACTTCTCTCATATCTGGTTTTCGTCCGTTCCAACGCTCGAATGGCGTCGTTTCCGTAGGTTTCGTTGGGAGAATATTACCGAGGTCGTTTGCGGTATTTACCGCTTCTCCCCAAAATTTATCACTTAATTTTGCAGCGACGAGCATCGTCCGAGCCATCTCCATGAGTGATCTGTTTTTTCTCTCCGCCACGCCGTTCTGCTGTAGAGAATATGCAGCGGTATACCGTGCTGTGATTCCCTGTGATTCAAAAAAGATTTTCAGCTCATTGCTCATATATTCTCCACCACGATCGGATCTGATGACGATTGGTTTTCTTTGAAATTTTGTACAAAACATGGAGACATATTGTTTGATAAATACTGTGGTTTGCGATTTGTTTTTCATGAAATATACCTTCGTAAACTTGCTCCAATCGTCGATTACGGTGAGGATGTATCGGTTTCCCTCCAGTGTTTGTGTTTGCATTGGCCCGCATACATCTGTGTGTAACAGTTCTCCCGTTGACTTTGCTCTATTCCGTGATTCTGTTGGGAATGGAGTACGAGGCATTTTTCCCATAATACAACTTTCGCAAATTTCTTTCACGCCGCAATCCTTGATGGACAAACCTGTAACAAGGTCATCTTTGACCAGTAATTTTATAGCCTCTGGGTTACGGTGGCTGAGCTTGTTGTGCCACGTGTGTATACATTCCGCGTTGTGTTGTGGGTTTACAACGAGTGCCGCTGACTCACCCGATTGCCTCAGACGATATAGGTTCCTCGATTGGTCGCCTATACCTACGACGTCTCCGTTGAAGGTAACCCGACACTGCTGTTTTCCGAATTGTAGTTCGAATCCCTTTTGATCCAACGTGCTTACCGACAGTAGGCTACCTTGCAAACTCGGAACATATGGTACGTCTTTGATCGTCACTTTTCGTACTCGCCCGTCACTCAGTATACACTTAATCTCGCCTTCGCCCACACCGTGTACTTTTGCCGGGCTCCCGCCTGCCACTTTTACGGTGTCTCTGTCACTTTTGATTAGTTTCTTGAAGAATTGTCTATTACTTGTCCTATGACAAGTTGCACCGGAGTCGATGTGCCACTCTGTTTCAAAATATCCTGTGTATACGCTGAAACAGCAGTCTGTATTATCACTCCATTTTTCCGACGACTCAGATTGAACTATGTTGGCTGATTCTTTATTCTTTTTCCACTTGGCATATTTCACGCACTTAGACTTTATATGTCCCTCTTTATGGCAAAAGAAACATTTATTGTCGCCACTCGTACTTTTGTGAGTAATCTTCAACGCGGCGTCTGATTGTTCACTCAAGGAAAGCGTTTTGCGTCTCTTGTTCTCGTCTATTATTTTTCCTTTTACGAGACACAACGTCAAATCTGCTTCCGCTCTGGTTTCCAGCGCTGTCACGAGGGTACTATAGGAGTCAGGCAGACTGCTGAGCAGCATGGCGACAATGAGATTTTCTGCGATTTCCTCTCCCAACGCTGTTAATTTTTCCACCAGATCTAACATGGCGTTCACATGTATCTCCATGTCTTCACCGTCGGTGTATTTTAACCCAAACATTTTTCTCAGAAGGGTTACTTTACTTGTTAGAGTTGCCTTTTCATGATAACTCTTCAATGAATCCCACGCTCGCTTGCTTGTGGTCGCACCGCGCACATGGACAAGCTGACCATCATCGACGAGGAGGCTCATTGTAGCTCGTGCTCGACCGTCGCGTAAACTCCACGACGTATATACCCTATGCGATTCATCTGTCGTTCCTTCTGCTGGCGCTGTGCCCGTTACAACATCCCACAAGCCTTCTTTCAGCAAGTACATTTCGAGTCGATACTTCCACGTTTGATAATTGTCATTATTTAATTTGTTTATTGCGAACTTGATGTTGTCCGCCATATTTGCACTGCACAGCCGCTTTTATCACACACACCGCGCACGTGGTATCCGCGAACGTTATCGATGTTTCTTTATCGCGAGTGTGCTGGACCCATAACCTGTTGGATTGGGTGGGTTATGAGCGCAAATAATAAAGAGAGACACAGCGTGTAATTTAATGAAACAATTATATGAGTATTTATTTAAAGAAGCGAAGTATATAAAAGGTATGGCGTGGGTGATCGCACCCACAGCACGGTATCGACTGACTTCCCTGTATCACCGGCATCTCGCTCATGCGCTCATTACTCGCGCACACACGTCAGTTATCGCGACACTCGGACAGGTGTCACTCGGTGTACTGATGGATCATTATTTTATCAACACTTACCATATACTTTCCAAAAATGTGAAAAAATCGAATTCTTGAAAATTATAAACCAGAATGATACCTTGATTTATGCGGTAGATAATTAAATCTTATGAAAATTATAACCCGGTGTAATTACGAAATCCCAGTTACTCTCTGATTATAATGTACAATAAATTTGTATATATGTATGATTTCATAGTCCCGCTTGTAAATTTCTTGGATTGCCTATAGGATGGGAAATATTGCTGCACCTTGAAACTTTTTTTAATGCTCAACATGATATTGCCAAATATAAAAGTGTCTACTAATAAGGCAGGAAATAAAATTGTCAATATTGCAAGACATATTCAAACTCACACGCTGAAATCGCCATGTATTTATTGACATTTCAAAACCTATCGGTGACAATTTGTTAAGCCATGATTATTATTATTTTCCTAAAATCAAATTCCATTTCTGAATAGAGCTATACTTTAGTTTTTGCAACTAGGTACAAACCTTCGATTGAAAGAAAATACATTTTCCTCCTCTCCTACAGATGAGATCGGCTTTCTTTATTTATTTTTCATGACACACCTAGCTAACTTAAGGCAGTAGTCTGGTCTTGAGACAAATATTTTGAGCGTTTTTTCGAGCTTGATACAAAAAATATATAATTTTACCATTTTTTGTTTACAACCTATTTATTAATATTTTGACGATATTCAAAAAAAAGTCTATTTGAAAAGAAATTAAACTCAATAAGTTATAAAGCTGGTACAGTTGCGGGTAAATAAAAAATGGTGTGCTGGCTGACAAGATTGCAACCTTTCTAGTCGTTTGATCCAAAATTCGAAAAAAGATTCTTTCGTTATAGCCCGTATCTCAGGGAAAACGAAAAAAATCGCAAAATGGCAACTCTCTGAACAAAAAGAGCATGTTTCAACCTTTTTTCATGGTTTTTAATTTTTTTACAATATATGGGGGAAAACGCGTCATTTTTACCTGACCATTTTCGATTTGGCCGAAACTCTGGTTATTTTATTGTATGATCCCAAAAACCACTCTCAAATTTCATTAGATTTTTTGGAGCCACCTTGGCAGAATACAAGACCATTGAATATTTTTGACTTCCGAAAATATTTAATTTTCAATCGACGATATCTGTAGCGGTTAATCGTATCGAAAAATATATACGAAGGTTTTTTTTCATCTTGAGTCCATCTTTGAATCAAAAAATTATTCAATTTTTTAAAAACAAATTTAAGCAGTCAAAATAATATTCAAAAACTAAAATCACGATACCCACCCCCCCCCCCCACTCTTTGAATTTTAAATAATAATTCTCAAAAATACTAAAAATCATGACCAAAATTTTCGAAAAAAATGGGACCTCTGGTGGTTCGCGAGACATTGATTTTTTAGTATTTAATTTACTCGTTTCTGTGCGTGAATTTGATTGAGGCCCGACTAAGCCCCGATCGGTTTTCCCTAACTTGCTTCAGGCCCTTAACTGGAAGCTAAATAGGGCCCCTGAATGGACGGTCACGCTTTTTCGACAAGGGCCTCAGAAGGTTGCCAAATGAGAGCCATAACAACCGCCTCACGTCTGCCATGTTGAATTCACGACAAGCCCATGGTCAAGCCCTATCAGGGCCCTAGTACGTACATAGGTAGTATCGCTATGCGTGTAGATTGTGAAATTGAATTATTTTTATAATAATTATAATGATAATAATAATAATAATCATATTGTCAATAATAATTGATAATTAAATATATATTATTAATAATTATTATTATATATTATATATTATAATAATAATTTATTATTGATAATTCTTTAAGAGAATTTTTACGAAAAAATAGAAAGAAGCAGAGGATTTCTATGTAGAAATCTTGCGGGTATGACTTCCTGAGTGGCCTGACTCTGCGGTGTCAATACAACCCGTGCAACCACTTCGGCTATATAAGCATACTATTTGCCTCTTCCGTATGGGAGAGTGCGCACGCCGTATGCAACATCTCATGGCGAGTCTCGGAACTAACTCTCCGTGAAGCCCGATTAGGCCCTCAAAGAGTAGCCTCGTCAGTGCCATGTTTGAAATAATTAGGGCTCCGATACTTTCGCCGTATTTGGGCCTGATTTGGTTCTGTTGTAATTATACCGACTTCTTCCAATGTGGGTTGCCCGATCGAAGCCCGATAAGGTCCTCAACGGGTTGCCTTAGGTCAGCCATATTGTAAGTAAGCCTGGCAACCTTGGCATTGTCCTATCACGGCCCAACCTGGCGGTGTTATGGGAATTCATGACAGGGAATCCACATTTGAGCCCGATAAGGTCCTCAACGCGTTGTTTTAAGTCAGCCATATTGTAAGCAAGCCTGGAAACCTTAGCACTGCCATGACGGGGGCCAACCTGGCAGTGTTAGGGCAATTCATAACAGGGCACCCACGTTTAAGCCCGACAAGGTCCTCAACGGGTTGCTGTAGGTCAGCCATATTGTAAATAGGGCTGGCAACCTTGGCATTGCCCTGTCAGGGCCCAACCTGGCGGTGTAAGGGCAATTCCTGACAGGGCATTCACGTTCAAGCCCGACAAGGTCCCGACTTAAGTCCGAGCTTCGCTAGAATTTTCAAGCATGGGTCGTTCATTAATTTCTATCTATCTGTTAATTAATTTGAGCTCCAAATAGTGTAAAAAAATAGTAAAAAAGAATTATGTAAATCAATGATACGTTTTCATGCTTTGAAAGCATATTTCACGCGTATTTTTAATTTTGTACTTGTATTTGAATTTCGTTTTTTTTCTCGGATATTAAATTTTTTAAATTATGTTATGTATCCCGCTTTCGACGAAATCCGACCATCTTTCAGAAACAACTTTACCGTTGTGAAAAAAAAATAATGCAGTGATGCTTCTGATTATTTTTTATTGATTGTGCTGTTTCGAATAGCCCATTTATTGAAAATTCCTTTGATTTTTCGTAATTAGTCTTTTCACGGTAAATGATTTCAGTCGACGGTATATTTTTTGAATTCAACCTATTCGTAGAGGTGTCGATACGATGGTATAAGATTTTTGACAAATTTTTTACGAGATCCTTCACGGAGTCGTTTATCACTTTGGAATGTTTGTAAACAGCGATGGCGTAATTATTACTATTTTTTGACACTATTCGAAGCTTAAATTAATTAACAGATAGATCGGAATTAATAAATAACGAGTAAATTCAATCTTAAAAAATCAATATCTCGCGACCCACCGGAGGTCCCATCGGTTTTTTTTTGAAAATGTTGGTAATGAATTCTAGTATTTTTGAGAATTTTTATTTAAAATTAGAAGGGGGGGGGTTGGGTACCGCGATTTTAATTTTTGAAAGATATTTTGACTGCTTCAATTTGCTTTAAAAAAATTTTGCAATATTTTTAATTTAAAGATGGACTCAAGATGAAGAAAAAACCTTCTTATATTTTTTTCGATACGATTGTTACGTACGAACGTAACGCAAGGTTTATTTTTCCCCGCTAGACTTACCGTCGTTAGGTTTTTGGGCGCCTTGCCTCGTCCCATACAGGCCCGCTCCCGTCGAGGAGATGGGTGATCGTTTGAAATAATGATTTAAAACAATAGAAATCGGTTGAAATAACTCTAATTTATCAGTCGTAGCGATTAATTGGAAATAAATAAAAATGCAGGAATAATACAAATGTAAAACTAGTTTCGCTAACCTAATTCTCCACACACACACGCATTCTCAGATTCGCTCACCCTTGCTGATTATCCCAAATTTCCTTTGATGATTGAGGAGGTCTTTCTTAAATCCGCCTTCAATCCTACAATGCTTTCAGTCACAGTCACAATCAGTTTGAATAATAATTTAACGGTTGCACTCGGTTTCTTCCGACACAATAGCCCACTATGCGATACTGATCTCGCCTACACGCAGATCAGATTTACAGCGCGACGCAGGGAGGAAGCAGAGATTCCGGATTCACAGTTTTAGCAATATTATAACGGTCAAAAACAGTTCGAATAATTGATATAATTTTACGGGCGCTCGCGACACACTAACCCACTATGTGGTACTCGTCCCGCCTACACGAGGACGAGATTTACGACACGGCGCACAGTAGGAGAAAAGCCCAAAAACCTGGCCAAAAACCCAAAAAAAAAAATTTCGAAATAGGGTCAGTTGAGTAGTCATACAGGTAGAGGACTAGTAACTGCATTCTATTGTGGAAGGGAAAGCCCTTTAAGTGCATACCTGCGCCGCAGCGTCAGTTGGCAGTCAGTGTTCGTGAAGAGTGTACGTGTCACGCGCTGAACAGACGAAAATAACGCTGACTTCAAAAACCCATAACTTTAAAGTGACGGGTTTAATTTCAATTCTGCAACATGGATACGACTTCTGGAGGTATGTAGAACATATTTTTACATTGGTTGAATCTAAACTTTATGTATAAATGATTGAAATGTAGTATAGCCTTCGGCATAAATAAAATTGAATAATTTTGAAAACTTATATTTTCAACGGTCCCAAAAGTTATATATTTTGTCACATTTTGCAAAGCTCCTAGTCTCGGCCTTTAGTTTAATGTATAAACTTTCGAAATTTACAAGAGTTACCTGCGGAAAACGTGCGTCTTGTCCGTTATGATTTTTTTCGCATCGTGCGGTAGCCGAGCGTGCACGCGGCACTATTGAGCAGCCTCTGCGCCTCTACCTGAGAATGGGTGAAGTAGCATCATAACGGACAAGACGGCTGTTATACGCTGGAAATAAATTATTTTAATATATATGTATGTGTATATATATATATATATATATATATATATATATAAATTTTCTGTGATTTAATTATGATATATACGTATGCATATATATATATATATACATATTAAAATCAACCACATAAAAATTTCTTAAATATGAATGAAATGTTATAACATTCAAATAAAATATTTGAATATATATATATTATATAGTAAGCAAAGCTTTCTTTTAACCAAATCCATGTCAATATTTTCTGTCTAATTTTTTTAAAATTATTTCAATTATTGCGGTTATTCATTTGGTAAAATAATGTGGTAAATTATTTGGTAAACATTGTTCAAGTTATTGTATTAATTGAAAATTTTATTTTTTTCTTTAACACAAATTTTCTACAATTTCATGTCTTTATTACAGGATCCGGTTACAAAGAATTGGTGCTGACAAGAAAAGAAGTATTTCTGATAATCAGCGAGCATTTATCCGATAAATTCGCTTCCTTGATCGAATTTATCGCGTTCCGTATGTATTTTGGAAATAAAAATAATAATTGCGTAGAATACACTGTTCACGTTTATTTTATTATGATGATTTTTTTTAATATATTAATTTATCTATTTAGCAGGATACTCGGCCATTTTGTTTATAACAATTTGCTGTAAGCTCTTTGTTGCAAGTTATAAACAATAGATATTGGATTGGTAATCAGCGACCTTGAAAACCCGTATATACCAATTTTTGTCAACATCTGGTAACTTTTTAACGTTCATGTCGGCCATATTGGATCGGCCATTTTTTTTACGATAATTTGGCTTGCGAATTCGTAATCAGCGACCTTGAAAACCCGTAAATACCAATTTTTGTCGACATCTGGCAACTTTTTAACATTCATTTCAGCCATATTGGATCGGCCATTTTGTTTACGATAATTTGGCTTTCAGATTCGTAATCAGCGACCTTGAAAACCCCTGTAAGCCAATTTTCATTCCCGTCAAAGGTCATTTGAGGTTTTGGCCAGGTTTTTGGGCTTTTCTCCTACTGTGCGGCGCAGGGAGGACACGGAACGTGTCCTCCCTGCGCCGTGCGCCGTTTTTTTTCCAGAACTCAAATTTCCATTCCACGTGCAAAACTCCTGACATGGTCGTTTTGCACCCGCGTGAATCCAGGGACTCTGTCGTTCTCACGATCGCGAACTGCTGCATCGCCGAATAATTCGAGCGAGGCGACAGCTCACGAGTTGCAAGTTTTATATTATAGCTATTGTAACGGATATTCCGTTCTACGAAATCAAGAGTGAGCGCATCGTGTGAGTGAAACGCAATATAAAATGAAAATGCAATTTTAGGTCTACCAATTATTCAATCTCCAAATATTCAATCATTCAAATGTATTCAAGTAATTATTGAAATAATTATTGAAATTCAAAAAAATGTATACTTCAAAAATGTCGGGATGTAACACCCCTCCCCCCTTACAAAGTCGACGGCCCCGTCGACTCAGCCGTCGCAACGATGTGAGGCCGACGGCGTCGTCGGCCCGACGGGTGATTATATGAGCTAAATACATCCCGTACATTGCTATATTTCAATTATTCAAGTATTTCCCGAAATTTTTAATAAAATAACATTTCCAAAACAAATAGAAAATTTCAATCTCACTTTTTTGTTGTTGATGTTATCCGCTCTCGTGTCTGCGTGTGTGTGTGTCAATTCTTATTCGTAGTTTTTTGTTGTTGTTATATTTGAGGTCGCACAAGCGCACCCCTTATTTTTTTTCCTTTACACTACACTTATTAACTATTTGCACTATTGTCTACACATATTGTCTCTAATAAATGTTTGTTTCCATATTTTTTTTTTATTCTTATCTCTTCCTATTTAATTTTGTCTATTAGGTTCTAAGCGAGGCATGATTTTTTTTTCAAATATTTTTTTATATATATATATTTTTTTTATTTTTTTGCGAAGCACACCCTTTTTTTTGTATTTTAATGATTTTATGAATTTTTTATTTTTATTTTTTTATTTTGTTTATTTATTTTATTTATTTATTTTTTGATATATATATATATTTTTTTTTTAATACTACAAAGCACTATATTTTTACGCACTAACGAGGCACACATTATTTTTGTTTGTTTTTTTTATCTTTTTTTTATTATTTTTATTATTCACTATTTTTTTTTTATTTAGTCCCAATTGGCCTTGTTGTCGTCGCGGAGAACAACGGTCTCCATTGAGCCCGAATTTGAACTTGACGCGCTTTCCGAGTCAGAACTCCTTCGGTGAGCTTCGCCGGCTGTCTCGGAGACGTCGACCAGCACGGCGTCGCTCACCGGTTCCAACGGCGGCTGCAGGTTCGTGACGTCGAACGCGCCGTCGATCCAAGACCTCGTACTCCATGCAGAGAATTCTTCAGCCAAATCCGGCCCCAGGAGATCGGCGAGTTTCTCTCCCGGGTCGGAATCAGGCTTCGTCGGTGTCGAGGTGGCTCTTGGCGGTGACGATGCCACATCGACCTCGTCGTGGTCGTCGAGCTCGATTAGATCCCCGGGCGGAGGACTCACCCATCGGATGCATCCAATCATTTGTCCCGGATACACGTGTATTTGGGACGTTTGCGTCGCGATGCTCCTACAACCGAGCTTTCTCCTAGTTTGCGTGTAACTACTTTTTTGAGCCGGTAGTTTCTCGGCATTCCGGTCACGCACGAATTGAAGAAGACGCCCTCGTGTTTGCTCCGGCTTGCGTTCCTCTCGTTTGTTTTCCAGGTCCCCGCTGGGGGAAACCGGCGTGGCGGAAGTTTTTCCGACGCCCGAGAATCCCGCAGGTGGAGCACCCATCGATTTCTCATCCGTAGGTGGTGCGGTGGAAATTTTTCCAACGCCCGAAAATCCTGCGGATGGAAGATCTTGCCGAACTGGTAAGGGCTCCAGCTTCATCGTCCTGAACTCTTCGACTTTCCGTTCATACGCGGATATGCATGTTCCGGCATGCAACGGATATGTCCCCGGCTCACAGCTGGCCCAGCACAAAGGGCACACAACCTTTATCTGAGGGTTATGTCTCTTAAACGCAAAGCGATCGGAACACTTCGTGAAGCCCCCGCAAGTCGAATCGTTTTCCGGCTTACGGCACATCGCGCACAGTCCTTTCAGCGTTGTTCGGCGGAAAACTAGCAAATAATTTTTCTCACTATCCACAGCGACGCATTTATTGCTCTGCATTTTGTTCTCTTTTTTTTCACGAGACACGAGAGGGGAAAAAAAATGACGCGCGCGAGTAACTTTTGGTCTTCCCGTCACGATCGCCAAGAGCGTATTGAAATGAATTTCTTTATTCCCGGCAGGGTGACGTCTCCTTACTTTGTCGATTTGATGAGTGGGGGTTGTTTGTTCTAATCGAGCTCTGCGTCTTGGCGAGGAAGGCGAAGGGCGTTTGAGGGTCCAGCGTCGGATTTCTTCTTTCTTCGCTTAGGCGACGAAGTCGGTGGTCTAGATGCTGCAGCGTCGCTCGAGAGCTCCATATCTGGAGATAAACATTGAGGCTCACGTGTCTGATTTTTACGACGCTTTATACAAAGTAACAACTTTGCAGCGACGTCAAAGATTCGAGAGCGCCAGAAAAATATTAGAAGTCCCAGCATACTCAAAGCTTGTAATATGAACCCGACGAGAAAAAGATGTTTATGCTTTTTCTTCTCTCTCCGATGCGTGCCGATGGTTCGAATTTTCTCCCCTAACTCATAGAGCGAAGTTCCGAATTTCTGAGCTGGCCCTGTAGTTTGTATTTTTAGCGTTTTATTTGTTTCCTCGTCCAACCAAGAATCGATGAAAGAGGGCATAATATTTTCGGCTCCATTTAACGTTGGAGCGATAATTGATACGTTCAACGAAAGGCTGGGGCGATAGATATATTGTATCGACCCTGCATACTTTCGTATGCTCGTTATTGTTGTGCTTCGAGTTCGTCCGATGCAATTTCCGTTGAGATACAAAATTCCCATTCCCTTTATTACCACGCTAGCGTCTGGAAGAGTGGGGCAGAGAATACTCATATTTTCTGGCTGTGACAAAGAATATAGCCAGCCTCCTTGTGATATTAAATGGAGCCAGAAAGGCTCATGTTCCGGAAAAATTCTCACGTCGCATTGACGACAGGCTTCAAGCGATGGTGATGTCAACATTCTTATCTCGCATGATTTTGCTGTGGCCACCTCATGCAATGGTGATTCAATCGAGCATATATATTTATGATCGGCGGAGACGCAATTGCTGGGGCTAATCATATCCAACGAAAAATACGTAAGATGGTCCATGGAAAGCCCTATATATGGTTCCGCAGGAATAACATGGGCTGATTTTATTTCCTGGCTGGTGGATTGGGGCACCGGCCATGGATGTATTCGGTAAAGAAGATAATTCATGCGATCCAATAATGGCACATGTACAAGAATTAAAATGCGACCACTATGGTAGACAAGATCTGTTCGCACAATCGCGGCAAGAGATTCCGATCGAAGATGTTCCGAATTAATTGGAAATTCAAAAATCGATGCCTTTAATTGAACTTCTTTCGCTACGAATAATAGCTGCGTCGATAATAATATTGCCGGGTCGAAACGGCCGTCGCGCGCGGTGGCTATCGCTCGGAGATAACGTTCGCACGTTTCAATATAGCGATTAATTTTCGTTTCGACTCGGTGTGCGTAATTGACGAGTGTGCTGTTGTATTGTAGCATTGCTGCTTGACGATTAAAAAGCACTATGTCCGTATGCGTTTCTTTTACAAATTCACGCAGCTGATCTACTCGCTTCGATTCGGTTACATGAGCGTCATGCAATTCTTGTAATTTTGACGCTGTAATGTGCATTTGTTCGCCAATTAGATGTGTTAAATTTGTCTGATCGGCGAACAATCGATCAATTTGTTCATTAATGTAAATTGCATCATCTTCATTAAGTGTTCCGAAAAGCGTTTTACTGATAGACCCCACGAATCCGAATGGCACACTTCTCCTTTTTATCGTATGAGGAAAAGGCTCGGGTTCTTCATTAACGAGTATTGTGTCACTTGATACTTTACGTAATTCATCCGCCAATGATCTAGCGCGCGCGAGTTGATCATTGACGAATTCCATGCAGAGTAATTCGCGGCAAGATTCCGGTGAATTTATACGACTACATGAATCGTGAACCCCGATTAATTGTTTTCCATCATCTGGAAAATGTTTTAAGAAATTATCTAGTTCGATACAAACAGTCACTGTCCAGTCAGCATGTTGTAAACGAAGGGGCGAAACTTTTTCAAAATAAAGTCCCGGCCGCTCGTTCGCTGGAATGAGACGATTAGTACTGTTTATGTTTTGCTGGCCATTCACTAGGCTCAGCACGGTCACGAGTACCGAGAGTAGCACAATGATTGGACGCCGCATAGTGGTGAGCAGCAACAGTCGTTGATCTTCGTTGAGGATGATGGACAGTTGAATATAGATGTGTTGAGTATAGGTGTAACGTTGAGCGTAGATGTAGTGGGGAGTATAGATGTGTGGACGGCGATCCTCGCGTCAGCCTGCAAGTCGATGCGTAGACTATATATTTGACACGCATACACATACGATCGCAACACACACATACTCTAAGCCCTATTCATACGCAAGTTTAATTTTATCAACATGTTTGCGAAAGCGAATTCCGTCCTTCTTTTCCAACACCACGTTGCTTTTATCAGAGATTTGAATTATTTCATATGGTCCATGATAATGAGCGTCAAACTTTCCCTTTTCGGTTCTTTCAAAACGTATACGTTATCACCGACTTTTCCCTTGAAAGATCGTGTATGACGATCACAAATGGTTTTTGATTTTTCCTTGGCACAACTTAAATTATTTCCGGCCATTTCGCGAATTTCCGATAAGCGTTTAATTAATTCGGTTAAATATGAATTATAAGTCGCGAGTTTATCATCAACAGGAAATTCACTGGGAAATCGGGCAATCCTTCCGAACACGATCTCGTGAGGGGTAAAAATCGTCGCTTCGTGTACGCTGGTATTGTACGACAATTCAGCGAATGGAAGCAAGCGATCCCAGTCATCGTATTCAGTCGCGTAATGTTTTATGTATTCGGTCAAAACGATGTGACTGCGCTCAAGCGCGCCATTCGTTTGTGGCCGATAACCTGATGTTGTTAATGCCTTGATCTTGAATATTTTTGCGAGTTCTGTGAAAATAGAACGCCTGAACAACGTTCCGCGATCTGTTAAAATGGCTCGCGGGGCACCAAATTGTCCAAACAATCTACGTGCCACGGCCTCTGCGATTGTCGTTGCCTTTGAATCAGGGATGGGATCGGCCAAGCAATATTTTGACAGATGATCTTGCATCGTCAAAATTTGTTTATTGCCGTGCGGTGTTGTCAGAAGGGGTCCCACAGTATCGAGAGAGACCTTATCGAAAACATCCGTAGGTGTGTCCGTTATGAGCATTGGTTCGCGGGTTTTTGCACGCACAAGCTTTTGCTTTTGACATCCCTTGCAACAACAAATAAAATTTTGAACATCATTTCGCAAGAGAGGCCAGTAAAAACGTTCGCGAATTCGACGATACGTTTTTGTCACTCCCTTATGACCTCCTACGAGACTTTCATGATTTTCTTTTATGATTCTTTCCCGAACTTCAGCAGGAGCCAATTGGATTTTTCCGTAGCAAATCTCTACTGAAATCCGCGATTCAGTAAAAATCTCGTGAATCATTTTCAAAAACGCATTCGGAGTGAGATCATCGGTGAAATCTCCAGCTCGCGAGAAACGAATCGAATTCGTGTTCTCTCGAGCCAAAATTTTTCGCAAATTTTCCAAACCAGCGTGAATATTTTCCGCTGTCGTTTCGTCAAAATATTTCTTTTTGAAGATGACGCTGAATATTTTGTAGCGACCACGTGGTGTTATCGCAATTTGTCCAATTTTTAAATTTCGCCTTTTTATTTCGGAAAAATCAATCACTCCGAGATCGGACAATAATTTTCCTATTGGAGTGGTTAATTCGCCGTCTGTTGCAATAAAATGCACGTAATTGCCACGACTATACGTAAGGCATTCACGTGTTCCTGAAATTTTATTTTTCATTGGAATATTTTCTTCTTCCGAACTATCCGAGATTGATTTTTCTCGCCGTTCGGATCTCGTCATTACACGATTTTTCTTCTTACGAGCGCGAAGCTCGTATGAGTCGGTGGAATCGACCATACATAAAGAATCATGCATATCATTTCGCACTTGAGGCAGGTCAGAGCTCTGTGCATTTGGTATATGAGACCGTGCGGGAAAGGAAACAGCGGGGGCCCGAACTTGAGACGGCGGCCATGCTGAATTCCTCTGCGATAGCGAAGGGTCCTCGGCTATCCGCGCTTGCAAGGCACGGGGAGTGCACGGCGTAGAGCGAGCTGTTGGAGTCACCGGCATCGAGAAGCGAGAGAATTGAGGCAACTCGCTTACTTTGTCTAGCGCACGCGCCGCCGTATTTTCTCTCTCCTTCTCTTCACACTCGTCATTGGCGTCTGTCTCTTTCTCGCTCACGTGTGGCTTGTGATTTTTCAGAAGACTCGTTCTTCTCAAGAGCTCGCCTTCTGTCAAATCGTGCGTGCAGCCAGCTCTTTTATGCGCCTTTCGAGCTCTGCATCTTGGTTTTCGTCATCGTAGGGATCGAGTTCATTTAATTTTTCCTGAACGTTATCCTCTACAGCGTCACCTTCGGATAAGCGGTCCAAAAACTCCTCGGGTTTTTCCGCGCTTTCCTTTACTTGGAATCTTTCCTCCAGTTGACGAATACTATCGTCAAATTTTTGGAAAGATTCTTGTAAAGCTGGGGAAATTTTGGTCGCTTGTTCAATGATTTCAAGATCTTCGTTGGTACTATCGTCGGTATCACCGACAATAGGATCAATTGTCACTGCAATCTCTTTTTCCTTTGGTTCTTTTAATTTATCCTCATCTGATTTTTCAACATCAGCCGAAGGCATTTTTTTACTTGTCGGTTGATGTGGTTTTTAAGTTTGATTGGTCGTTTCGCGGGTAATAGAGGGGTGGGGAGCATACTTCGATGCAATCTCTGCACCGAGGGTTCCGAACCTTCAGTGCTCGAGCTGGCTGTCGAAGGAGGGGGTAATACGGCCTTCGCGCCGGCGGCCCTTGCTTGAGCCGCACGCGTACGCGAGGCTATCGCGCTCCTCTCCAACTCTGTTGGTTTTCTTGTTGATGTTATCGGACGTTTTGCTATTGCACCTCTTCCCGTGGGCGCTCGGATTGGGTCAGAGTTTAATCTCGGCCTTCCTACACCACGTGGTTCCGTATTTACTGGAAACAATTTCGCAGGTGGCGCGGATGAGTCTGAACTCGACGCATTACCAGAATTTACGGAATTTTGTGACAATGCATCGGCATTTGCGTTCAAACGACCAGGCTTGTAGACAAACTGATAATCAAAATTTTGCAATTTTAATCTCCAACGAATGAGACGTTTTCCCGGGTCATTCATTGAACCAATCCACTTGAGAGGCTCGTGGTCGCAAATCAGTTTGAATTTTCGCCCATATATATACGGTTGAGAATGTTCAAATGCCGCAACCACGGCTAAACACTCCTTTTCAGTCGTGTAGTAATTTTTCTGTGCCTTGGTGAGGATACGAGAGTAATAAGCAATGGGTTTTTCTTGCCCTTCATGCTCTTGACTTAAAATCGCTCCCACGGCAAAGTCGGAGGCATCCGTTGTAATGGTAAACGGCTTAGAAAAATCAGGGTATTGCAGAACGGGTTCTGTACACAGTGCCGCTTGCAAATCCCTGAAACTCCGATCTTGTTCGAGACCCCAAATGAATTCTTTTCCCTTTTTAAGGAGGTCGGACAATGGCTTGGCTCGAGCGGAAAAATTCTCGATAAATCTTCGATAATATCCCGCGCGTCCAAGAAATTGTCGAAAAGCTTTTTGTGTTTTTGGTGCTGGAAATTTTTCCATCGCCATTAACTTTTTCGGGTCAGGTCGCACTCCATCACGGCCGATAATGTGGCCAAGATACGCGACCTCCCTCCTTAAAAATTCGCATTTATCGGGTTCAAGGACCAGATTTGCGTCCTCGAGACGAGCCATGAGACGTCTTACCTTTTTCGTGTGCTCGTCTAATGTTCTTGCAAAAATTACGATGTCGTCCAGGTACACGAATAATTCAGTGCCCTGAAGACCTCGCAAAACATTATCCATCAAGCGCTGAAATGTTGCCGGCGCATTTTTAAATCCCGCGGGCATTCTGACATATTCATAATGTCCGCTGGGGGTTGAAAATGCCGTTTTCACGCGGTCTTGAGAATCCATTGGAATTTGTTGAAACCCGCTGGCAAGGTCAAATGTGGAAAAATATTTCGCTTGACCCAGCTGATCGAGTATTTCAACGATGTTAGGCAAAGGGTACGCGTCGGCGATGGTTTTCTCGTTCAGTTTTCTGAAGTCGATTACCATACGCATTCGCGGTCTACCTTGCAAGTCAGGTTTTTTTAGTACAATCCAAACGGGTGAATTGTACGGAGATTGAGACGGCACGATACCCTCGTCACCAAGTTTCTTAGTTATTTGTCGTTCAATCTCTTCTTTATGCACGATTGGAAAACGATATTGACGAGTGCTTAACGGGATCTTGTCAGTCGTCGGAATCTTGTGATACACCCGATTGGTACATGGTAATCTATCACCAGGTAACCTGTATCGCTCGGGGAACTCCTCGACAAGCTTCCTCACGTGATCTCGGTCAACAGCCGTCGAATCATGTAAGCGAAGAGCTTTCATTATTGCTTCTACGCGATTTGTTGGGGGTTCCTCGTCTTCGTTTGACGAAGAACTATACTCTTGATTTATTTCAAACGCAGGATTGCAATATTCGAAAGGAATCAATTCTTGAGGAGTAACTTCAATATTCACGTCCTCTGATAAGGTATTGACGGCCATTACATGGAAAACGCCATTGGTTTGGGAGACCAATGCCTCACCAATGTACAATCCATCAATCGTGTCAATTCGCGGCAAGTATCCTTCCTTCAATTCAGGATTTACCGTCGCTATTGGAATCGTTTCGCGCGTACGAGCTCTAATGCGAAAAATTTGCGCTTTAGGTTCGTTGCGTTTGATACTGGAGTGACCCGTCAAGGAGAGAATTTTATATTCTCCGTCCTCGTACTCCGAGCCGAGAAAAGGCTTGGGACGAGTCGGCTCACTGTGCGTCACGAGAGTGTTATAATGAAATGAAATTTCAGCCTTTTCATGACGCAAGTACGGTTTTCCGATTATCCCCTTGCATTTCACCGGGAGACTACGAACGACATGAAAAACATTCGGTATGTCAGTGAAATGAAGTTTGACTGTTCCTACCGTGTACCAAAAATTTTCAGTTATTCCAGAAATTTTTACTCGTTCGTCTAAATTGACAAGAACGTCGCCCTTAAGGGATTCAAATTTGATGATATTAATGTCCGCGCCTGTATCGATGAAAAAATTTCCGCTCTCTTCGATAAGTTCCGGGGCCCGTAAACGTATTACAGGTGATTCACCGACAATCGTTGTCCATAGTACAATCCGAACTTGTCTCTGAGAATCTTGTCCGGGTTTTTTATACCGTTCCCTCGAATCCTGAGAACGATTTGACAATTGTGAAATTGCACGTGTACCGAAATTCGAGATGCTCGCGGGTATTGCCTCACCCCGCGGGGGTTCCATTTCTTTTAATAAGGGTCCCGCGCGTGGTGCGTCGCGTGGCGAATGTGAGCGCTTATTTAATGGGCATCCCATACAACCACGTCCACGAGCGCAACACGTTCGAGGATCACAATTTTGATGATAAAATTCGATTCCAGGGCTCGGAGGTCTTGGTGAAAAATTTCGATCGGGTTTTAAAATACTCGTTGGTTGTCGATCTTGAAAAGAGACAGACCGAGCGGGGCTCGGTGTGCGATACCTCTCACGATCTACGTATCCCGTGCGATTAAATGCCGGCGACGGAGAACGCGATTCCTTACCAAAATTTTTCGGATATTCACGTCGAGTAAATCGCACGTGCGATTCTTCATCCGTTTTTGCTCGGCTATAACGCGAGCTTCGAATTGCGAGACGTTCAGCAACTTTAAAGGCATCTTCGAGATTTGCTGGTTCTCGCATATCGACAGGTTCACTAATATGCGTTGGCAAAGCATCGATGAACGAACGCAAGGCAATTTTACTCAAATGATCGGAAATTGCAGCCACGTTAGCGCCGCCTTTCTCTTCTCTCCAGGCACTGTGTCCACTGGAAAGAAGAATTCGTATCCTGTCGTAAAATTATCCGACGGTTTCATCACGCTTCATTCGCGCTCGTGTGAGTTCTTGTACATAATAATCAAATGTTTTTCCGCTCGCGAAGCGCGATTTTAAGGTAGATATTAATTCGTCTATGGTATTTATTTGTTTACCGTAAACGCAATTCCGAACGTTACCACGTAATCGACAAATTACTGCGCTGACGTATTCGGCCTCGGCACCTGGCGGAATAAAGGTTGACTAATTGCGTATGTCCTGAAGAAAATCCTTCAGGGCCACATTTGTGCCATCGTACACGGGAATATTTAGCACACGATTTTGCAGCGACATGCTTGTCATGGTGGCCATGAGCTCTGTCGCATTTAAATTTGCGGACGCGTTCGCGCCGTTTCTACTCGATTCGTCTGTCATTTTGCTTGTATTGTTATTTAAGTGGAGAGTTTTTTTTCGTATTTTTTTTTCTTTTTGATTGTTTCACGGAAAATCTAAAACCCCGTCGCACCCTAAGGGTACGTCGTGGACGACAATAAACTCTGAAGAAACGCCCTCGACAGATAACGTGGTGGTACCAATGAAATTTGTGTTCGGGTAGCTAAAGTTCAAAGTATTTATGGTGGGGTTTAATAGTGACGCGGCTCTAATGACGTTTGTTGTCGCGCCAGTGTCTACAATAAACCTCCCGAATCCGCTTACGAGATCAGGAGAATAATAGACAACAGTTGTTATTCCCACCGGAATTCCCGTGGGTACGCCTACCGGAAATTCGCGATGAACCATTGAAAGTCGCAAAAGAAGAAAATTTTTGTTGTGACCATAACCAAATTATAAAAATTACCAAAAATACCAAAATCACGAAAGTTTGACTCTCACCAGATCACGGTTTTATATTAACGGAAAAATAAAATTGAACGAATTTTTTCTTTTTACAGAATTCGATTTCGCAAATTCACAAATTTAAATTGACAATTATTACTGAACAATACAACTGAACGATCACCAGTCTCGGAGGGGAAATGGCAAGGCAGTATCCCACCGCTGCCACCAATTTATTTGTTACGTACGAACGTAACGCGAGGAGGGAGGCAGGGAGGCAGGGAGGCAGGGAGGACACGGAACGACCCGGAGTCTCAGCTCTTAGGTGTTAACCCTTTTAATTTTTGTCTAAGACTGATTTCTCTGTCGCCTCGAGAGAAGGATTTTTCCCCTCTCGAGCGACCGAGGAATCAGCTCCTGGTTTTTTTCCAGAACTCAAATTTCCATTCCACGTGCAAAACTCCTGACATGGTCGTTTTGCACCCGCGTGAATCCAGGGACTCTATCGTTCTCACGATCGCGAACTGCTGCATCGCCGAATAATTCGAGCGAGGCGACAGCTCGCGAGTTGCAAGTTTTATATTATAGCTATTGTAACGGATATTCCGTTCTACGAAATCAAGAGTGAGCGCATCGTGTGAGTGAAACGCAATACAAAATGAAAATGCAATTTACGATCTACCAATTATTCAATCTCCAAATATTCAATCATTCAAATGTATTAAAGTAATAATTAAAATAATTATTGAAATTCAAAAGAATTTATACTTCGAAAATGTTGGGGTGTAACACGATAAACCACTACAAAGATATCGGCCATTGAAAATTAAATATTTTCAGAAGTTGAAAATATTCGATGGTCTTGTATTCCACCATGGTGGCTCCAAAAAATCTGATAAATTTTAAAAGTGGTTTTTGGGATCATACGATGAAATGATCGGAGTTTCGGCCAAAACAAAAATAGTCAGGTCCAGGAATTGTAAAAGTGTCGCGTTTTCCCCCATATATATTTTTTTATTATAATGCTCCCTGTATACTCTTTTCAGGTTTTTACGATTATTCCTCAACCCCCCTCTTCCGTGTGTATATTCGGCTGCAGTCGTCAACACCTACCCTCTCCTCTTTCTGTATCGCGATTCTGCCGAGGACGAAGTGAAACTGCAGAAAACCTTCGTCGATATAGTCGAGAACTTATACCTAATCTCCGCCGGTAGCAATGCGAGCACGCTCAAGCACGACTATCGTCGATTGGTTAGGCAGTTACCTCCTCACTTTTGATCTGTGGGCCAGCAGCACGGTCGTACATACAGGTCTTGCATCTCCGGTAGTAGGGGGTGACTCGATTTTTGAAAGCAAACCGTTGGCGATGCTACTAACGCATAGCCTACCACTGCCATTCGTGAGAGAATGAGAGAACTGTCTCCTATCTTTGTCGCAGAGGGGATCGGCTGATGCAGTACCGCCAACGATTTGCCTTCGAAAATCAAGTCACTTGTTACCATGCAAATTGGGCAGAGTTGCAAGACCTGTATGTACGACCGTGGCCAACAGCCACACAGTTAAGTGGGCCACCATCCGAACGATGAGAAATACGTGAAAAGCTCCACCGGAACCGCGCAACGGCTGCCCACTCATCACAATGAGGTGGTGTGGGGATTACAGCCGAAAACACTTGAAAAAATTCAACATATTTTTTCAGCGGTATCGTCTCGGTTTGATCCCGGGTCTGCGACTTGCGAGACCCGGGCTCTAACCACTAGACCAATGCTCTCCTCAATTTTTTTAGAATAGTAAAAATAACAATTTTGATACAATCGTGGTAGAGGTAATGGAGAGATATACTGTAGTTTAGTGAAAAGTTTCAAGCAAATCGGTTGAGTAGAAATTGAAATATTATGTAAGCCGTGTTGAGAAAAGCCGTTTTGAGAAAAGCCGTTTTGAGAAAAACGTCTGTAGTCAGATTTACTCCGACGCGCGACGTGACGGTGTAGTAGCTGCGTCACTAAAATAGCTATGACTTCATAAATTATTGAAATGAAAAATTTTCCTTTTGAGGATAAATTCTTAAAGGTCTGAACTTTAGGAATAAAAAAAAGAAATTGATCTGTTCAAAATTCTAGACCAGAATATTACTTAAAACATTTTTTAACAATCTTAGAAGGATTTTCTCATCCAAATTGGCAATGAATAAAAATATCAATTCATATTTCGGGAGTGTTACATTTTTTTCAGGACAATGTTCTGATGACGTAACAAGTTATTTCAGTCATAAGCCGTACGAATTGACATTTCGTACGTGTCGATGCATAAAACATGACCATATTCCCAATAACCGCAAAAATTATTTCCGATCAACGTCAGTCCTAGTAATTCATGAATCTGTCAAATGACACACTACTCGTCATAGACAACGACATTTGCATGAACCCGCTTCGATCGCAGGCTTAACGATCGATCAACGGTGGACTGTTGTACCCCGAGCAAGTAGCAACAATACGTTATTGCCACATAGCAAGAGTATTAACCGGACGTTCCAGAACGTTTGATTTGTCAACGCTAACAAATAACTGCAGATCTTTGACCGCTGCTGACAATGCAGCGCGTGTACAAATGACGAAACGCGATTATTCAAAATCGTGAGCCTCCAACTCACGACAAAATTCGACAGTCTTCGAGGAACTCTCGAAGCGGTTGGTCGATCTTTAAACTTCACTTACAATTACTTAATTACTATTCATATCGGTTTCCTCAATAAAGTACGAATACTTTTCATTACATCGAACTGAGCAATTTCATTTGCATTGGCAAATACCCCACAATTCCGGATCTCATTTCCTCCTCTCGAGTCGAGTCGAAATTCGAGGTCACAACATTGGTGGCAGCGGTGGGATGCCAACAGTTCGAAAAATCGATATAATATCGATTGTACGAGAAACTGGACGAGAGAAGATACTCTAAGACTCCAGGCGACCGAGGACCAAGGATCCGAGGATCAAGGAAGGAAGGACGATCAACCGAACCGAAGACTCCCTGAAGAGGCACTTGGTATCCAGCGACGGCATCGCTGAAGAAGGCAATCAGTAGTCCAGACGACCAACGCAAAGAGGGTCAAGATCATCATGCGTCTTCTCATCTTACTGTAAGTGATGGAACGGGGGCAAGTACGAGAACGGTCTGTGTACGTTACGGGTTGACCGCAGTGTTTCCACGGAAGCATTGTTGGCTCATCCCGTGCGTGCCTTTCACGATCCGGTCCTGGGAGACTTGGCTCTCAGGCGGTTGAGGCCACACTGGGGCGCTCCGAATGTTTCTCACACAAACATCGGGCGCTCTGTGGTCTTGGCCCACGGTTATTCTTGTCGGGGAGTGACGCCCCCGCCTAATTAGTCAACCAAAGCTGCTCGTCGTTAAGGCGGGCAGCGACTTGATGGGAGGCCTGGATAAGCGATTTGAACGAATACGCTAGGTTCGTCCGGCGTTAGCGCTTACTCCTGCAGTGGAAGTTGACACCCACGACCGGCCTAGTCATAGGTACCACAAGGAAGGAGTCTAGCTACCGTTTTGAAAGTGAGGTAGCTATTGCCCTTAAGTGGACCAAGTTGCTGACCATTAGAACGAGGGTCGCAGCGCGGCAGAGCTCGAGTAACCACGTTCCTTCGTGGTAGCCTCTTGCACAAGGAGCCTCCGCGAGGCGTTCCCTGGTAACGTAAAGTTTCCTGAGAAACCGAGCGGCTAATTCCTGATGTCAAATGCGGCATGTCGTCCGGTGGTGGCTAGCCGGTGCGTAGAGATGGTTTGCGTGAGGCACCTCCAAAGAGGGGTGTCTCGTATTGATTTTGTGCTGCCGTGTATGCCTTTAAAGGCGAGGTCACATAGGGATGGCAACTTCAGTTGTCATTTCCTTTATAATAAATGTAAGTGATGGAACAAAAAGTCGGCGGAGGATGCGATCGTCGAGCTTCGTCGCATGGTTGCGGCCTCCGAGGAGACTTATACTGTCGCGTTGCTCTTCGATATTTCTGGGGCATTTGACAACGTCTGGTGGCCCCCTGGTGGGTAGGGATGAAGTGTCCAAGCAGGCTACCAGGGGGTGTCCTCAGGGCTCCGTTCTTGGACCTGCATGCTGGAACCTCATGTTCGACGGACTGCTCAGGATCCTTGAGGGTCTTGTCCCGGATGGTTTTGTGGCGTATGCGGACGATCTTATCATCCTCGTGAGGGGTGACTCACGTGCTGAAATTGAAGAAAGGGGCCAACACATCGTCAACGTGATCGTTCGATGGTGTGAATCGGCCAAGTTGAGTCTGTCAGAGAGAAAGACTAAGGCCATAGTCCTCAAGACTGTATGGAACTGCCCGGCCCCGATAGGAAGGAAAGGAGGAGCGCGTCCGGACCGTCAACGTAGACCAGTTAGGAAGCCAGACTTGGCAAATAGGTACCCCGTCATAAGAATAGGAAACACCGCGATTAGATTTAAGGATTCGGTGCGCTATCTCGGCGTCCATTTCGACAAGGAAATGGGTATCCGTACCCATTGCCACTATCTTAGAGACAGGACAGCGAAGCTTTTCAGCAAGCTTAGGACACTCGCGGGAACAGGTTGGGGTTTGCGTTATAAGACACTCGCTACGGTCTACAGGGGAGTCTTCGTGCCGACGGTCACCTACGGTGCCGCGGGGTGGGCTGACCTCTGTGGCGTTAGGGATCTTCAAATTCTCTCTTCGGCTCAGAGACGCGCACTCATCGCGACGGTGGCGGCCTACAACACGGTCTCTATACCGGCGCTGTGCTTCATCGGCGGGGCAATACCGGTAGATTTGTTGTTGAAAATTAGTGTAGCTAGGTACCAAATTAGGATAGGCAGAGACGCCGAGATAAACGGGGTAAACGTGCCAGCGGGTGCGGACGACGCGGCATATAGGATTAGAGCAGAGGCGGTGAACATGTGGCAGGCTGCCTGGCAGGTTGCCGATAAAGGCCGTACCACGTTTGCCTTTTTCGATAGCGTTCGAGACCGATTGGCTGCGCGCTGGTTCCGTCCAAGCCATCATAGCACGCAGGTCATGACTGGCCACGGCAACTTTGGTGTAAAACTCGCCCAATTTGCCTTGGGCAGTGGGGAGTTGTGCGGCTGTGGACTTCTCGACACGGCTGAGCACTTCCTTCTCGAGTGCGAAAATTACGAGCCTCAGAGAGTAGCTCTGAGGGATCGTATTGGGGATCGCGGGTGGCCCGAAGCCGCTCAATCGATGGTTGCGACGGAGGAGACACACGCGATCTTTGACGATTATTGCAGGGAAGCCTTGTGGCTCAAGGGCATGGAAGAGGTGGGAGGGGGGGAAGAAGTCCAGGTGGAAGGGGTCGGGGAATAGGTAGGTGAGAAGGAAAATAGATAGGACGGAGTGGTAAACGGGGACTTGGAGGCCTACGGGCCGCGCAGGGACGCCTAGTGCGGGAGTTGTCGGACTCTCGTGCGAAAAGCTAGCAGAACCGTAATCTCCTCGGCAAACTTGCTAGCCCGGTGATACAGCGCACGTGCGCTGAGAGTAGGCACAAACACTGCACACATACTTTGCCGACACCGGTGTCATATGCTTGAGGGGTAGGTAGGCAGGTAATTTCGACTCTAACAACACGCACACCAAACAATCACACTGACACACCGGACAATTGATAAAGCGGGCTAATCCCAAGTCCACAAATTCACTCGAGACACAATAATCCTCACAAACTCTCGTACCCATGACCTTTGCCAAATCCACCAATCCGGTCTTTTCTGGGCTTGTGTCCGGCCGGGACACAGAGAGCGGGCCTTCCCGAGGTTCCCCGTGAGTACGCGTGGATCCGATGAGCCCCTTGTGTTATCCAACGCAGAGGGACTCGGATCCTCGCGTAGCCAAACCGCTCTTTCCGTTTTCGGCTACGGAAGTCAAAGGATTTTTCCATCGCCCGTTGCCGTATGGAGGGGAATTCGCGATGTAGATAGACGAAAATGAATGCAGCGTGTGCCTGTAAAAGCGAGTTAGCATGGATTCAGTCGTTTCGGCGGCTGGGTCTTTACATTACATGTAAGTGATGGAACAAAAATTTTTGTAACTCGCCAAAGCCAGCAATTTTTTGACGTCATATGTCGGACGACGAGCTAGTAGACAGACTCAAATTACGCGGAAAAAAGTCAATTTCGAGATCGCTAGAATCATTTTTTGATCGTTCATGAGATTACGATCGAGTAGAAGAATCAACCGAAAACTCAAAAAAACGACGTAGGGCAACAGACAGTTCTAAAGAATTTGGACGTACTCCTGTACCCGCTAGATGTACTAAATTTATAGAAAAGAAAAGAAGAGTCACTGTAATTAGACTCGACCCTGAATTAGAGGACAGCGACCCTGAAGTAGAGAGTAGCGACCCCTTTGACGTAGTAGAAACAGAACGCGGTCGAGAAATAAACCCGATAGATTTTTCATTGCTAAATATCGACGGACAGACGAACAATATGTCTAGACAAGAAACTCCAGAGAATGCGGAATACATGTCCCTTAAGGAGGCCCGTAGCCTCATACCCCGGTTTGACGGATCGAAACCGGAAGAAGTAGACGATATAATCGAAGCGTTCGGTTATGCCGATAGAAGCGTGGCCGTGCGAGATCGCGCGTCGTTGCTAGAATCAGTATTAGCGACAAAAATCGTAGGAAAACTCCGAAAAGATACGCGATATAAACAGATAAATTCATTCCGACAATTTAAAGAACAAATGACAGCTTTGTATGGCACGCGACGTACAGTAGCTGCGTTGCAAGTCGAATTTAATACGTGTAAGCAGAAGCACGGAGAAACGGTATAAGCTTACGGTCAACGACTTGAGGGAATAATGATGGAATTAATTGACGCAAGTACGATAAACGAAGCTACAGCCGCGGGTAAACAAACAATCGAAACATATGTACGTCAACTAGCTCTGCATAATTTCGAAAGAGGATTAAAAAGGGAATATCAGGTAATAATTAAGGCCCGAGGATTCACCGATTTAAGAGAGGCGCTCAAGGGCGCAATAGAAGAGGAAAAATCGATGCAAGGAGGAGATTCAATCTACCGTCAAACGCACACAAAAAAACCACAAAAATGCCACAAGTGCAACAGAATAGGGCACCTGGCCAAGGACTGCAGAAGTACAACTTCCGGCTATGGAAGACAGAGCCTTCCGGCAGCACCATCGAGAGGTATGAATCAGGTAGAGGTGATCTGCCATTACTGCAAGAAGCCAGGACACTACCAAAGGGATTGTTGCCATCGAATACGAGATCAAGGACAGCAAAAATACCAAGGACCAAAAAAGGACTACCAAAGGCAGTCAAACGCGCGCGAGAAAAATAAAGAACAAGATAAACCGCAGAACGAAAAACGGGACGGAATGATCGAAAAGAAAACCCTCAGCTCATTCGACATCGGAATGGTAACTCACAGACCCGAGAAAAACGATACAAGCACAGCTGCGAGGTCAATGGTACGTACGCTACGCGACGTTGAAGATGACGCGTTCGAGACGAAGAAATACGATCCGCAGCAAGGACGTATGGAAAATTTTTTTAATGTGAACGTTCCGACGGCCGAGGAAACAGCCAACGACTTCTTTATCCCTTCAATGCACGCGAAGAGCGGGATGCTTACACTGAAAGGGGATACAGGCGCGCAGTGCAGCGTCATCAAAAAAGGCGTGCTCGATCAAAGCATCGAAATAATAGACGAAATCGTTGAATTCAGAGGAGTCACTGGAACGACGTTTCGAGCATTGTGTAAAATCATGCTGGAGCTGGAGACTCCTACGGCAAAAATAAATCACCCATTTTTTGTTCTCGGAGATGATGTACCATTATGAATTGACGGGCTAATGGGAATAGATTTTATGAAAAAACATGAAGTCGACATTTTAAATGGAGAAACAATTAAAATGTATGGGCACTGTATGCCCTTAATCAAAGGATCAAAAAAATTTTCCCTACCAGCAAGAGCGGAAATTTTAATTTGCGCAAAGTCAACCGGCCCGAAGCAAGGAATCATATCAGGACGAACCTTGGAAAAGGGCGTGCAACTCGGCGAAGGGTTTGTCAAACGTGACGGTCACTGTTGTTTAACCGTGATACGCAATACAAACGAATATTCGCTCGAAATAGAGAGACCAACGGTCGAGCTCGAGGAGGACAGAGGAGACTCTGCCGACGCAGCAGAAATTCGAGCGCTCACGGCCGTAATAAATGCAGTCAACTCGTACTATGCGAATGAACGTATAGAAAACATATGGAAAGAAATTACGAGAGAAACACATCTCAATGCGGAAGAGGAAAAATATCTCAGGAATTTTTGCCAACAATGTGCAGACGTATTTCATATAGAGGGTGAACCCCTATATGGCACGAACAAAGTACAGCACGAAATACACGTAAAGGAAAATACTCTCCCGATCAAAGTACGTCCTTATCGACTCCCCGAAGTACACAAACAGGAAGTGATGAAACAAACGAAGGAAATGCTGAAAGAAGGAATTATTCGGCCGAGCAAAAGCCAATGGAACGCGCCTTTGTTGGTGGTGCCGAAGAAAACCGGTGCTGACGGCATAATAAGAAAAAAGGTCGTAGTTGATTTCCGAAAATTGAATGACGTCACCGAAGGCGACTCATACCCACTGCCTAATATTACAGAGATACTGGACCAGTTGGAACAAGCAAAATATTTTTCGACTCTGGATCTCGCATCGGGTTTTCATCAGATACCAATGGCGGAAAAAGACAAAGGAAAAACAGCATTTTCAACTCCGTGAGGGCATTACGAATTCAGTCGCATGCCTTTTGGTTTGAAAAATGCGCCACCGACGTTCCAAAGATTAATGGACACCGTACTAGCAGGAACACAAGGTATCAAATGCTATGTATACCTAGATGATATTGTCGTTTACGGAAGATCGTTCAAAGAACATAACGATCGACTCGAAGAAATTTTCGAACGGCTGAGAGAGGCGAAATTAAAAATACAACCTCGAAAATGCCAATTCCTGAAAAAAGAAACGCAATATTTGGGACACATCATAACGAAGGTAGGGGTAAAACCAGACCCCTCGAAAATATCGGCAGTACAGGATTTCACTGCTCCAAAAAACGTGAAGCAATTACAATCGTTTTTGGGACTGATAGGATACTACAGGAAGTTCATTTTGGACTTCGCAAAAATTGCGAAACCTCTCACGGGACTGATAAAAAAAGATAAAAAATACGATTGGACAGAAACATGCCAACTCGCATTCGAAAAGTTAAAGGAAAAAATCATCACTGCTCCAATTTTGCAGTACTCAGATTTTTCGAAGCCCTTCGTTATCACGACCGACGCATCAGACAAAGCAATCGGAAGCATATTATCACAAGGGAAAATTGGATCGGATTTACCCATATGCTATGCGAGTAGGACGTTGAACAAAGCTGAAATAAATTATTCTACAACGGAGAAAGAAATGCTCGCGATAGTATGGGCGGTAGCTCAATTTCGGCCTTATGTATATGGAACTGCCTTTACAATCGTTACAGACCATAAACCCCTCACCTGGTTATTTAGCATAAAAGACCCAGGTTCGAGATTAATGCGATGGAGAATAAAACTTGAAGAATACGACTACACAGTCGAATATAAAGCTTGAAAAATGAATACAAACGCCGATGCCCTTAGCCGGTTGTATCTACTCGGATTGCAGCAGCAGGGTGGAGCGAGTGATACGGCAACAGTAGAGAAAAGGGGGAGGGGAAGGCCGCGCAAGGCCGCCTGTGCGATCGCGACACCCGCCGGACACCCGGGGCCAGAGGGGCCGCGGAAAAGAGGGAGACCGCGCAAGGTAACACCACAGAGCGCGAGCCCCCCACCCGCCACCGAATCGGAGACGGAGAACGAACAACGCGACGAAAAGGAGAACACAAAAGACGAAGGAGAGAAAGAGAAAGAAATAGTGAACGAAAACTACGAATCGGAAGATAGCGACATCAGCTGTAGTGAAGAATGCGATGATAACTGGGCACATGCTAGCCCCACCGAGGACGAAAGAAAACTTATCTTGAAAGAATATCATGACACACCGTTGGGCGGTCATCAAGGAGTCCAACGCATGCTAAATAGAATAAAAAGACTATACCACTGGCCGGGAATGAAGAAAGAAATAGAAGAATACGTCGCCAAGTGTGATAAATGCCAACGGAACAAAACGGCATACAGGAAAAGTGCACCTTTAATGATTACCGACACGCCAGAGCATGCATTCGAAAAATGCGCTGTCGATATAGTAGGGCCATTACCCAAAACCGAAAATGGAAACAAATATATTTTGACATTCCAGGATTTGCTAACCAAATTTAGCGCAGCCATACCCTTGAAAAATCAGGAAGCGGAAAGCGTCGCTAAAGGACTCGCGACAGAAATAATTTGCAAATATGGAACACCCAAGGTAATTTTATCAGACCAGGGAACGAATTTTTTAAGTGAAATATTCAAAGACTTATGCAAATTATTCAAAATAAAAAAGATACAAACCACAGCGTACCATCCAGAATCTAACGGTGCGTTAGAAAGATCGCATAAAACATTGGCGGAATATCTAAAGGCATTTGTGAATAAGGACCAAACAGACTGGGATGAATGGCTACCATATGCCATGTGTGTGTATAACGTTACGCCACACACAGCAAAGGGATTCTCGCCGCACGAACTGGTGTTCGGGAGAAACGCAGTGCTACCGACCGCGCTTCAAACACCACCGAACACACAATACACATATGATAATTTCCTGCAAAATCTCAAACAAAAATTGAGAACCGCATGGCAGGAAGCGAAAGAGAATTTAATGGAAAAAAAGTTAAAAACAAAAAAATATTATGATCAAAAAACAAAAGAACAAAAATTCAGGGTGGGAGATAAAATATTATTATCGAGCCCAGTCGTTCGCCAAGGACGGTCAGGAAAATTAACGCCAAAACGGGTTGGGCCTTACATGGTTATGGGTAAAGAATCACCCGTTACCTACATTATTGGTCGCGGAAAAAAGCAACAGAGAATCCATATAAATCGTCTCAAGCACTACGTCGAGCACTGAGACGAAGAGTATAGGGGAAAGGAGAGGTTACGACGAGCCAACGAGCCCGCCTCGTATTTCGCTGATACCTACCTCTCCGACTCCGGCAAACACCGATCCAGCGAATAATAAGGGCACATACTCGTGCAAGAAACGAAAAATATCTTACGAAAAATGTCATACACGAAAATTTTCTTAACCAAAATGAATTTTAGGATACGTCGAAAAATAAATAGATGAAAATAAAAAATAAATAAATAAAGAGAGAAGAAAATTTTGCTTGGTATTTTAAATCATTAATAAAATAAGTACAAAAAAAAAAAAAACGTCGCGCCCTGAAAAAATAAAAACTTACAACTAAGGAAAAAAAGAAACGGGAAACATAATTTTTTTTTTTGAAGAAAAAATAATCATTGTTTCATTTATTCAGACTGTTTAAAAATCGTGGCGCCACACGCGGCGAAAATTTTCAATAATACGACAATGAAGGTTCTCGCTGAACAGAATCTTCAAATCAAAAAGATCCATCGGGGCCGCTTCCGGGTCCCAATCATCGTACTCTCGAGACGTAGCATCGTCTCGCCACAGGACGTCGAGCGCCTCGCGAGCTCGCCGACGCTGACGACGCACGCCTTTCGCGTGTGCAATAAAATTGTACCACCAAGAAGGTGGCATTGAAGGAACTGTCTTCGGGACGACTCGAGGAACCTGGAAACAAATGAAATAACGAAAAAACGTTATACAAAAAAAAAATATATATATATATATAAATAAATAAAATAAAATAAAACAAACGAGAAGAAATATAATTTCGAAAAACTCACCAAGATAATTTCCACGTCGTCAGTGGAATATACAGCTACGTTTCCCTCTACTTTAAACATTGTAACCTTGTTATCTGAAACAAAAATAATAAGAAACGAATTAACAAAAAGAAAGAAAAAAAAGAGAGGAAAAAATTACACATTAATAGAAAAAATAAATAAATATATATGAAGATAAGAGAAACTTACCAGTTCGACGATCAACGACGGAATGAAGTCCGAAGAGTCGCGAACCAAACCTCGCTCTCAACGTGAGAACAGAAAAAAAAACACAAAACGCTTAGCAAACAGAAAAGGAGAACAAAACCAGAACAGAAATAAAGAAGAGTGAATACATATAGAAAAAAAAAAATTTAATAAATAAATAAATAAAAAACTAATTGAACAATGAATATGTCCGCAGGACTCTCGGGATAACAATGACCCAGGGAGCAGAAACGGGACAACGGTCATACGAAATAAAAAAAATTTTCCACTGCACCAGGAATCTACTATGAAGAGATAGGAAAGATGTCGATCTCATCAAGCAATTGGAAATTAGCGATACAAATAGATTTACAACCCATCGTAAGAAAGGAACCGAACATCAAGATCGGATTAAAGAAACTTTTAAAAGCGTGTGAAAAAGAAATACGCGAAGATGCACTATGCAATTTCCTAACGGGCTCAATAAAGCAAATGTTGCAGAAATTGGAGGACGAAGTCGAGGTAACATTCGACATCACAGGAGCAAAAAGAATACGAACAAAACGTGGATTGATAAACGGACTTGGTACAATAATTAAATCAATCACGGGAAATATGGACGAAAATGACGCAATAGAAATTAACAATAAAATTAATACCATTGCAACAAGACAAGAAAACGCAGAAACAACAATTAAAGACAATTTACAGATTTTAGAATACACCGTAAAAGCGTTCAATAAAAGTACGGAAGAATTAACAGCAAACGAAAACATGTTAAAAACTCTTGTAAAAAACGCAGAAGAAAGTCTTTCAAACAAAGTAAACGAACAAACAGCAAGACAACAATTGGACGAACGAATCACAGCATTGAGCATGATCATCGAATCACTTTTAAGCGACATGCGAAGAATGGTAGATTTTTTGTCAGGAATAACTCACGGAATAATAAATCCAGGCATAATCTCGCCCAGAAAATTAATAGATTATTTGAGGGAAGCTGTACCGAACTTACCGACCGGACTGACTTTCCCAACACGTCTAGAACGTACAACGATAAGCAATTTATTCAAGTTAGCAGATATAGGAGCGTATAGTACACGCTACACGTTAGTAGTAGTAATAAAAATACCTTTAATCGATAATAATTTGTATACTATAAGCAAAGTATATCCGTTACCGTCAAGAGTAAGAGAAAATATATTTTCGTTCGTAGAGACTACCCGAAAACATGTTATTATCGATGAAAAATTACAAACATATGTATCAATGGATGAAAACGAATTAAATCAATGTAAAAAAATTGTAAATCACTACTATTGTAAAGCAAAGAACGGAATATTAACGATAAAACCAGGAGTACCATGCGAGAATGCTATGTATAATACTCCACACACACACGCGCAACAATGCAAACATAGAATAACGCATCTAAACACTACAATACTGATCGCGCTAGAGAAAATAAATCGCTGGTTATACATAGCACCAAGCGCCGATGCGCTAACAATAAGATGTAACAAGACACAAGCGAAACATGAAACGATAATAGATACAGGAAGACTGGCTTTGGACGAGAAATGTTCCGTCACATCTAGAAATTTTAGATTAGTATCTTTATCAGATATAGAACAAAAAGTTCAAAATTCTCATTTACCCGCAATTAACATGACATTTTTAGAAAGCGAAATAAGAAAACTAAACGTTCCAGATTTGATCACTCATAATACATTAACACACGATATAGTGCACGACCCAGCGGAATTAAATCGCATTGGAGACAGAATAGAAAATTTGAAAGAAAAACTAAATTCAAATAAGAAACTGTCAACTATGTACTATCAATCGGTCGGCACATACTCTATAGGATCATTCATAATTATATCTATTGTAGCATTGTGCATTTATCTATACAAGAAAAAATCACCACCAATTGTTTACGCAATGCCAACCGTATCAGCGATAGAAGAACCAAGACCAGCAAAACGAAAGAATCGTACAGGTCTAACAGTAAGATTTAAGCGCAATACCCCTGCAACTGGTACGGTATAAAAAACAAAAATGTATGGAAAAACGTATAATTTAACGAAATTGTAACGACGACCGTTTCGAAAGACAATAAAAATCACGGAGTGATTTCATTTAAAGGGGGAGGGATGTTGTACCCCGAGCAAGTAGCAACAATACGTTATTGCCACATAGCAAGAGTATTGACCGGATGTTCCAGAACGTTCGATTTGTCAACGCTAACAAATAACTGCCGGTCTTTGACCGCTGCTGACAATGCAGCGCGTGTACAAATGACGAGACGCGATTATTCAAAATCGTGAGCCTCCAGCTCACGACAAAATTCGACAGTCTTCGAGGAACTCTCGAAGCGGTTGGTCGATCTTCAAACTTCACTTACAATTACTTAATTACTATTCATATTGGTTTCCTCAATAAAGTACGAATACTTTTCATTACATCGAACTGAGCAATTTCATTTGCATTGGCAAATACCCCACAATTCCGGATCTCATTTCCTCCTCTCGAGTCGAGTCGAAATTCGAGGTCACAATTGGTAACGATTGGAGAACAAATAATTCAAAATGGTTTTTCTTACATTAAATCAAATTTCCCGATGCCCACCACTAATCAGAGGAATTGATGTTTGAGTGGAAAAATTTCTATATGTACATCGAGAAAAATATTCCACAATTTGTATGGTTAAAAAAGCATGCAATAATGTTTATGATTTCTGACACATTTTAGAATGTTCGATCAACCCTTCATAATTTCCGAATCACTAAATTGTTGTTCGCAGTAACACGAGTATTGCGAGAATTACAAATATGACGGTCACTGTTTTATCACTTATTGTACTCGGTGTACCATGTATATGCTATGTTAATATATATGCGGCTGTCCACGTCAATTCACCTAGCCTCCAGACCACAAATTTTTTTATTTGCTTCGTAATTTTTCATGTTGTTATCCTTGCTCTGGAACATTTTTTTTTTGAATTTTTGCAGATTTTTCGAAACAACCGTTTCTGAGTCATGATTTTTTTTTAACCGAAAAAAGGACCATTTTTAAAAATCTGAAAAAATTCACAAAAATTGTATGATCATCGTAGAACAGTCTCCTGCTCGCGAAAATGTGGTGAAATTTTTTTTTTCACCTAATCAAAATCTTTTTGCGCATAATTATTTATTCGAAAAATCCACTGCGAACAGAGACGTCGCTTGGGAGACAGAAAATAATGTGGAACATAATCTTCAGATAAACCTTCATAATTTGATTTTGTTTATGGCTTACGCACATTTTTTTTCTTAAAAAAGTTGTGTGTGGTGTGCTCTATTGCACTCGAGTATTCTTTTGTAAAAATGACTCCATCGCGTTGAGAAATGAAACAATGTAGTTGTTGGCCTTGCGAAATCCTTTCGGCTAATTCAAATCGTTCACGCAGCTGATAAGCTGCGTGAACGAGCTGATAAGCTGCTGAAAGATGAAAAAATATAAAAAAAATTTGCGTGATGGGGTGAAAAAAATATAAAAAAATTTGCACCACATTTTCGCGAGCAGAAGACTGTTCTACGTTGATCATTCAATTTTGGTGAATTTTTTTAGATTTTTAATAATGGTCCTTTTTTCGGTTAAAAAAAAATCATAACTCAGAAACGGTTGTTCCAAAAAATCTGCAAAAATTCAGAAAAATGTTTCAGAGCAAGGATAACAATATGACGAATTACGGAGCAAATCCAAAATTTTGTGGTCTGGAGGCTAGGTGAATTGACGTGGACAGCCCCATATACATTATATCGTGTAACATAGAGTCGACGGGTGAATGACCAAGATGGGCCCCGTCGATCCGAGCCCGTCTATCCAATCAAGCTTACTCAATTAGACTAATGACTCGGTCTCTTTATTGCACTCTGATCACATCAACCTTCGTTTTCGCACCCACTACGCTTTATTCTTCATCAGTGAGCAGCACGAGAAACGAGCTATGAAATGAAAATCTCACCCCATAATTACGAACTTCCTTTTTTAATAGATCCTTGCCTTTTTCATTGGTTTTCACCTTTTATTTTCAATTACTTATCACACCAAGCTACGGAACGAGGTCGGATTATTATTAGCATTTTTCTACGCTAGAGGTATATACATTAATGAGAATGCATCAAGATATAATGAAACTTTATAACCTCAGCGCGTTGCACTCAGTGTTTACCTGTAAGAAGTTTTATTCACTTCCAAAAGTTTCCGTAACACAAAATTACCTCATTCCTGATGTTGCAAAATTACCCCATTTCACAGTCGAGCCAAATCGAAAAAACCTGGACAAAAGTCCAAAAAATGAAATTGTCTGATAGGGATTTTTAGACCTAGGGTTGGCTACAGTAGTCCCTAGTGACTATCAGTCCACTCATCATAGGCCCCCAACTCGACTACAGCTGCGCAGTCGTCAGTTGAAACATAACGTTGGTGCGAGGAGTCAAGTGGCACATTTAGAGCAGAGAGAAGTAGACGTGTGTTTGAATACTCGCGAATCTATTGCAATATCATCAATTCAACTGAAAACAAATGGAGTCAACTAATATAAGTAAGTAAAATATTATAATTATTTATTGAATTGTATTGTCTTAAGAAAAAAATTTTGAGAAGGAGAGCAGTGCATGTGATTTTCAATCTAAAAAAAATAAAAAATCGGTCCTTTTAAAGTAAAACGGTAAAATGTTCCGCATTGATCCGTCTTAAAAACTATTAGAGGTTGTAGATTAATATATTGTAAATAAATGATCCAAATTTCAGCTACCCATATTTGCCCGCCTAATTTTAATCGAACTTTTTGTACAAATGCACAGTGGGGCCGAATCGAAAAAAACCCGGACAAAAATTGCAAAATTCAAGATGGCGGATCCAATATGACGGACACGATTTTCAAAATATACATAGATTCTGCCCAAGAGTGGTATAGAGGGGTTTTTAAGGTCGCTGATTATGAATCTGAACTTAGACTTGCAATATTCAAGATGGCGGATCCAATATGGCGGACACGATTTTCAAAATGTATAGAGATTCTGCTCAAGATTGATATACAGGGATTTTTGGGGTCGCTGAGTACGAATCTGAAGTCAGAATTGCGAAATCAAATATGCCGTACAATGTTTGAAAAAAATCATCTTCAAACTTGGTATACAGTAATGTGCAATTGGAGTGACGCACTCGGTTTTTTGACTCCACCGCCCCCAATTCACTGGTGACGAAAAAACTGCCAAACAGTTTCTTAAGTGAAATTTTCACCCCCGCTCAATGCCGTTCAAATCAGCTCAATCGGACAATAATTTAAAAAATAGTGGCCATTTTTATCATTTGGTACGCTCGAGAAAAATGGAAAGATTTTCATTTTTGCTTGATATTTTTAATGCGAGCTCAAAAATCGATCCAGTAAGAACATAGTTGGCAAGGGGCATTCTTTCTGAACGAAATGCTTTTTTTTAAATTAGGTAATTATGAATTGAATTAAAGCACCGTGAAGCTGACCAGATGTAAATAACGATAACTCGGGAACGATTAATCCAATCGGGATCTTCTTTCGCGAGGAGCTGTAATGGAGCACCCTCAAAACGTGTGGAATAGAATTGCGAAGATAAGTCTGCTAAACATTAGTCAAAAAGATAATTTTTTGTTTTTTTCTTCCCCCCCCCCCTTTTTTTATTTTCAACGAATTAATCAGGTAAAGCTGCGGAACTCACTTATGAAACATTCACCATTGGAAAGGTGACGTTCAGACGAAAAATAGCACCCTTTGTTGTTATCGATAGGACTCTTGATGGGGGAGAAATCAATGATTGAAGACCTGGTCACCGTAATCTGATACAGCGATAGCGCGTACCATGTGGCCCGAAAAGTTGAGCCGACGCCACTGCGAATACCGAGCATTGGTAACGCAGGCAAGGGATGAACCGCTGCCACTACCCTCGTCTACGTTGCCGTAGCAACGGAAGCTGAATTGAACCATCGAAAATATTATACATAACTGTACGTTACATTCATATTTAAATTTGGATCTTCTGAATAATCAGGAACATGTTCAATAATTATTTTATATTAATCAATTTTTAATATTGATCTCTATTTAATATTAATTTTTATTATCAATAAATTATTATTTGATATTAATAAATTTTCTCTTGGACTGATAAATAGGTTTGGAAAATGGCAAAAAGTTTGTCTTTCTAGCTCCAATGTTAAAAATTTAATGTTCAAAGAAAACTATGTTGAAAAACTTGTACTGGAGAGTCGATAATTTTCGAGTAAGAGAGGTATACGGAGCACAACCTATAATGCGATACCCTTTTATTGCCGTGCGAGAAAGAAAAGCTATACTCATAGCGGTGCCGCATCGCTCGCACGCGGAGTCCAAATAATGTTGGGTTATTATTTTATTTGCTGGATAATTCGGCGCTAGTTTTCATCGATAACCGCGAAACCCTTTCTTTCGTTTCACAACTCTGACCAGCAGAAAATGAGTTCATTCTTATTCGTCTTGTCCAAGACCTTTAAATTTTTTACAACACCCGTCCTTTTAAACTCCGGCTGGCTTGCGGGAGTTCTTTAAATTTCCTCCATTCTGTTTTCACAAAAATATTATCCTCCTTATATAAAATAATATACATGGCAAAATAGCGGCCTTTTATCTGCAGGTCAGATTGGTGAAATTAAAGAGAGAACATTTCGATTCTCGATGAAAACGAGGTCTAAATTCCTTTGTCAATAAATCTACCGAGCAAAAAATTGCTCGAACTTTTGCTCTTACTCAAGAATTACCAACTCTCGAGAGCAAGTTAAAATTTTTTTTTCGTCGAACATTAAATTTGTAATAAGGCGCTACAAAGATAACCTTGTTGCCTATTTCCAAACCAGTTCATCAGTCTAAGGGAAAATTTATTAATATCAAATAATAATTGATTAATAATACAAATTGGTATTAAATTGATATTCAATTAATATTAATATTAAAAATTGATTAATATCAAATAACTATTGAACATATTCCTGATTATTCAGGAGATTCAAATTTAAATGTCAATTAAACGTATAGTTAATCATAATATGTTCGATTGTTTAATTTACAGTGGGTCAGAAAAGTATTCGTACACCGCGTTTTTTGCCAATAACTTCATAGGTATACATGATATCGAATCCAAACCTATTTTGTCAAATACTCCATCAAGTATACAATCTGCAAATGAAGAATTTTTTCCCGAGAATAATAAAAGAATTATGCAAAAAAACGAAAATTTTCGGGCAAAAAAAGTATTCGTACATTTACAATTGAGCTGCTAAGCCTCGATACTGACTCACGCATGGTATGAACTCTGTGTAAAATGTGAACAAGTCTTTGTTCACACATTGACTTTGACCTATTCTATGCGATAGTGGATCTTCAAGCTCTGAACAGACATGACGGCAAAGAAAAGCAAAATATCAATATCCATGCGAGAGAGAGAGGGATTTTTCTTCGGAAACGCGGTGAAAGTTACCGAAAAATTAGTAAAAAACTAAATCTAAGTTTCACAACAGTGCAGTAAAATAAAAAAAAATACGAAACAACAAACAGCACCGAAAATAAGCCACGAACCGATCGACCGAGAATGAGAGCATCGGAGTATCGTTAAAGAGATTACAAAAAAACCGTTCACAAGTGCTCGCAGCTTAGCGAATGATCTCGCGTCAACATTAGGGAAGATCATCTGTCCCCAGACTGTTCGAAACGTTTTGCATTCTGCCCAAATATACGGCAGAACTGCCCGGAAAAAACCGTTAATTGATCATACAAATCGAGAAAAACGTTTAGGTTTCGCAAAAACCTGCAGAAATAAATCTATAGAATTTTGGGAACGTGTCGTATTCTCGGATGAATCGAAATTTAACATCTGCTTTAACATTTATTTCTGTAGGTTTTTGCGAAACCTAAACGTTTTTCTCGATTTGTATTATTAATTAATGGTTTTTTCCGGGCAGTTCTGCCATATATTTGGGCAGAATGCAAAACGTTTCGAATAGTCTGGGGACAGACGATCTTCTTTGATGTTGACGCGAGATCATTTGCTAAACTGCGAGCACTTGATAACGGTTTTTGTATAGCCTCTTTAACGATACTCTGACGTCCTCGTTCTCGGTCGACCGGTTGGTGGCGTATTTTCGGTGCTGTTTGTTGTTTCGTATTTTGCAATTATATACTGCACTGTTGTGAAACGTAGATTTAGTTCTTTACTAATTTTTCGGTAACTTTCACCGCGTTTCCGAAGAAAAATCACTCTATCTCGCATGGATATTGATATTTCGCTTTTCATTGCCGTCATGTCTGTCCAGAGCTTGAGGATCCACTGTCGCATAGAATAGGTCAAAGCCAATGTGTGAACAAAGACTTGTTCACATTCTACGCAGAGTTCATACCATGCGTGAGTCAGTATCGAGGTTTAGCAGTTCAATTGTAAATGTACGAATACTTTTTTTGCCCGAAAATTTTCCTTTTTTTTTGCATAATTCTTTTACTATTCCTGGGAAAAAATTCTTCATTTACAGATTGTCTCTATACTTGATGGAGTATTAAACAAAATAGGTTCGGATTCGATATCATGTATACCTATTGTTCGGAAAAATGCCTGAATTGACCTGGTTGGGAAATTGGGCGAGAAATGCGGAAGAGTGAAGGGATCGAAGTGGCCGGAAGTTCGTTGCGGGCGATGAAAAAACTCACTCGCGTGCACACAATATTTCGGTTTTATTAACAAATGTCTAAAGTTCCAAAAAATACTATAATTAAAGTTCCAAAATGTTCAATAGTCTCGCCCTGGCGATGAAGACGCACGATCGAAGTGATGCCGGAAAATGGCGGTCGTTTCGTCCGACGCCACGTGTCGCGCGAATAACTTTTCTCGCAAATTCCCAAAGTAAATCGCACCGAATCGAAGTGAATACTTTTCCGTGAAGTTATCGAAGTTATCGTGAAGTCGCGAGAGCCACGGGTAATGCAGAGTCCAGCGAGAGCTTGACTGTTCACTGAGGGTCTCTCGCGGGAGCTCTGGCAACTACACGCTTTTCTGAACACCTATGAAGTGATTGGCGAAAAACGCAGTGTACGAGTACTTTTTTGACCCACAGTAGCTTCCGTTGCTACGGCAACGAAGACGAGGGTAGTGGCAGTGGTTTATCTCTTGCCGGCGTTACCGATGCTCGGTATTCGCAGTGGCGTCGGCTCAACTTTTCGTGCCACATGGCACGCGCTATCGCTCCGTCGGATTACGGTGGCCAGGTCTTCAATCGTTGATTTCTCCCCTATCAAGGGTCCTATCGATAACAACAAGGGGTGCTTTTTTCGTCTGAACGTCACCTTTCCAATGGTGAATGTTTCATAAGTGAGTTCCGCAGCTTTACCTATGTAATTCGTTGAAAATAAAAAAGGGGGAGAGAATAAAACGAAAAATTAACTCTTTTACTAATTTTCAGCAGGCCTATCTTCGCGATTCTATTGTAAACGTTTTAAGGGTGATCCATTACAGTTCCTCGCGAAAGAAGATCCCGATTGGGTTAGTCGTTCCCGAATTATCCTTATTTACATCCGGTCAGCTTCACCGTGCTTTAATTTAATTTATAATTGCCCGATTTAAAAAAAAAGCATTTTGTTCAGAAAGAATGCCCCTTGCCAACTATGTTCTTACTGGATCGATTTTTGAGCTCGCATTAAAAATATCGAGCAAAAATCAAAATCTTTCCATTTTTCTCTAGCGTACCAAATGATAAAAATGGCCGCAATTTTTTAAGTTATTGTCCGATTGAGCTGATTTTAACGGCATTAAGCGGGGATGAAAATTTCACGTAAAAAACTATTTGGCAGTTTTTTCGTCACGAGTGAATTGGAGGCGGTGGAGTCAAAAAACCGAGTGCGTCACTTCAATTGCACATTACCGTATGTGTATTTTTTTAAGTGCAACACTTCCCACACAGCAATATGAATGGAACGCTCTAGATTTCTTATGTAAGATGTGGACATCTGAATACATTTTCCGAAAAACATCTCAGTAAGTTCAGAAAGTAGTCAAATGCGCCACTTTGAGGAATGATTTTGATATCTGTGAAGAGTTGTCTTGAAGATAACTTTTTCAGACTTCTCTAAAAATATATCGTAAAGACTACTATTTCGAGATTTCTTCACAAGTCATCGTCAAGATGACTTTTTGAAAGTTTCTTTGAAATTATTAACAATTAATTTTTTTCTTATTTCTATCATTTGCAATAAGAAAATTTTACGCATGCATAATTTTCGTGCTTTTTGCTATATGCGTGGATAACCGAAAAGTGACCCTTTTCTGACCGCTAAGACTAAAAAAGAGTCTTTTTTAGGCCATCCACGCATATAGCGAAAACACACTCGAATCAATCATGGAGAAGAAAAAAGATCGTGTGCAACACGGGCCAGAGGTACGTCTTTTGTCTCGCGTGGTTGCGCGGCACTCGCTTCGCTCGTCAAAAAGACTCACCTCCAGTCCTAGATATACAAAATACTATAAATGCGTATTTTTTTTTTATTACATAGCTACTCACCTAATTGCATTTTGAAAAAATTAGAAAAAAACTCAATTCTATCGTTTCAATTTCATCTGCTTCCACAGGGATTCGAACCTGCGACCTGCTGATCTATCCTACCTGAGAACTTAACACCCTACCTATTATGCTACCGACTACTTATGAATTTTATTTACTTTTATGATATATCCGTGGTGGAATCCCAGAGCTTAAGCGATTTCGATATGTATCCGAACAAATATTATCACGTAGTTCATTTGGATGCGATTTCTAACAACTTTTTAATATATTCGGACGAATAATGCGTAATTACCAAATATATGTAGTCTCTCTCTACTTTCCGACAGGCTTGTCGCCCGCGGCGTTACCATCGCGTGATGTTATAACCTAACCATACACAATCAAAAGTAGTATATGATCATATGAGAGATTCTCCGTCAATTCAGCCACTTTTTTTCGACCATTTCAGATCTGCCCCATAATTGGTTATATCAAAGTGCTACTAAAAGGCATTCTATGTGAAATTTTTTCAGATTTTTCAATTCAACATTTCAGAAAATACCATTTTTTTCCAAATGAATATATCTCGGAAACTTGAAATAACTGAAAAAAATGTCTACACATAAAAATTGTAGTTTTGTGTTATCTTTCGCGCGGATAACTTGAAATAATTTTTACTTTCCGGTAACGCTGATTTTTTACCAATAAAGTGGATAAATATTTTTTTATTTAAAAAGGCCACTTTTTTAGCTAAAAAAATTACAGAGTCTTTTAGTATATCTGACGATATCACAAAAAAATTGCGAGAGTGGCACGGATAGAGGTTCTAGGGTAAAAAATGAAACCACACAAATTAATTTTTTTTTTCTACCGGAACCTCGTTCACATATCTCGGAAACTTGAAGTTACTGAAAAAAAATGTCTGCACATAAAAGTTGTAGTTTTGTGTTAGCTTTCGAGCGGAATATTTGAAATAATTTTTACGTTCTGGTAATACTGATTTTCGACCAAAAAAGGGGGAAATTATTTTTTTATTAAAAAAAAGCCAGTTTTATTTGGTTAAAAAAATTACGGAGTCTTCCTGTGAATATGAAAATATCGCATAAGAATCGCCAGAGTGGCACGGATCAAGGTTCTAGGGTAAAAAAAATAAAACCACACAAATTATTATTTTTTCTACCGGAACCTCGATCCGTGCCACTCTGGCAATTTTTTAGCGATATCGTCAGATATACTGGCAGACTCTATAATTTTTTCAGCCAAATAAAAAGAGCTGGTTTTGAATAAAAAAATAATTTCTCCTTTTTTTGGTAAAAAATCAGCGTTACCGGAACGTAAAAATTATTCCAAATATTCCGCTCGAAAGCTAACACAATGCTACAACTTTTATGTGGAGGCATTTTTTTCAGTAACTTCAAGTTTCTGAGATATGCTAACGAGGTTCCGGTAGAAAAAAAAATTAATTTGTGTGGTTTCTCTCTGTAATTTTTTCAAGAAAAAAACTGGCCTTTTTTGAATAAAAAAATAATTATCCCTTTTTTTGGTACAAAATCAGCGTTACCGGAACGTAAAAATTATTTCAAATATTCCGTTTGAAGGCTAACACAAAACTACAACTTTTATGTGTAGACATTTTTTTTCAGTTAATTCAAGTCTCCGGGATATATTCATTTCGAAAAAAACGGCGCTTTCTAAAATTTTAAATTAAAAAATCTGAAAAAATTCACATAGAATGCCTTTTAGTAGCACTTTGATAAAACCAATTATGGGGCACCTCTGAGATGGTCGGAAAAAAAGTGGCTGAATTGACAGAGAATCCCTCATATATGACCGTTCAGGAATGAGCATGTTTTTCCCTGGTGAATTTGAATGCTCGTGCTTCAATGCATGGAGCTTTGCTGTTCGGACACCACGGGCTGCCGACGGTGGCGCCTCGTTCCGGGTATACAATTCACGGGAAAGAGCGCATGAGCGGAAGCTCTCTCGTCGATACACGGGATCGATTTCGTCAGTACTCAGTATTCAGGCAGAACCCATCGAGGCAACCACGTGGATTTTCTATCGGAGTTATACCGGGCTATTTTCTATTTAATATCGGAAAAAATTCACACACAGTTTTCTTGAAATTATTACACGGGCTCACCGGGACATTCTGACACACTTAACGGCTTACTTATTTGACATTGTGGGCATCGTGCCAGAGACTTACGACCTCTTACGCGGTCTATTCACACCACGTGGCTTGTCGCCATTTTAAACAAAGTCGGGTTAACGGGAACATAATCCTCATATATCTTCGCGGGCTTCGTTACATCGGAAGCAACTTATAACATTGTAATTTCTCTCGGGCTACCAATAAATCGATTGTTAATATTGTTTGTCACGAGTGAGTTGATTTTTGATTCTCCACCAAACCAGATCCGTGTAAAAACATTTTGGTCCTTCGAGCCGGATCCGGTGGCCACTTGCGACGGAGAGTGACAGTGATCGGTGCATTGGTACGATATTTTCAGCGGGTGGACGGAAATTTCGACCACGGGACATTTTTTAACGAGAGAATGAGTGCGTCGTGTACGTGATTTGCGAGCGGGAAGCCGGTCATTCACGGCCATCTTGGCTTCTCCGGCGTCCCCGCCTACGTCACGATGAGTGACTCGCGCGCGCATTGCGTTATGCGGCTTAGGACTCGGGGATTGGTGCGCGTGGCTGGACAAGTTTTTTGTGATTAGGTGATTGGGTAAGAAGTGCGCGCGTCTTGGTGGATTGGTTCACCAGGATTGGTTCACCGGGGCACGCTGCTCGGTGATTCGCGGGTAAGAGGGCGCAAGAGCTATCATTGGGCGATAAGGTCAACGGGCTCACGAATCGGGTTTTTCGCGTGTGTAGTCACGCCGTCGGCGTCTCGCGAGTTTCGTGCGCACGGGTGAGTGAATATTTTCATTGGGATTTTGGAACTCATTTGGCGAGCGTGCGTGTCACCGGACATTTTTCGTGATTTTCGGGGATAGTAGGGCGCGCGTCATCGAACACTTTTTCGTAAATTCTTGGGACTATTAAGTGAAGACACGTATCATCAGACATTTTCGTTCGGAATTTTTCGGGGCTATTTGTTGCGTGCGCACATCGTTGAACATTTTTTCGTGCTTTTTTGGGACTATTTAGTGCGGCCACGTGCCATCGAACATTTTTTCGTGCCTTTTTGGGACTCAATGGTGCGGCCACGTGCCCACGGGACATTACGCTTTCGGGATTTTGGGACTATTTGGTGCAGGCACATGTCATCTAACATTTTATTGGGATTTTTGGGGCTACTTGGTGCGTGCGCGTGTCATAGGACATTTTTGTCGGGTCTTTCGGGGCTATTTGGTGCGTGCGCGCGTCATCGGACATTTTGTAGTGATTTTTGGGCCTACTTGGTGCGTGCGCATGACATCGGACATTTGTTTTTCGAGTTTCGGGGCTATTTGGTGCGTGCGTGTGACATCGGACATTTGTGTTTCGAGTTTCGGGGCTATTTGGTGCGTGCGTGTGACATCGGACATTTCTTCGTGATTCTTTGGGGCACCTGGCGCGTGCGCGTATCATCGCACATTTTGCTTTCAGGATCTTGGAACTCGTTGGTAGTGTGGTTTTCCAGTGTTTTTTGGGTTTCTCCGCACGTCACGCAAAATGTCGGATGACGACTCGCACAGTACGAAGTCGGAAAAGTCCATCAGGTCGGTGAAATCGAATACGAAGGCAGAAAACCTCACTCTGTCTATCCCTTCCATGTCCACCGGGCCGGGCAAGGGGGAAAAACCGATGATGACCGGTCGGGAAAAATGGGTACCGCGGACAAGTAGACGGCATCGAGACAATTCTCGGGTTCCCTAGCGTTCAAGGTGGCTACGCAAAAGTCGCAGGTGAACCTTCTTCAGGACGTTTTGGCTCAGCTGGACGGGCCAGAGGTCGGTGACCTCTCCACGTCGGGTTTGGACACCTTTCGGATCTCCGCCCAGGACATTCGGATCAAGTTCTCGTCGGTGCACGACGCCATCACGGAGTCATGCCCGATGGAGTTCCTTTCGTCGGATTACATCACTGGGGACGTATTCTCGACCGCTTTTAATCCGCGGTCGCAAATTTATCACCGGGAGACGGCGCTGAAGGATCAGCTTGCTCCACCTTCAACTAACGGGTCTCGCGCAGCGTCGGGTACGAGGCATCATCTCCCGAAGATATCCTAGCCTTCGTTTACGGGAGCTTATTCGGAATGGTGCTCCTTCCGGGATCTTTTCACGGCGCTGGTGCGAGAAAATGCCGAAATTACGGACGTGGAGAGGATGCACTATCCCGCACCTCGACCAAGGGTGAGGCGGCGAAGCTTATTGCCAGCCTCACGATCGAGGCAGAGTCGTTCGCAACTGCATGGGAGACGCTTCTCGAACGGTACGAGAATAAGCGTATTCTGGTCGCAGCGCACTTGGAGCATCGTCTCGCTACCAAGGTCGTCGCATCGCGGTCAGCACCGGAGCTGCATGCACTCCTACATGGGATCACGGAAGCCTTCAACTCGCTGAAGGCATTGGGTGCCCCCATCGAGCATTGGGATTGGGTGCTGGTGCACGTGGTCGCCAGACGCCTCGATGCGTCCACCCGGGAGGCGTGGGAGATGCGGGCGGCTCAGTGACTAGAGCCCCCATCGTTCACGCAACTGCAGACCTTTTTGTTCAATCGGGCACGGGCACTTAAGAGCGCTGGGGTCGGCAAGCCTCCACCGGCCAGCGACAAACATTCCTCGGGAGCCGATTCACGGGCAACGGCACGGGCTACATCCACATCAGCTCGGGTCCATGCGGCGACAATGGGAGACAATCCGGGAGAAACCACTCCACAGTGCTCCTACTGCAGCGCGGCTCACTTCGTCGAGTCTTGCCTAGCCTTCCGGCGCTTGTCGAACGAGTAGCGAGGAGAGGAGGTGGGTAAACACTGCCTCTGTTTCAACTGCTTGGGCTGACATAACGTCAGTGCCTGCCACGTGACGACCCAGTGCAAGGAGTGTGACCAGAAACATCACACAATGATTCACGTGGGCTGGTCCAAGTTCGGGAATGCACCGACGCAAAAATCGGGAGAGGCGGGAAAACCGGGAGAAGCGGGCTCATTAGCAACGGGTTCTTCAGCTAAACCATCAACATTGAGATCACAACAATGAGATGCGGTGGCATCAACTTCGGGTATATCAGGATCTTCACGGCCATCGTGTTGGCCGCGAGTCAGGCTGATCTCGTCTCTTCCAAGACCAGGCATCGGGTACGGTTGCTGACCGACACGGGTTCGGAATTATCGTTCATCTCGGGTCAGCTGGTAAACCAGTTGAAACTTCGTTTTTCAGCTTCTTCGATCCCTATCACGGGGATCGGCGGGATTTCATCCGGGATGACTCGCGGAATGGTCGTCTGCAAGTTACAGTCGATCCACAATAACGATTTCATTTCAATAAACAAATTTATTCTTCCAAAGTTGATGCTCATTCTTCCTTCCTTTTCTCTATTGCATTGATATTAGAGTCATTTACAGGGACTTACGTTCGCCGATCCAGACTTTGCTTCACCTCGGGTAGTTGACCTCATTCTCGTCGCGGACGCCTACGATCAGCTTCAGAGATCGAACGGGGGAGGCCTGAGGCTCCCATTGCACAAAATACCTTATTCGGCTGGGTCGTGCTCGGGCCAGTGACGGAGGCGCTCGGTTTGGAGGGTTTGGTTCTGCATATCTCAGTCAATCACGACAATCAAGACGTGCAGGAACTCGCTAAGCAGTTTTGGGTTTAGGAGGAGCCCTCCGTCCAACGAGAATCGAACCTCACTCCGGACGAGGAGGAGTGCAAGAGGCACTTGGCCTCCACACATTCTCGGAATTCAACGGGTCGGTATGTTGTATGGTTACCGGTAAAATCGTCGCCAGTTCACCTGCGACGATCGGATCATATTGCATTGTCTTGCTTACAACCTCTGCAACGGAAATTTGCACGGGATCCGGATTACAAAGAACTTTACGATACATTCCTCGGGAATTACAAGTCAATGAGGCACATGGTACGAGTCCAAGCTCATCTGTGCATTGCGAACGGATCTATTATTTACCCTATCACGGGGTCTTGACAAATAAACTGCGGGTTGTGTTCAACGGGTCAAGTAATACGGAGTTCGGGAGTTGATTGAACGATATGTTGCACACGGGCGCGAAGCTGCAACGGGACATTTCGGATGTGCTTTTGTGGGTACGACGGCATCGTCGAATTTTTGCTACAGATATTATGAAAATGTTTCGTTAAATTCAGGTGCACCGGGACGATTGGGATCTGGAGCGAATACTCTGGGTCGACGGTCACGGGGATATCGTTCCATTTCACCTGATTACGGTCACTGAGGGGCCTCGGGCGGCTCCATTCTTTGCTGTGCGGGTTCTTTTACAACTGGTTGCAGATAAGGGTAAGAGATATCCCGAAGCGATCGCCCCCCTCACAACGCACAGTGGGGCCAAATCCCAAAAAGCTGGCCAAAAGTCGAAAAATGAAGTTTAAGTTTCGGTAATTTTTAGTCGTGGGTTAGGTGGGGGAAGAGTCCGAAGGTCAAATTCTTGGCATCAGCGGGCCCTAGCCCTTATACCTGCTTTTGTACGGCAGTTGAAAGGGAGCCCTCGAGCGAGCTCGACGCGTCGTGCAGTAAATGACCATTTCAACGCTGTATTGAACAGGACGCCAAAACTTCACAATATATCCGATTCGAATTTTTTTGAATGGAATCAACAGCTAAAAGTGAGTAGAAAATCATTGTGTAACTGAAAATTGATAATAATAGTTCATGCGATAATAATAAATGAATCATTTGTACGAAAATTCACGAGAAATTACAAGTGAAAATTCTAAAAACGTAGAAATAAGTTTATAAGTTCCACAGTGTTCCACGAGCTGACCTATCACATGTTGTAGATGGATGTATTATTGAATGGAAAACATCGAACATGGCTGTGCTTAGCTGCGCGCGTGTCATTGCTACGAGTTTTTGCAATATAAAACATAGTTTTCTGATTTTCGTACATTAACGACGCGGAATGTCTTTCTTGAATTGAACCTTTTTCTTGAATTTTATTGCGGTCTTCATTGTACACCGAAATACATTGTCACCCATCCAAGCAGCGTGTCGCGGTCGGTCGAGTTGGAGAGCGCTATATCTATATATGAGGGATTCTCTGTCAACTCAGCCACTTTTTTTTCGACCATCTCAGATGTGCCCCATAATTGATAATATTCAAGTGCTACTAATTTCTGAATTTCTTCACATTTGTAAGTAAAAATTTTACAAATCGCCGTTTCCTTTCCAAATGAATATATCTCGGAAATTTGAAGTAATTGAAAAAAATGTCTGCACATAAAAGTTGTAGTTTTGTGTTAGCATTCGAGCGAAATATTCGAAATAGTTTTTACGGTCCGGTAACGCTGATTTTTTACCAAAAAATAGGATGATTATTTTTTTATTCGAAAAAAGCCACTTTTTTTGACTGAAAAAATTAGTCTTTCAGTATATCTGACGATATCGCGAAAAGTTCACTAGAGTGACACGGATCGAGGTTCTAGGGTAAAAAAATGAAACCACACAAATTAATTTTTTTTTCTACCGAAACCTGTGGCTGAGTTGACAGAGAATCCCTTATATGCCTCTTAGTTATATGGTTAAGCCCCAGAGGGGACAGAATATCAGAGAGTTTAATGTATTGAGGTCTATGGACCGTAATTCTTTTTTATGCACATTTTGTTATTATTTCAAATTTTGACTTTAGATTCATAGTCAGCGACCCCAAAAACCCCTGAGTACTTACTTTCAGCCGAATTTATAACGCTTTTGACTTTTTGCCAGCTTTTTGGGACTTCAAATCCGCCATTTTGTTTTTATTTCCAATTTTGACTTCGGATTCATAGTCAGCGATCCCAAAAACCCCCGAGTACTGACTTTCAGCCGAATTTATAACGCTTTCGACTTTTTGCCAGCTTTTTGGGACTCCAAATCGGTCATTTTGTTTTTATTTCCAATTTTGACTTCGGATTCGTAATCAGCGACCCCAAAAACCCCCGAGTACTGACTTTCAGCCAAATTTCTAACGTTTTCGACTTTTGGCCAGCTTTTTGGGATTTGGCCCCACTATGCAACGGGGCAGTACGTAGACGATATCTACGGGGGCGCGGATCATCTTACGGAGCTTGTAACTCAGGCGCGACAATTAAACGGGATTTGCATGACATGCGGTCTTCCATTGGCAAAATGGCAAAGTTATCACCTTGATTTACTATCCCTCATTAGGGCGAGCTCCACCGAGGAAGCATCGCGGTCGTTGCCGGATTGCGCAACCAAAATTCTCGGTCTCACTTGGGTTTCAGCCTCCGATGTTTTTCACTTCACGCCTTCTCCGTTCGCTGATGGGGACCATATCACGAAGAGAGAGATTGCAAAGATTCTATTGCAATGTCTCTGGCTAGAGAAAATTTCATGGGACGACGCGGTTTCATCAGAGATCGCGAGCACATGGGGTGCTCTTCGCCGGGAATTGAGTCAATTCGGGAATATCACTGTTCTGCGGTGGTTACAAATCACCTCGAGATACACGGCTTCGCAGATGCTCCGCAACTCGCTATAGGAGCAATCATCTATGTCCGCGTCATGGGTCTGGGTTTGGAAAACTACATCAAGGTCACACTGGTGTGTGCCAAAACCGAAGTCACGCCGATAAAACGGCTAACAATTCCTCGGCTAGAACTCGCCGCAGCCTCACTGCTGGCAAAACTTACGCGGTATGTACAGGATACCCTGGGACTTGAGTCTGCACCAATATTCCTGTGGAGAAATTCGATGGTTACACTTACATGGGTAACGAACCATCCATCTCGATGGAACCGATACTCAGCTCGAGCAATTTCAACCGTGGTGGGGCGGGCCTCACTGGTTAGCAAAATCCTCGCTCCATTGGCCAATTCGTTGCATTAGGACGGATGATTCAGCGGTGCTCGAAGAGCGACCAGGCCGCACATTCACGGTCTCAACGACGCCCTCACCAGTCTTCGACCTCGTTCACCGGTATTCGTCACTCACCAGGTTATTGAGAATTACAACCCTCTTTTTCAAGGCGCTCACAAACCTGAAAGGGCAAGGTCTCGGGACATCAGGCATTTGCGTTACACTAAGAGACCTGGAAAATTCAAGATTATACCAGGTCAAGGCCGTACAAGCAGCCTACTTCACGGCAGAGCTCAAAATACTCTCAGCGGAACAGGTATTACCAAAGGCTTATACAATTACACAGCTAACCAGTTTCATAGACGTAACGGGACATTGAGCGTGGGAGGAAGGCTCAAGCACTCGGCATTACAACCCGAGGGCAAACACGCAGTCATCCTTCCTCGGGATTCACCGCTGACGTCGCTTATCATAGCCGACGCTCATCACCGCATGGTTCACGGGGCAATGCAAGCGACGCTTGCGTATATCCGGTAATATTACTGGGTCATAGGCGGGTGAGCTCCAGTACAGTCTTACATACTACGCTGTACTCCTTGTGCACCGTTTCGGGCAATCCGGGCACAGCAACTAATGGGACAGTTACCGGTCGCACGAGTTACACTGGCTCGTGCCTTTCTGTTCACCGGGGTCGATTACGCGGTGCCAGTATCGTTCAAGAGCTGGCGTGGTCGCGGGAATGAGACGCACAAAAGATGGTTGTGCATTTTTGTATGTTTATCCACCGCTTCACCGGGAGACGGGGTGTGTGCCACACACTATCAGCGACTGCGGGACAAATTTTCAATGGGCCAGGGCAGAGCTCCGGAAACTTTTCAAAGCCGGGACACGGGAATCTGAGCATCTGGCTCAGCTCATGGCTAATGACGGGACGACTTGGTCATTCAATCCACCGAGAGCACCGCGCATGGGCGGAAAATGGGAAGCGGCAGTCAAATCCGTGAAATATCACCTTCGGCGGGCTATCGGGGAGGCCAGCCTTACCTACGAAGAACTTACAACTCTTCTGGTGCAGATCGAGGCTGTACTCAACTTTCGTCCTCTCGAGCCACTGTCGGAAGATCCGGACGATCTTTCAGCCCTCACCCCCGGGCACTTTCTCGTCGGAGAGCCTCTGACAACGGTACCAGAGCCGTCACTACGAGATATCAATCCGGGTAGATTGTCTTGGTGGCATTTCGTTCAATCCTGGCTCTAATACTTAAGGATCATTGGTCAACGGGCTACCTACAACGGCAGCAAGCCATAACGAAGTGACATCAACCCAATCACGAGATACGAGTCGGCACTCTGGTGCTGCTGACTGACGAGCACCTGCAACCAACCAAGTGGCCGCTCGCGCGGTTCGTCGAGCTACATCTGGGCCGGGACGGGCTCACATGGGTCGTCACCTTGAAGACGGCAACCTCGACCTTCAAGAGACCAATCGCGAAACACGCGATTCTTCCTACCGGGATACCAGGTTCATCAATCGACAGCACTGCTGCCGATGGCGGGCGGAATGTTCAGGAATGAGCATGTTTTTCCCGGGTGAATTTGAATGCTCGCGCGCTTTAATGCACGGAGCTTTGCTGTTTGGACACCACGGGCTGCTGACGGCGACACCACTTTCCGGGCATACAAATCACGAGAGAGAGTGCATGAGCGGAAGCTCTCTTGTCAATACACGGGATCGATTTCGTCAGTATTCAGGCAGAACCCATAGAGGCATCAACGTGGATTTTCCATCGGAGTCATTCCGGGCTATTTTCTATCTAATATCGGCCAAATCTCATACACAGTTTTCTTGAAATTATTACACGGGCTCACCGGGATATTCTGTCACTCTTAGGCCCAGTTGCACAACCATCATTTAAACCTGGTTGTGGAACTGGGCCTTAACGGATTACTTGTTCGAGATTGTGGGCATCGTGCGAAAGACTTACGAACTCTCACGCGGTCTATTTACACCACGTGGCTTGCCGCCATTTTGAACAAAGTCGGGTTAACGGGAACATAATTCTCATATATCTTCGCGGGCATCGTTACATCGGGAGCAACTTAGAACATTGTAATTTTTCTTGGGCTACCAATAAATCGATTGTTATCATTGTTCGTTGCGAGTGAGTTGATTTTTTACTCTCCACCGAACCAGATCCGTGAAAAAACAATGACTTTCCAGACAAAGTGCAGGAGTTCTGTAACTTGGTATGAGGATAACAACGATGACCGTTACCGTACCGACACAAGGTCCTTAGGCCTCTTTGTACATGCCGTGACTTGTCGTTCAGACAGGTTAACAAAAAATACATCCATGATAAGGAACTATTCCTTTCTGTGATTTCTGTCATGGACATCTTAGAGATATCTTATAAAGATACCTGACAGCTGATTTCATTCCGAAGATCTCCTAAGTAATTCTTATCTCAGACTTCTTTAGGCTAACGTCTGCGAGATATCATACGTGTTGCTCTAGAAGTAGTCTTGAAAAAGAGTTCGCGAGGAAGTATTTCTGACTTTTGTGCTGTGTGGGTTATCATTAATTTTGTATTTGAAACCAAAAAACAGTTTAAAATAGTACATTGAAATTTATTTCTAGTGTTTTTACCAATCAACAAGTTTTGAGTTACAGCATCACATAAAAGTTATTTTACAAATATGACCATGAAAATTAATATATTACATACGCATACATTATTGTAAAAAGTTTGATTAGAATTAGGCGGACAAATATGGCAGCTGATATTTGAATATTTTATTCTAAATATACTAATCTACCACCTCTAATAGTTTTTGAGACGGGACAATGCGAAACAGTTTACTATTTCACTTTGAAAAGATCAATTTTTTAAATTTTTTACATTTCAAATCACATGCACTACTTTTCTTCTAAACATTTTCAGTTTAAAACAATACTATACAATAAATGGTTATAAACGTACTACCGACTGCTCGCACGAACGCGTTTAAAATAGCGTCCGCTATATTGGATTCCCAATCTTGAATTTTGCAATTCCAAGTTCAAATTTATGAATTAGATTTCGTCGCAGATTGGTATATAGAGTTTTGGCGGTGTCTGATTATGATCAGACACCGGTGTCTAATTGCGAATCTAGACTCAGAATTGCGAAATTCAATATGGCGGACACGGTTTTGAAAATGTATATAGATTCTGTCCCAGATTAGTATATCAGATTGGTATCAGACACCGCCAAAATCCTACATATAAATCTGGGACAGAATCTATCTACATTTTAAAAACCGTGTCCGCCATATTGAACTTCGCAATTCCGAGTCTAGATTCGTAATTAGCGACCCCGAAAACCCCCAAATCATCACTGTAAAGACGGCCGCAGACGATTATTGGACTTTCTGGACTTTGATCCAGGTTTTTTCGATTTGGCCCCACTGTGCATTCCCTCAGTCCACATGAATACATGATCCAGTGATTAATCGATTAGTAATGTTATTTGCGCCTGTATGTACACTTGACACCGATAAAACATTAAACATTAGAAGCAGAAAAAACGTTGGTAGCAAGATGAGGGAGAGAGTTAAATGATTGATAAGACCACTATGAATAAAAAACTAACGTAGAGAAGAAATAACTAAGCAAACTAGAGGCATTTATTATTAAAATTAAATGACATTAAAATAGGATAAAACTCCTACAATTTGGAAACTTTCACATTGCTTGCTGCCCCATCTCTTTCTGCCGTCTATGAAGTATAGCTTAAATCACAAAATACTACTTAGAAGTAAAAAAAGGACGCCGAGTATTAAATCCCAATACTTCGAATTTTAAAAGATCCCAAAAATTAAAAATATAAAGGAAATCCTAGAAATTTGAAATGTAAAATTAAAAAAAAAAACACAAAACACGTGTAGCCAAGCCAAAAACTTGGTGTACTTAAGTTATTAAAGACCAAGCCAAACTAAAAAACTTGGAGTGCAGGGTTAAGAAAAATAAGCCCGAGAGGTGCTATAGGATTTCCACGAGATAAGATGGAAAATTATTATAGCTACTCATATAGTGATAACACAGATTATTATCACTTGTAAATTGTACTGCCAAGTACAGTAGACGATTAGACGGGTAACACGACTAAAGGCCAACGACAAAATATCTCGCGTCAGAATATCTAACGTCAAAATATCCAACGACAAAATATCTAGGCGACAAAATATGTAATGACGAAATTTATAATGGCGCAATATCTATCTTCGTTTGTTTTAATACGTCCTCCCTGAACTGGTTTGCTTTCATCCATGGGGAACATTGTAATTATTGGTTGCCGTGTGTGGGATAAATACCTTATATCGATACATACAAAACTACAACTACAGATCGACGTTGGTTTTCGTGTCTGTGTGTATGCTTTCATTCGTCGCTAATAAACTTTGTTCTGTACTTAAACAGTTGCCATTCTCCTTTCGTCGATATCACGCAAACAATTCTATGATTCCGTTGAAATCGTGTAAAATGATTCAAATGATTAAATGTAAAAGGTGCAAACTATTAGATGTATTAAATGATGATGATAATGTAAAATGATGATGATGGTGTAATGCGGTGGTGATAATGATGATGATCAAATATGGTGATGATGATGCCAATGGGCGATGATTGTATAAAATGATCAAAATGATTAAATGTAAAAGATGCAAACAATTAAGGGTATTAAAGTATGATGATTATGCAAAATGATGATGATGGTGTAATATGATGATGATGATGTAAAATAATGATGATAGTGTAAAATGATGCAAACGATCAAATGTAGAAGATGTAGAAGATATATTTTGGATTTTAGATTTTATCACTAGATATTTCGTGGTTAGATATCTTGTCGCCTCGATATTTTGTCGCCCAGATCTTTTGTCGTTAGGTATTTTGTCATTAGGTATTTTGTCGTCGGTCTTTTGTCGTCGGTCTTTTGGTTTTTGGCCTTTAGTCATGTAACCATTAGATGACTTGACAGTAGTGATAGACAGCCGGTTCTGACTCAAGATCCCTACCCCGACATTTACCGACCTTTTTTTAGCCCGTGATTCGAGCCACTTGGCCGAGACACAAACCACTTAGCCAAGACACAAACCGCGTCGTGAGTCATGCGTGGCTTGCGGATGGTGGGTGGCGGGCAGTAGGTGGTGGGTGGTGAGTAGCGGGTGGGTGGTGGGTGGCAGGTGGGTGGTGGGTGGAGGGGGGGGATATCGAAATTTTTCGTCAGCGTGTCTTGCTCGTGTATGCGTGCACGTGCGTGTGCGGCTGTGTTCCGGGGGGGGGGGGGATCTCAGGATTTTTTGGAGGAAGCGTTGGATGACGGCGTCGTCGATGGTGTTGACCCGCACGCGCTCTCTCTCTCGCGCTCGCTCTCTCACTCTCTCTCTCTCTCTCTCGTACGCGCTCTCTTTCTCGCTCTCGCTCGCTCGCGCTCTCACGCGCAGAGTCTCGAGTGTCAAATTTATCATGTATACAACTGTACCCCAACATGATCCGCCCTTTTTCGTCGCAGCGCATATTATCGACACATAGCTGCATAGACGATCATCGCAATTCACAATTTTCGAGTTTTTTCAAGCAATTCTTCGGCAACGATATTTCTCTCTCTCTCTCTTTCTCTTTATCTCTCTGTCCTCTCTTTCACTTGTTCTCCGTATCTCGTACGTCAGTGTATTTTAAGCTATGAGATTGCTAATGATTTAGACTTTTTGTAGTTCAAGCATGATTTTTGGGGAAAATGCGAAATCAAAAATTTTTGGTGAAAGGCCCATTGATATTCACTATTTTATTTGTTATCAATATCCCTAGATGGCATTCAAATGAAAAAAAGTTTTATCATGATAGATTGATATCTAGATATTTCAAAGCTATGATGATTTCATTATTTCAGCAAAAATTTCTATCGTGTTCTGCCCGCGGGTCCACTAATATAAGTGGTATATATAAATTCTATGGTTGATATAAAAATTAGGAAAACTTTTTTTTCATGAAGCAATCGGATTTTTAGAAAATTTATTATTTTTTCTCACCAAAGGTCACTAAGCATATTAATGTAATTTTTTTTCTTATCTTCTGCGAATAATATAGAAGTTTCCTTTGAAATTTAAATCACGAACAATACAATCTTTTTTTATACTGTCCTTCCAAGTTTTTTTAAAAAATTTTTATAACTTCACGTAAGACTCCTATGCGAGCCGCAGAGGATGAGAAAGCATAAGTAATCATCACTTGCAAGGGCCCTCGTTCAGAAAAAAAATATATATATTGTATTATTCAGAAAAATCTTGGATGTCTTAGCTTATTTTCACGAAATTTCAATGTCGTCGGCACATTACGAGAAAAATCAATTATATTTATATCTTTAGGTCTATGGTTAGAAACAAATATTAAAATTTCTCGAAAATGTGAATTGTCATAATTTTAAGGAGGGTTACCTTTCTCAAATATGAATACATTTTTATGTAATTATAATAACAATAACAATTTCCAAGAACCATAAGCTTACAGATAGGAAAATCAAAATTCTCGTAACGTTGAAACATCCGAATGAATAACAACATTTTAACTAACAATTTTTGTTCCGCAAAATCCGTAGATTACATGGAAATCCGTGAAAAATATACATCATGACGGAGCCAGCCTACTTATTCGATTTCTTTTTAAAGCTTTTTAAATAACTGCTTATAGCTTTGCATAAAATTTATGTTACATCCACAGAATATGAGCAAAGTAAGTAATCCCCACATCGACAACTCCAGATAAATATAAAATTAAAACAAAAATCACGGTTATTGTGAGAATGAAAGATCTGATTTTTTCATGATATTGGGAACCTAATGAGAAGTATGACCTAATTCTGACGTCAGCAATATGGCAACGTAAGTAAATAGCTCGCTCGCGACTCGCATGTGACAGCGTGGTGTAGAGAGA